>JARHVA010004977.1:497500-835000 GCA_037957365.1 Torreya grandis
TCCCACGATCTCATTTTGGTGGTAATGGTTGGTGGGGACACTTATTGAGCCACATGGTTAGTTCAGGCCAACACATGGTCATGTTGAAATGGGACTTGATGGAGTTATCGAGTCCATGAGTGGATACTAGTGAGGTGAATGATACTAAAAACTAAGGAGTGTGAAGTGCAATGGGTAGGCTATGATATGGGGTGACCAATGAATTAAAGTCAATGAGAAAGTGGGAGACCTGTGCATAAGGTTTTGGGAAAACTTTAGGTAAGGAATTCATATAATTTCATGATATGTGTGAGCTCTGCATAGAGGAAAAAATGGGGAGTGTGTTCGATTGTGTAATGACTATGTATGTATAATTTAACCTTTTTTGAATAGAAATGGTCTCCATTGTATTAGTGTGTAGATGAGAAAATGGCACTCAAATTTTCTAAGAGGTGAACCACTTAGCTTGATCATCATATTTTCTAACCTTCGCAACTTGAAAAATTTGATGTGTGTTATGGTGAGTGTGTGTGTCTATCACTTCAATGATCTGGTCCTTCTCTATGGGGTACGAGTGTTCAAGATCTAAGTCAAAAATATGTGTTATTATTGGCTCAATAATTGGTATAGTGTAAGGCTTGAGAATTTTCATGTTTAATACTAGGTGCATTCCCAAGTATGAAGGTAGATCAAGAACAAAGTCATTTACATTATTTGCACACAAAATGGTGTAGGGACCATATCATAAAGTATTAATATTATTGTGTTTACCTTCAAAGCAATCCTTCTGAAGGTGAAACCAAACATTATAAATAAATTGGAATGCATGAGGTGTGTGCTGTGTGTCATGGTACTCTTTTTATTTTTCTTACACGTGAGAGAGGATAAGTTGAACCTACTGATGAATAGACTAGATGTGTCACATAAAATTCTCATCTTTTTGCACTTATGGTTCCTGTGTGCATGACTTAGTGTTGGTTGGTGAAAAATAAGTGATTTATAGAGGTGTCAAATGTTGAACCCTAAGACATGTCTAGAATTGAAAGTGACCCATAGAGATATGAAGGCTCTATTATAGGCGTATTGAATGTATAAGAGATTTTCATCCAAAGTGATAGCATGTGTGAATTTTTACATTCATAAGAGATGTCCAAGTGTGTGATTGACCACTTTAGTTTTCCCATCTATCTGTGGATGAAAATCCAACAACCGATCTAACTATGTACCCATCAAGTCCTATAATGCTTACCAAAAGTGACTTACAAATCATGGATCTTGATTAGATATGATAGAAGTTAGAATCCCAAAATCAACACAAACATGGTTGAAGAAATATTACACAATGCCAACTGAATTGATTTTTTTTGCATATGACCATGATAACATATTGACTACCTTTGAGCTCATCCAAGATGTAGTCAATGCATGGTAGTGGGTATTGATTCTTCATCATTATATTATTGAGTCCATGATAGTCTATAAATATTTTCCAAGACCCATCCTCCTTGGGTGTAAGGAATAATGGACTCTCTCAACCTGAATAGCTAGGCTTGATCATGACCTATTCAAGGAGCTCTTGTATCTAGCACTAGATTTCATCATTCTCCCAAACTCATCTACAATACAAGGGGATATTTGAAAGAGGGGATCCATGAACCAAATCAATGTGGTGATTTACTATTTATTGTGTTGAAAGGCCTTTAGGATTTATGATGACTTTGTTGTTTTGATATAATAACTTGTCAAGCTATTATTGATATGATGATGTGTGAGTGTTATATACTACTAGGGTGTACTTTTTTTTCAACGTAAGTGTATCATAGTGAACCATAAGTAACACAAACTTTTGTGCATGTGATATGAGCGTGTGATATTTCTTGGTAGATACCAAGGTGACTTTGGTCATGGGTGTTAACTCAAAAAGGTGGCAAAAGTGATATTGCTTATGAACGGTCCAATGATATGGCTTGGATTGATATGTAGATTCATGGTCAAATAGATATGGTCTTCCCAACAAGATGTTGTAGACCTCCATAGGTGTGATGTCACAAGTGACATCCTCCATAAGCTTGAATTTGTACTGAAAAGTGTATTATCATTGGACCTATATATCTTTCCCCTACTACAACTACCCCAAAGAATATGGTTCAGGATACATAATAGAGGTAAGACCAAGATGTTTAGCTATGGAGTGTGTAATGATGTTCTTATGACTATCACTATTGATGATGACATGGAGAAGCTGACCCTTCACCCAAAACTTGGTGTGGAAGAAACATTCATGGTCTTTAGAGATGTTGATCATAGTGGTATTGGTTATTAGACAAGAGGCATATGGATTAGTGTTTTCCATCAGTGTGGGTCTTGATGTAGATTATGCAAGCAAGGACTACTATAAATGACATTTAAAGTCATCATGGGTGGATGATCAATGGTGATGACACCGCTTATCACCTAACTTATTTTTGTTTTTATCTAAAGTAGAAAGTTTAGGAGAATAGGAGTGTTGCATAGTATTTTGAGACTACTCACCTTTTTAATAAGTGTTCTTCTTCTACATAGAAGGCTACGATATGGATTTATGTGATAGCTAGCCTTTATTCACTATGTTAGATGAAGAGGTGGACCACTACTTCATTTTTGACTTGGATTCAATCTTGGTGGTGTTGTAATATACATTTCCTAGAGTGTCATAAATTATTAACTCTACATTCATATGGATATAAGGTGAGAGTCCATTGATGTACTTCATCACCCTATGTTATTTGTTTTCAAGTTCTCTTATATCCACATAGAGTAGTTATGGAATATGTTGGTGTAGTAGTCAATGTACTAATACTTGCATTGATGTAGTTATTTTAACTTGATGTATTCATCTTCAAATTATTATAGAGGGTAATATCCCTCCTTCAGTGCATCAATAAAAGTCTTCTAGGATTCAATTGGAACAAACTCTTGTGCACTTTACGCACTGAATTTCTCCCACCAATGAATAAATAGAATGGACATCATCAATGCCATGATGATGATTTTCAAAACATCATTAAATAAATTTAAAGAGAATTACACCTCGAGTTTTTGAATCAAGGCATTCAATGCTTTAGCATTAATCTTTCCTTTGAATGAAGAGATGTAGATATTGAAATGTACTTTGAAGGGGGTTTGTTGCTAAAACCATTATGTAGTATGTTTTTGAGATGGATGGGAAGGCATTAGTTAAATCTACATCATCAACTTGTGGAACTGACCAAAAAATTTAGTGCATTATGCCTCTAATGCATTCATAATGAGCCTTCAGATTTTTGTGGCTACCTCAAGTTGGTTATCAGTATCAACCATCTTTATTTTGCTACATCATTCTTTTGTAGTCTCTAAAATAGAATCAAATATTATATCTTATTTCTCATTTTTCTCATATGGTTACATGTATATAAATTCAAAATGGATTAACCTTCTCTGATACCAATGATATATATACACAATAAGGCCCAAGATCGAGTGTGCGAGGGACAATCTAAAATGATTGTGTAGAGTGAACGCATAGAGATAATTTAGATAAAATAATACTAAACACATTCAATAGAGAAAAAATCTTACTTGTAGGAAATGTAAATTCTATTCTAAATGAAATAATAGGGGAAACATATTACAATATCTATAGTGCATATATATAAAGTAAATATGTAAAAAAAGGTATTGGTGTTACAACTATGTAATGGCATCAACTAGACTTTTATGTCCTATTTAGATGTGTATGTTACATATTTAACATGAAATATATAAGATAATTAATAACTATCAGTTAGTTACCAAAGAGGATCTTATCAGATGTGTTATTTGATCTTCTAGCGATGATAATAATCAAAATAGTTAATGTCTAAGTTGTTGACCATTTGAATTTGAATCTCAAGATTTCCTTCTAGTGGCAACAATTTTTGGGGACACTTGTTGAGTCATGTGGTCATGTTAAAGTGGGACATGATGTATTTTTAAATTCTATTAGTGGATGCTAGTAAGGTATGCAAGACTACAAGCTAAGCATTGTGTAATGTGATGTACATGATCCAATCTAGGGTTACTAGTGCATGGAAGTCAGCAAGAAAGTGTGGTATTTGTGTATAAGGTTGTCGGAAATTTTGAGAAAGGAGTGCAAAAAATTATGTGATATGTGAAATATTTACATAGAGGAACAAATAAGGAGTGTGTTTGGCTATGTAGCCAATGCACATGGATCATTTTACTTAAATAATAATAATATGTGTGACTAGCAAAGGCCAACCACTTCCATAGTTATGCACTTTATGGTTATCTAGTGTCGTAGCATTTAAAGAGAAGATTAATATTTAATTATTTTATTGTTATCAAAGCATGATGATGAACCATGCTTGAAATTAACCTTTTCATTAAACCTTAAGTGAATGTTTCACATCATACTTTATGATATTTAATGGTAAATCTTAAATGAATGCTTCACAATGCACAACATATTTTGAAATTAATTGTAATCCATATCTCCTGTGTTTGAGAGCATTCAATTTATATTTTGATATTTTTATATATGTGAAAATAATTTTAGGCTTGACTCATTATGCTATGTATGTGAGCATTTTGTTTTATTTTAGATAAGAAAAATTTTGTTTTGCATGTGCAAACATGGTAGATGACAATTGCATACCAATATCTAATGTTTATATTGATTTAATATTGAGGTGAAAATATTTATCATAATTATTTCATATTATCTGCATTCAATGTTTAATTCTATTGTAATTGTTATATTGTTGTAAATAAAATATTCTATAATAAAATGTATGGGAATATTATTCAATTTTTAGGTGTTAAACTTTAGAATTACTATAGAAAATATGTCTATTCAAAGAGAGCATAAAAATTATTTGCTCAAGTGATTCCTATAGTACCATGCCTATTGGACGAACAATGGATCTTGGTAAACCTATGAAGTATATGGGATGGACACATGTGTGGAGTGTATGATTTTGTCATTTGTATAACTTTTGTATGTATTTGGTTGTGTAATCCTAGTTGGGTATTATAAGAATGTGAAGGGTATTTCCTTTTGTATCTTGAAAGGCTGGAATGTGAAGAGATAACAAGATTGTAAAAGACTATAAATATCACTTTGATGTAATAGTATCTAGTTTTATATGTTGATATATATTAATAGATCATTATGTTATGGTTTTACTTATCTTCTTTTATGTATGGTTTATGCACAATGAGTAATCTATTTTTCTCTAATATGTTATCTAATGTGACACTAATTATGGTTCGGCTTCTATTTTTTCTTGCTTTTTAGTCTATTATTGTACATCATAGATGGCTTATAATATTGTCATATCTTCTGCTCCTATGTTTACTCTCCACTATGAAATATATCCCTATAATTAGCATGTTTTGGAGTATTTCTAGGAACCTCTACTAAAAATGGTGTAGTGAGTTTGGAACACATTTGGATGAAATATGTTGAGATGGTTGCTAGGGTAGAGAAACATAAAAAGATGGATATATGAGATAAATTTTATAACTTTTCAAAGGAAGAAGAAAAAAAAGTTGGAACAACTGAAGAGGAGATTATCTAAGAACACCTCTATGACTATATTATCTAAGATGACAAATGCGACTCAAGGTAGTTTGATATGGGTGTTTTTATCACCAAAATACTAGATGCCTTAATCATCATAGTACCAACCTCAGTGACTAGCAAGATGGAATAGTATATTGTCTCCTTCATACCAATATTCAGGTCAGTATGCGCAACCTTGGAACTACACAAATCTTGAGCAACAATAAGAAAATTGAAATCCAAGTTCCCCCAAGATCAGTATGGGGGATATGATGTGTAGATGAATAATTAAAGAGGATATAATGGAAAATGATCCCAAGGGTGGGGACATCAATAAAATAGAGGAGGATTTAGAGGGGGACATAAGGGAGGATATCATGGCAATTATCAAAGAGGTCTTAACAATGATAATCAACAAACTTGACCCCCTATGCAATGTTACCTATACAAGGTATATAATCATTATGCGAGGAACTATCCCATCAATCCTCAAAGACAAGTTTATTATGTATACTACAGGTTCAAAGGTCAACATCAAATGAAATATTTCCTTATTCTGGAGAAATAAAGATAAGAGTAGTTAGTACACAATATAAACTTGATCAATGCATAACCAAAGGAAAATGTATTTGAGCAAGCCATCACAAGGCAATAGAGAGATAAAAAATATTGAATCCTTTATAAATTCCTCAAGATCATGGTATTAGAAAAGTTAAGTGGGATAAGTATCCTAACCCTACAATAGAAAATAATTTAATGTATCAAGATGCATAAGTATAATATGAAATACAATAGAAACATGTCTCTGATGATGATAACACATTTATTGATGCTCAAATGTATGGGAAAATTGTTAGGATATTGCAAAAAAAAGGCATTGTGAACACTTTAATAGATATGATGAAACTACTCATCACACTACGTAATGAGGATATATCTTAGAATATCATTAACCTCCTACACAATCTCCTAGAGTGTGCATAATAAGGAAAAATAAGGGTCGATAAAGTAGTTTAGTATATCAAGACTATGGAGCCTTGAGATTTGGATTCACAAATGAATAATAAGTTATATGGATATGAAATATCAAAATTAGTATTTGACTTCATAAGTATAATCAATAAGATTCCTCGCTCAACATGGGAAGCCATTAGTTGACCAACTTTGAGCTACAATCTAGTAACACTGGGTTTAATGGATTATGGCAGAGTCGAACCCATTGGCTAGTTAGAAGATGTTTAAATTAAAGTGGCTAAGCTTAGCTTGTGAGAGGATTTTGAGATCATATACATGAAGATATAAGAGACCTATTACCCTACCTTAATTGGTAATGAATGGGCCTATGATGGCTAGATGACTATTATCACTATACGTAATCAATTAGAAGCACATCAAAAAGATAAAACAGTGGTCATACCTTTAAATAAATTTGAATAAAATCCATATATCATTCCTTAAGATCTAGATTCTCCTAATGATTATGGGGACAATAGTTGGTTTAAATTAGGGGTATACGAAAGACAAAATGGAGTGTAGTATGTAGAATGTCAAAAGTGGAAACCAAGTATTGCACAACAAGAACAAAAATTGGTATTCAAACCTATTATAACAAATTCCTCAGTTATGCAGGCTCACATCGAACATTGTGTTTTTACTTCAGTGCATTCGTTGACAAGATTTGAGGTAGACTTTTTTTTATAGTAATAGTGTAACTATGATGGATTATACTGAACACCCTATAGGGTATTCCCTCTTAGGATTCTGCATCATCCATAAGTGGTGACTTGGATGTGCACATCTTGAATTGGTCTTGTAGATATCATGAGTTGTGAACTATGTGCAAGTTGTTCACTATAGAACACTAAATACCTCAATATTTTGTAGTAGAGGATCTCAATCCATTCATATTGAGGTTTGAACACCATGTACCAAAGGTGGAACAATGATTCAACACACTTAGCTATGTGTTTAAATGAAATATTGTGACATGGTGGGTCATACACAAAAACTCAAAAATACTTTATGATTATGCCTATTAAATATTATGTCTAAGGTTTAAACTACCTATGAGTGTTAAATCATAATGGCCTTTATTTTAAGAGGGTCAATGTGAAAAATTGTACATCTACCAGTGCATAGATATATAGACCATAAGGAGTAGAACCACAATATTGGGTGCACATATTTAGTCATACCCTAGCACCTATTCCAATAGATTGGTATATCTATCAAGAGTGTATAAGGGAAACTAAACATTGAGCACAACTTCAATAGGATTTCATTCAGACTTTTGTGTTTGAAGATGATAACCAACTAGTACACAATGCCTTGTAGAAGATTAAAAAATTTCTATGTCATGGACATGTAGAAGATTTAACAAATGTTGATAAATCATCCTCTCATCATGAATCTATTAAGGACATGGATCTCACACTACACAATGACAAAGATAACAAAAAATAACAACTCATGGTTTAGTCATGTAATAAAATAAATAATTATTTGATAAAATCCAGTGAAAATAATAGTGATTAATATCTCTATCTAGAAGGATTCTTTGAGCCATGACATGAATATGAGCCCAAACTAGAAAAAAGTGTAGAGCAAATAGAAGAGCAGAAACCGTGTAATATTGATATTCTAAAAAGTGAAGGCAAACGCATTCTATAGGATATTATGCCTAGGGAATTAGGCAAGATATATCAGAAACTATTGTGAAAGATTCAAGGAAATATTGGGAAAATTTTGACCTTAAACTTGCAACAATGGGAGATGACTAGGGATAAGAGAAAATATATGAGGCTTTGTAGTTGATAAGAGATTATCAAGATGTGTTTCTAAGAAATTTTTTGGAGGTAAAAGGAGTATATCCATATTTGGGATAAATGCATATAGAATTAAAAGAATGTGCATGTCCTATCAAAAAGTGACCTTACAGGATCAATCCTAATATGAAGACCAAAGTAAAGGCTAAACTAGATTGAATGCAAGAAGATGGGATTATATATCCAATTAAAAAGGTAGAGTGAGTGAGTCCCACGGTTTTTAACATAATAAAACATGAGAAATTTGGGTGTGTGGGGATTACCACGTACTTAAAGATGCTTATGTTAATGATATATTTCCTATTCCTTTTATAGATGAAGTACTAGAATATGTCATTGAGAATGAGGTATATTTTTTTACATATGGTTTTAGTGGATATCACCAGAATCTAATTGCTAAGGAGGATCAGGCCAAGACCACCTTCACTACTGAATGGGGATTGTTTACATACAAAATAATGCCTTTTGGTTTAAAGAACACACCTATTGTATTTTATAGAGCCATGGTAAATGCATTCAAAGAATTCATTCATGATTTCTTAGAAGTCTATCTCGATAATTTCTCTATCTTCTCTCTATTTAAAGAACACTTGTCAAAAGTAAGATTGATGATGGAGTGATGTTGGGATTTGCATATTGCTTTAAATTTAAATAAGTGTTTATTCTTTACACCTTTTGGTGTTGTGTTCAGTCATGTTGTGTATAACGATGGAATTTTATTCAACCCAGCTAAAATTGTTGTTATAGTAGGAATGCCACATCCTACCAACTCAACTAAAGTGGAAACCTTTCTAGGTCATACCAGATATTATAGGAAGTTTATAAAAGGGTATGCAAATATATATGTATCCATGGAGAAGCTACTAGGTAAGGATACAAAATTTTAATGGACACTAGAATGTCAAACACCATTCATTGAGTTAAAGTAGAGTTTGGTAACATCACCCATCTTAGTATGTCCTGATTAAAAGAAGCCATTCCACGTACATGTGGATGCTTTAGGCACTGTATTAGGAGCTATCATAGTGTAGCTAGGCAAAGGTAGGTTGGACCACCTAATAAATTTTGATATCAAGAAACTATCATTTGCAAAAAAATAATTACATGAACATAGAGAGAATCACTAGCCATGGTGTTTGCATTGCAAAATTTTAGGCATTACTTATTGGCTACTCATTTTGAGTTCTTCATGGATCACTAATCATTACGATACCTAGTTAATAAACCAATGCTAGGAGGACATATATCAAGGTGGTTGATGCTCTTTTAGAAATTTTAATTTCAAATTAATGTTAAGCTAGTATATGAGAATGTGGGACCAGATCATCTCAAATGACTTCACAATGGGGAGGAACCAAAGAAATTCAAAGATGAATCCCTTGATTCACATTTATTTATAAATTCTAAAATTCTTGATATCATGGAGTACATTAAAAATTTATTGGAGCAAGGAAATTTTCCTGCACATTACATAAAGAGGGATAAGAAATAGATAGTTACTTGAGCCATACTATATAGCCTCATTAATGGATTCTTGTATAAGCTTGGAAAAGATGATGTATTGCATAGGGTAGTTGTAGAGCATGAGCAATTGTAGCTTTTTCAAGAGGCTCATCAAGGGATTGTAGGAGGTCACTTCGTAGGAGAAGCCACTAGCAGGAAAATATTTGAGTGTTATTTGGTGGTCTATGCTATTTTAGGATGCGCACAAAGTTACTAAACACTGTAACATTTGTCAAAGAATGGACAAGCCCAACCAATGAGATGAAACATCTTTAGTACCTATGCTTGTATAAAAACATTTTGAGTAATGGAGAATTGATTTTGTTGGACCTATAAATCTTCCAAGTAAGTGCAGTCATGTCAGATACATTATCACTACAATTGACTATTTCATGAAATGGGTAGAAGTTGCTAACACTCCAAGCTATGATGCAAAGTATGATGCCAAGTTTTTATATGAAAACATCATCATGAAATTTTTATGTCCAATTAAGTTGGTAAGTGATAGAGGTTCACACTTTCTCAATAATACTATCAAGACTCTCATTAAAGAGTTCATGATATCACACCATAAAATCATGATGTACTGCTTGCAGGACAATGGATACATAGAAACATCCAATAATGTTTTGGGTAAGATGTTAACAAAAATTATATGGGCCTATCAAACACATTATAAGAGAGCTATCATGTTCACTCCATTCTAATTGGTATATGGCCTTGAGATAGTAATGCCTATGGAATATATTGTGCCTAGTCTACGCATTATGATGATCATGAGATTGGGAGATTAGGTTCATTAAAGGCATGACTGATGGATTTCACTAGGATGGAATAAAATAGATTAAGAGCACATTAGAAACAATAGATCTACAAATAAATTCAAAAAGCATGGTATGATCACAACTTGCGATCTAAACAATTTTACCCAACCCAAATAATAATGATTTATGAGAGTAGATTTAAATCACTCCCAAGAAAGCTATACATAAGATGGAAATGACCCTACACAATTCATGAAGTATCACCATAGGGTACCATAGTTTTGAAATATTTATAGGGAACCATATTAACTATGATGTATAAATGGCTATAGGCTTAAGTCATATCATTTTTAATCTCTATCATTCTACTAAAAAAAATTAGTGGGTGTTGAGTAACACCATGTAGTTAGATTTCACTTAATATTGTTTGTTTTATATTTGTCTTTCTTAGGTTATAATGTTTATATAGCGTGTTTGTTACTACGTAACACATCACAACCACCAAGAACTAGTTATCATCACAGGATATGATCACATTCTAGAGACAACTCATTAAAGATGGTTGTAACTACATCAAATATTATAATTAAGTCTAGGATGGCAACAATAAGATAGGTATGACAAATAGAAGGACAATAGTCAAGTCAACCATTAAAGATACAACATTTTAAAATATTTCATCAATTTTGAAGTAGATTTGGTAATAAAAGGACAGGTGGATACATAAAGAAAATTGATTAACTGAAAGAATAATTAGTCACCTATAATAATTGCTAAAGAAGTGAATTAAAGATCCTAGGCACCAAATTCCCCTATTAAGGTGATTCTTAAGAACTAATATTAATTCAAAAGAGAGCATTCATGGCAAGTAGTCAATGCATTCAAAGGAGGTGGTGACATGAAATTGGGAACCAACAGTTATAAAAGAGTAGGGTATGGAAAACAATACAACATTACAACCTTCAACTAACAAGTGACTTTTGCAATCTACCTTTCAAATACCTAATAGCGAATTAATTTCAAAACATAGTGTAATTACTCAGAGTAATCAATCATCCTAGAGTATTGATCGAGCCATGGATAGAGGTCAGTTATTGATGCCACTAACAGATGCACAAAAATAAGTGATGGGAACTGGGCTAGGTCTATGATAGACTAAATACAATGATCTAAAACTGTTTGACTTTATAGACGCAATAGAGACTACTCTGTTTGCCCAATAGCTCAAGGGGCAATACAGGCAGGAGTCTTAACACTACAACAACCACTATGAGGCTCCAACACCAAATGGCTACTTAAAATTCCTACATTTGGGCAGCTAGATGAGGTTATGATGACTTAGTTGAGCTGTTATAATCAAGGAGATATCCATTTAACTCAATATCTTAAAATCCGAATTTCTATGAACACCATGGCACAAGCAACTAGTCTACCCAATCACATCAAATCTCTCATGCAGTATAAGTATACAACACCACCAATCCACTCAGATATTAGAGAAAAATATACTGTTAGGGCAGTGAAAGGAACTCATATTTGATTCAATTAAAGATGATTCACTTCACATCATGGTGTAATGTATCACCAAAAGATTCTGGCAAAACACAAAGCAAATAAAACAAGCGACGAGAGTCATCATTCACATTTATTATTACATGATGATGCTACATGAGGATTTTAATTGCCTTGATGCTTTGGCATTTGATCTTACCATGACTATAGAGAAGGTACTTGAGGGAATCACATAGACCTTTCAATACTTTTATTGTGCTTCACATAGTGTAAGTCACCACTATGGCTAGTGAATGTAACTCTAGATTTTTGACTTGGTAATGCCTTCAAAACTATTGCATGGAGTGACCTAGTAATGCCTTCAAAACTATTTTGTGGAGTGACCTAGTAATGCCTTCAAAACTATTGCATGGACTAAAATAAGCCAACATTATGAATAATTTGGTTAGTTGGGTTGTTATGTGATATTGGAAATATTAATTATGCAATGCTGGTTTTTGATGTCAAATATTTTTTTTTTCATATCTAAGATCTATTTTGCTGCCCAAGGAATTTGCCTTAAACTCTTTTTTGTTGATGTTATTTATAACTCATGCGCATTGTAGCTGCACACTTAAAAAATATCATTTATTTGCCATTTGCCTTGAGCCCCACGAAAAGAGGAGAAGAGTCTAGAAAGAGTGGGAGAAATTTTTATTTTATGTATGCACATCAAAAAGGCATAGAATATTAGATGTGAACATCATAAAGAAAGAGAGCATATAATAGAAGAAAAAAGAACAGAGCATAAGCTAAAAAAGGGGCAAAACTTCCTCAGCAAAGGATATATACAATTTATAGTTTGTGTAGTTGTAGTTGTTGTATTTTTTATAAATGAATATATGCATTTTCTTGAAGCTGGTGTGTGTGTAGATTTGTCTTTTCTAATAGTTGTAGTTGTTTCTCTCTTGCTCTGTATTTTTCCTGGGTTATTTCTTTTCTACCTTATTTTGTTCATGCATTTTAATTCTGTGTTTTTAATGCATTGAGTCTGCACTTATTTCCCTGCCTCCTCTCTCAAATCCCACAAATTGGTATCAAAGCCAAAAGGAACCTTCATCCCTCCATTTTTTTTGAGTTTCTTTGAAATCCATTAATGGCTTCCACATCTGGTGTGCCCCTGTCCAATTTGCAAACCCCTATTTTTACAGGAAATAATTATGAGTATTGGTCTTTAACCATGAAAGCTTTGTTTTGGTCTCAAGACGTTTGGGAGATAGTTGAAAATGGTTATATGGAACCAACATACCAAGCAACATATAATGCCCTTACAAAAGTTAAGAAAAATAATTTGAAATAACGAAGGAAGAAGGATGGGAAATCTTTATTCTACATTCATAAAGCAATGTATGAGAGCATACTCCCAAGAGTAGCAGTAATAAATCAAGCCAAGGAGGCATGGATTATATTACAAATAGCTTACCAAGGTATGAAAAAGGTAAAGACTGCTAAACTATAGCTCCTTAGAAGAGATTTTAAAATTTTATTAATGAGAGACTCATATTCAGTAGAATCTTTCTTTACACATGTTGCTAGTTTGACTAATCAAATTAAATCTCATGGAGAGGTCATAGAGGATAGGAAGATTATTGAGAAGGTGCTTAGAAGTATCCCTTCTAAATTTGACCCTCTAGTTGTGGCTTTAAAGGAAACCAAGGACTTGAGTCAGTTTTCTGTTGATGAGCTTCATGCCTCTCTCATCAATCATGAATATCAACTAAATAGGTCAAATATCTCTTTGAAAAATACATTTTCATCTCAGTCATCTATAAGCCGTGGAAGAGGATAATGTAAATTCAATCCTAGAGGTAGATGGAGAAGTTCTAGAGGTGTACGTAGCAATAGTCCTACAAATGTTGGTGTTAGAGGTCAAAATCAGAATTTCAGTCACATAAGTGGCCCAAGGTTTGAAAAATCACATGTTCAATCTCATTATTTTAAGAATTTTGGGCATTATGCTAATGAATGTAAGAAAAAATAGTATGACCTACACAAACAAGGTCAAAATCAGTCAAGTAGCACTCCCATAAGCACTGTGTTTATTGCATGCACTAGGATTGCTAAAGCAATTCCTATAAACTCCCTAGTTGAGTGCAATGTAGTCCAAGAAAGCCCATGTGACATATGGTATTTGGATTCTGGTTGTAATAATCATATGATAGGGAATGTAGTTTTTTTCTTTAGCTTGGATGAATTATTTCAAACTGATGTTATACTTGGTAACAACAACAAGGTCACTGTTTTAGGTAAAGGTACAATTAATATTTTAATAAAAAAGGAGGAGCAAAAAGTTATGCAAGATGTGTATTATGTTGCTGGTCTAAAACATAACTTAATGCACATAGGCCAACTGGTACAAAAAGGCTATAGAGTGTACATGGAAAACAATGAGTGTGTTATCATGGACAAGTTTCCAAGCACACCACTAATTGCCAAAGTCCAAATGATTAGCAATCGGATGTTTCCCTTGAGGATAAAGCCAGATATGAAGGGAAAAACAACTAAAGCTATTCATAAGACAAATAATGTACATTATGGAACTGCCTTTAAGGCAGAAAATACAAAATTAGAAGTTGTAATGAATTCTACTAAGCAAGTCAATTCAGCTCCGTAGTAAGCCAATGTACATTCTGGAGCAAGCAAATTTAGCTCCGAAGAAGCAAAAGGTAGTTGTGAATAAATTCAAACAATGTTTCAGTCAATTGTAAAGGATGAATATTGGTTGTGGCATTTCAAATTTGGTCATTTGAACTTTGGAGGGCTGAAGACACTACATATGAAAAACATGGTAAAAGATTTGCCATTAATTGAGAAACTGAAAAGAGTTTGTGAAGGTTGTATCTTGGGCAAACAACATAAAGATTTTTTCTCGATTGGTGAATCAATAAGAACAAGAGCACCACTTGAGATTATTCACTTGGATATTTATGGGCAAATGCAAACACCATCTATAGGAGGCTGCACTTATTTTCTTTCTTCTATTGATGACTTTAAAAGGAAAACTTGGGTATACATTTTAAAACATAAGTTTGATGCATTTGCTTATTTTCAGAAGTTCAAGGCACTTGTGGAGAAGCGAAGTGGCCACTACATCAAGGTTTTGAGGATGGATAGAGGTGGTGAATATATTTCTAATGACTTTCTGAATTTTTGTAGATTACATGGCATACACAAACAATTTATAGCCTGATATACACCTCAACAAAATGGTGTGGTGGAGAGAAAGAACCAAACCATTATGGTGATGGCGGGTAGTATGTTGGCAGCCTCACATTTACCTAATGAATATTGCGTTGAAGTAGTGGCAACTATTATTTATATCATGAATAGGTGCCCAACAAAGAGTGTGCAGAACAAAGTCCCTCAAGAGGCTTGGACAAGAAAGAAACATAGTGTTTCTCATTTTAAGGTATTTGGTTGTGTTGCATATGCACATATTCTAGATGAGTTGAGGAAGAAGTTAGACCATAAAGGACAAAAATATATATTTGTTGGCTATTCAAAAAATACAAAGGCATATAAGTTGTTTAATCATATCACTAGGAAGGCTATAATCAATCGTGATGTTCAGTTTATGGAGAATGAATCACGGGTTGGAAGTGTAGAGAGCACTGTAAACATTATTCCTATTTTTCCTCATGATGATATGGTGGATGAAGTGTTTCCATCATCAAGTACAACTCAAGCAATAGCTCCTTCCACTCCTTGGATAACACCATAAGTAGTAGCTCAAGCTACACCTCCATTTACAGTACGGAGATCTTCAAGGTTACTGCCTACACCAAGAGTACAACAAAATCCATAGGTAAACACAATAACATCTACATCAACTGACACCCTTGGAGCAACTCCAGCTAGCACTCCAAGTATTTCTACATCCTCAGATCCAACTCTAGCAAGCATGCAGCCATACAAAATGAGTTTGATTGAGTTATATACTGTTGATACTACAAATTCATTTTCATTCTTTGCTTTATTTTCTCATATAGATGATCCATTAACATTTGAAGTTGTGAGTGATGATAAATGGGCACAATCCATGGATGAAGAGATTGAATCCATTGAGAAGCTCCAAACATGGGAGTTGGTTGAGTTTCCTAAAGGCAAGGATGTAATAAATGTAAAGTGGACTTGTAAGACTAAACAAGACGCTGATGGAAAAGTGCAAAAGCATAAAGCAAGGCTAGTTGCAAGGGGCTTCATACAATAGCTTGGAATAGATTTTAATGAAACATTTGCTTCTGTTGCACGGTTGGACATAGTTAAGATTGCACTAGCTATTGTTGTTTACAACAAGTGGCCTATGTACCAAATGGATGTGAAGTCAACATTTCTAAATGGATATCTAGAAGAGGAAGTGTATGTTGAACAACCACAAGGTTATGAGATACTGGGTCATAAAAACAAAGTATATAGGTTGAAGAAGGCACTTTATGGATTAAAGTAAGCTCCTAGAGCTTGGTATAGCCGCATTAACTCCTATCTCATTCAAAATGGTTTCCAAAAAATTGGTTGTGAGCCAACCTTGTACATCAAAATCAACAAGCAAGGTAACATTTTAATTGTTTGTATGTATGTAGATGATTTAATCTTTATTGGTGATCTTAGCACAGATGCTTTCAAAAGGGCAATGAAGAGTGGATTTAAAATGTCTGATTTGGGGCTTATGAGATATTTTTTGGGCATCGAAGTCCATCAATCCAATGTTGGTATATTTATTTCTCAATCCAAATATGCAAATGAAATCTTTAAGAGATTTAATATGGGAAAATGCAAGGCAACCCCAACACCAATCATGATGGGATTGAAGCTAAGCAAGGAGGATGATGGACCATGTGTGGATCCTACATTATTCAAGGGACTGGTTGGAAGCCTCATGTATTTGATGGTCACAAGATTTGATATTATGTATGGTGTAAACCTAATTTCAAAATTTATAGAGTCTCCAAAAGACTCTCATTGACAGGTCGATAAGAGAATATTGAGGTATGTGAGTGGTACAAGGGACTTTGGCATATTGTATTCCACTTTAGGGGATTTTAATCTTGTTGGATACATAGATAGTGATTGTGGTGGTACTATAGATGATCAGAAAAGCACTTATTGGTATGCTTTTCACTTTGGTATAGGGGTTGTGTCATGGGCTTTAAAGAAACAACCCATTGTGACTCTTTCTTCTACTGAAGTTGAGTATGTCGCAACAACTAGTGCAGTGTGTCAAGTTGTTTGGATGTGAAGGATGTTGAAAGATTTAATGCAAGAATAACAAGAAACCACTACAATATTTTGTGATAATAGTTCAACAATTGCGTTGTTCAAAAATCATGTTTTTCATAAAAAAACTAAACATATTGATACTAGGTACCATTTTATTAAAGCACTTGTCAACAACAAAGAAAATTTTCTAGATTTTTGCAGGGCTAATGTAATATCCCCACTCAATAGGGATATCTAGACAAACAAAAAGCTCTGAACAAAGATACAATCTTGTAGAATAAATTCAGATAAACAATAAATCACAGTAAATCTCTAAACTGCCAATCAAAGATCTTATTATTCGTTCAAATGATTACAATAGTTCTCCTCTGTCATGCATATACAGAATATGAAAATACAGTCTTGAAAACCTAATTCCTCTAGCAAACTGGAAATAACCGTGGGTCTGTGCGGCTCTCGGATCGCTGTGACGAAAACACAGTCACCGTCGTCGGTCGATATACTGTCGACGTCGGTCACTGTGGGTCCTTCTCTGCCGACGTCGGTCTACAGTCGGCCGATGTCGGTCACTGAGGATCTCTGTCTGTCGATGCTGATATCTGCGTGGATCTGTATGGATCTGTACGGACTTAGTACGGCCGCCAATAAAGCACACCCTGTTTGTTTCAACCCCTGATCTAAAGATATATGGCTCTAATACAGAAGATCTATATTTGTATAACTTATTGAATCAAAACTAAATAAATAAAAATACCTGGAAAGCTCTGTGACAACTTCTGTATGAAGTTACCTCTCAAATCTGTAAGCCTTTGTGATAACTTCTGTATGAAGCTATCTCTCAATTTGGCAATAGATCAGCTGATATTTCACAGCCTCTGAATCGCACACACTGAAGAGTGGATGTTCTCCAATGCAGATGGAATCCTGGAACCCTTGGCTCAGTCTTCACAGAAGAATTCTTCAATATCAAAAATCAATAATTAATGCATAATCAATAATGGCCTCCATGAGAAACCCTTATACCCTCAAAAAGATGTGCTTGCCCTAATTAGGGTTTCTTAAATTAGAATTAGGGTTTCTAAATTAAAATTTGACCAAATAATTAATATTTGATTAAATCAATCAAATATTAATATCTCCCTCAATACATGTCCGATCGAGCCCAAACGAAAGCCAACTGGATAAATTCTGCTAAACGAAGCCAAGCCAATCTCCATCAAGACCCTCTAACCATCTTATCAGCCTACGAGAGTCATATAATAGGCTAACCATCAACTCTGATCATGTCAACTAAAAAGGGGACATGACAATCTGCCCCTCTTGAAATTGCTTGTCAAGCAATTGCTGAATGAGGAACCAATCAATCCACCTGGATCCCAAATGTAGTCATGATCTCCACTGCTGTCACTCAATACAAACTCCATGCCATGTCCATCCCAACATCCAATCCATAAAGGAAAATCAGCAGGCAACTCAAGTAAACTCCTTACCTGAATAATATCTAAATCTGGATTGTGAATTCTAGAAATAGTCATATCATCATCTACCTGTGACCCGACTGTAACAGAAAGCTGAGTCCCTACCGTATGTGATAACTCCTGCACTGAACTCACCTCAAGACAAAGCTCATCCTCATATCTCTCCTGTGTTGGCGCTAATGTGCACTCGGCAGATCACTTTATCATGTCATGTGGTATAGGCATCTCCATCTGATAAAAAACCATATGTTTGAGGCTGTTGCCCCGTATTGCCTTAAGAATATGTGTTTTCCCATCAACCTCAAAACGAAACTCCATGTCCTTGAGACGAAGAGTAACTTCCTCAAATGAATGAAGCCACTTCATACCCAAGACTAAATCTATATCCCCCATGTCTACCACATAATAATCAACCTTGAACTCATAGTTGTTCAAGTGCAATGGGAGGTCTCTAATCATCCGCTCACACCTAAGAGTGTGACCGTCGGCCACCTCAACTTTGATGCTCTCAAAATATTCGGTAGTGAGTCCACGCTTCTCCACAAATCTAACATCTATGAAATTATGTGTGGCTCCTGTATCAAGAAGGGTGATGACCTTCTACCCTGCCAAAACTCCACGGAGTCTGAATGACTCATCTGACTGAATGCTGGATATGCGTGCCTCCTGTATGTGAAGCTCTAACTCTGCCCCTACCTTAGGCTTTGAAGCCTCTATCTCTGCCCCCTCAAAACTATGCTGTTGATCAAAATCCTCTGAATTTGAATCCTCATAATATACCCACATCACACGATTTGCCTTGCCCTTAGGCCTCAAAGGGCAATCGTGATGGATATCGTATGGACCCTTGCAGTAGAAGCAAAGCTTCTTCCTGTGTAGATTGTTAAGCGCCTCACGATCCAAAGGTGGTGTTGCTGGATTGGCCTTTGAATCATTCTTTACACCTGATTTATCTATGCTAAAATCCAATCTCTCTGTATCTCCGTTGGAGCACTTATGGTCTCTAGATGAAGAAGTACCTCTGGAGTTAGATTTATTGGATGGGGCTGCCATCTCCATGCTACGTGCCTTCTTCATAGCTACCTGTAATGAAGGAGGATCAAAGCCTTTGATCCAACCTCTCAATGGTTCTGCCAATCCCTCCATGAAGAGTACTACAAGTCGCCTCTCTGAAATGTCAGGTACCATAACTGATAACTTCTGGAAGTCACCAATGTAAGACTCTAGACTGCCACTTTGGCGCAACTGTGCCAACTCTCAGAAATAGGACTCTGGATCCCTCCTGTCAAAACGCTCTACCAGCCTATCCACAAACTCCTGATAAGATGTGATCCGATCATGATGGAGTGTCACCATCCCGTGGTGCCACCAATCGTGAGCTACTCCCTCAAGATGTAGTGTCGCATATCTGATAGCATCTTCCTCAGCCATCAGACGTAATGTGAGAAAGGTGTCTAACTTACTAATCCAGGCCTGTGCTGTGACCTTACCACTACCGTCGAACATCGCGAGTGTGAGCCTGCTCGTAGCATGCTTTAGATCGTTGTTCTGGTGTCTAGGTCTCCTGTCTTGTCTAACCAATCTGTAGTGCTCTCTCCTCATATTAATAAAATGATCAAAGGACGTCCTCTCTTGAACATGAGGAGGTAATAAGTCCCACTCATCATTTGCAGCCATGTAAACATCTGCAAATGAGGAATCTCCTGCCTCCTCCTCTGCTGGAACTTCTGGTTCCTCTTGAACAAACGTAGAACATGTAGGTCTATCCACTGTTCTGGAGTGGGCCTACTGGGGTCTCTGAGTAACCATAGCACTCTTGTTATCTCCTTGTTCCCCATTCTGTCTATCAAGTGTGTTCATCCTCCTTATCATAGTAGTTAGTGCCTGTAGTGCCTGTGTCATCTCACGGTAGGTTTCTCTGGTACTCGGATCATCATTATGTCGGTGGCCCCTGGGTGGGCTACCCTCACGTCTGTCACTCATGATAATTGTTTCGTGTTCTAACACCTGGGTACCTTCAAGCAAGGCTCTACTACGTGTGTTATACCTGTGTGGTCCCAACTCTTGTGGCTGCATATGATCTATAAAGCCTCAGGATGGCAGGATTTAACTCTGATACCACTGTAATATCCCCACTCAATAGGGATATCTAGACAAACAAAAAGCTCTGAACAAAGATACAATCTTGCAAAATAAATTCAGATAAACAATAAACCACAGTAAATCTCTAAACTGCCAATCAAAGATCTTATTATTCGTTCAGATTTCTCCTCTGTCATGCATATACAGAATATGAAAATACAGTCTTGAAAACCTGATTCCTCTAGCAAACTGGAAATAACCCTGGGTTTGTGCGGCTCTCGGGTTGCTGTGACGAAAACACAGTCGCCATCGTCGGTCGATATACTGCCAACGTCGGTCACTGTGGGTCCTTCTCTGCCGACGTCGGTCTACAATCGACCGATGTCAGTCACTAAGGATCTCTATCTGCCGATGTCAGTATCTGTGTGGATCTGTACGGATCTGTATGGACTTCGTACGGCCGCCAATAAAGCACACCCTGTTTGTTTCAACCCCTGATCTGAAGATATATGGCTCTAATACAGAATATCTATATCTATATAACTTATTGAATCAAAACTAAATAAAAAAATACCTGGAAAGCTCTGTGACAACTTCTGTATGAAGTTACCTCTCAAATCTGTAAGCCTCTGTGATAACTTCTGTATGAAGCTATCTCTCAATTTGGCAATAGATCAGCGGATATTTCACAGCCTCTGAATCGCACACACCGAAGAGTGGACGTTCTCCAATGCAGATGGAATCCTGGAACCCTTGGCTCAGTTTTCACAGAAGAATTCTTCAATATCAAAAATCAATAATCAATGCATAATCAATAATGGCCTCCATGAGAAACCCTTATACCCTCAAAAAGATGTGTTTGCCCTAATTAGGGTTTCTTAAATTAGAATTAGGGTTTCTAAATTAAAATTTGACCAAATAATTAATATTTGAATAAATCAATCAAATATTAATATCTCCCTCAATACATGTCCGATCGAGCCCAAACGAAAGCCAACTGGATAAATTCTGCTAAACGAAGCCAAGCCAATCTCCATCAAGACCCTCTAACCATCTTATCAGCGTACGAGAGTCATATAATAGGCTAACCATCAACTCTGATCATGTCAACTAAAAAGGGGACATGACCGCTGAAGATCAATTTACTGACATATTTACAAATCCATTGGCAAAAGAGACATTTCAATACCTACGAAATTGTTTAGGAGTTTTTGATTATACAAATATAAGTACTCCAAAAACGTGCTCTAAAGATGATGCTCCAAAAACGTACTTTGAAGATATGTTGCAAATTTTGTTGATCCCCAATAGTTCAAATTAAAAAGTAGTATTGGAAATATTAATTATGCAGTGGTAGCATTTGGTGTCAATTTTATTTTTGTTTTTTGGGTCCCATCTAAGATCTATTTCGCTGCCCAAGGGATTTGCCTTAAACTCTTTTTTGATGATGTTATTTGTGACTGGTGCAAGCTGTAACTGCACATTTAAAAAATATCATTTATTTGCCATTTGCCTTGAGCCCTACGAAAAGAGGAGAAGAGTCTAGAAAGAGCGGGACACAGCTCATTTTTGTTTTATGTATGCACAGCAAAAAGGCAGAGAATATTAGATGCGAACAACAGAAAGAAAGAGAGCGTACAGCAGAAGAAAAAGGAGTAGAGCATAAGGAGAAAAAGGGGCAGAACTTCCTCAGCAGAGGATATATACAGCTTATAGTTTATGTGCAGCTGTAGCTGCTGTATCTTTTATAAATGAATACATGCATTTCTCTGAAGCTGGTGTGTGTGGAGATTTGTCTTTTCTAACAGTTGTAGCTGTTTCTCTCTTGCTCTATATTTTTCCTGGGTTATTTCTTTTCTGCCCTGTTTTGTTCATGCATTTTAATTCTCTGTTTTTAATGCATTGAATCTGCACTAATCTCCCTGCCTCCTTTCTCAAATCCCAAATGTGATTCGAGCCCTAGCCTAGTTTGAGTGTAGGTCAGGTTGCATGAGGTTTCATTCATATTCAAATTTTCCTCGGATCTATCTATCTATATGAAATTTTTGGCTCTGTCAATCATCTTCGCAATTCAAGCCATCAGAAACTGAGGAAAAAACATAATCGAGGTCGTAAAAATTTGGGACAAGATCTGAGGGTTTTGAAGTCAAATCCTGGCAGCTCCAAAGAACCACTTGAATGTGAGAAGTTAAGAGTAACTAGACCTGCTCATCAAGGGGAAAATTATCTCAGCTTATCTTTGTTGGCCTCAGGTGCAAGCAAATCAAGTTCATGGTCTGAGCTTAAGATAAATTGGAGGTGGTTTTGGAAATCATCATCCTGCTCCATATGTTCATACAGCATGTTATGCCATAGAAAATCCATCTGCTTTATGAGAAAAAAAAACAATTATGAAGAAGTTGAGGAGTCATCAAAATGTGGTTTACTGAGAAATGTTACCGAGGAAAAGGTGAGGGAGCTCCGCCGTCTGCTAGAATCAACATGATCAGGAAGAAATCGAGGGTGTGCTATTCAAAACTGTAGGTGCATTACAAAATGGATTAAGAAATATGGACCAAGGCGGAGTAGAGGACCACAGTATTGACTGCCTGCGTCTGGACGAATCAACCCTCGGAGGAGCGAAGGATAGTCATTGTAGAGAAATGGAAATGTACCACAAGACGTGAGGCATTGAACTGGCAAAGGTCATTGAGAGGATCATTCGTAACCCCCTCGGGCCCAAACGCATGGACAAGGTGTTTACAAAGTCTGGACGCTTCAGGTATGCCAAAGCAGAGTGTGCAACAGTCTTCTACTATAAAAACCAGATTACTATCATTTTATGGCAGAATTTAAGTCTGGAAATAAAAGTAAAGAGGCAAAATTAATCAAGTTGAGCGAATTTTTTTTTGTGGCTGACATCTACTTCCCATTCAGTCCTAAATTCTATATGAAAAACTGCCGGCGAGCACAAAGTTGCTTATTTTATGGGTTTGGAAATCGAAAATCTGGCCTTCACAAGGATGGAATAAATTTCAATCTATTTAACAGCTGGACTCTTAGTAACGGTTGAGAATTTTGATGGAATAAAGACTGTAAAGTGACCATATAACGCATCGTAATATCTGCATCGATGGATACGATTCATGTGGTTGAGGTTGTGGGTTTTGGTTCACGAGTCCTTTCGATATTGAGAAAATGAATTCTGGTTCCTGGGTTTGGTATTCGTACGGCCAAAGCATTCGTGTACTTGGCGCTGATGAAAAACTTGATGTTGGGCTGACCGAATTTCCTTGAAGCATCGATTTTTTTTTAATGTGGATGCATCAATCTCGGCAAAAGTGACAACCTTTAATGGGTGGTTCAATTTTAGTTTGGTAAAGTTTCAGATTTGTTAAATTACGAATCAAAGTGTTTGAAGTATTGTAAAGTTATATCATGTATTTGAGGTTGTAATAGATGGTGAGAATAGAAGAGCAAGGATTTCTGATAAAGAGACTAAGGAAATTAGGTAGAGTAGAAGAGTATGGAGTTCCGTTAGAGAGATCGAGGAGATTAATTAGTTGTATAAGAGCATGGAGTCTAGAAAGATCAAGGAGATTAATTAGTTGTAGAAGAGTGTATAGTTCTACCAGAGAAATTGTAGAGATTGTTTTTATGTACTTAGGTAGCCTACTTTAAATGCATTATAATTGAATAAATTTGTTAAAACTTGAATTTTTAGGGTCTTTGTGTGTCTTGGGATGAGACCCTTGATAAAGTTTGGGTAAGTGTTAGCATGGGTAAAGGACAATATGATTTTCTATAATTTATCATTATAAAAGGGAAAATAAATGTAGTAGTGTCCAAAAGAAGTCAAAGAGTCATAAGGGAAAAAGAGACTAGTGGGGAAAAGCCTTTATAGGCCAATGTATGGAGATGGAAAGAAGAGGCCATTTGTGTGAATGAAATATATATTTTGTGGTCTCATTTTGAATTTTATGAGGTGTTCTCATTTATCTTTCTAGTCAATGTTCATTTGCTTTGCTTTTATATTTTGGTTTATTATTACCACTAATTTTCAGTAAACATCTTCTATAGAGAAGAGTAACTATTATTATCCTTTCTCATTTACACAAATAACTCATAGAAGTGAAAATTCTCAAAATTCAAAATTTAGTACAATCTCATGAATCATGATAAATCAACCCTGAAAACATTTTTTACAATCTACTCCAAGAGGGAAAATGGCACATACCTTAGAGGGTTGAGCTTCCTAACATGTCCTTGAAGTATTTTCTTGCTCAAGCAGAACCATAACTTGTCACACACCTTGAGTGTGTGCTCCTTACGGTGATGTTCATGCCTAAATTTATACTTGGATTGAGACTTCTTCAAATATTCCATCACTTTGAGATGGATTTGTCTAATCCTCTCGATGAAGGTTTATACCCTTTTCACCACTAAATCTTGTCTCTCTACCTTTATGATGCAGAGCGGAATGAGGGGACAAAGTGAATTGTTTCCTTATACGCTAGGTGGGACCTGCAATTACCCTCAAATGGTCACACACACACACACACACAAACACACTAATCAAACTTAAATCTCATACACACTCTTTATTAATGTTTAAGATAATGTTACAAAGCTTTGGCTACACACTGACACCTCTCTTACTTACATGCCTTTACAGTGTTATTACCCTATATGAAGAAGGTTTGATCTCACTGATAATCCCTTATGGACATGATAAATTCTATCTTCTCTTGTCTTGGATAACTCAATGCTAAACTCTCTCCTCAAACTAGATCTAACTTTACCTCCCCCTAACTCTCCATAACTCTTGTCTTTATTGATTTGAATCTCCATTAACATTCTTTGATTGGAATAATGCCTCTTCACCTTCCTTAACATCTTGCAATCTCTCGACATTGACATTTTCCAATTCTGAGCGGTTACTTTGCATATAAGGAAAACACGAGCGAAACCACCACTTAATGCAGCCCGATGGTTGTGTAACCACCACCTACCTAAACTAGTTGTTTCATTATTTATTCTCAAAAGGGTCATTCTAATCATGATAGATGATTGAAACCTCTTATGCAAGCCACTTTTGAAGTGTTGAACCTCTAGGGATGCCTTCTGACATGTGCATTCTATTGTTCAACATATACAATGTTGTTTTCAAAAGTCAAAAGTCACACACATAACACAAATTTGTGCAAGCATGCATAAGAACCCACACCACGTTTTTGGGTGATGCACTATTTTTTTACCCTTGGACGCTCCTACATCAGAGACTTGAGATTTTAAATTTTGTGATTTCTATATCACAAAGGTCAAGTGAATGGCAATACCTTTTTTTCGGCTAAGTGACTTGATTACGGAGTCCCCTTGCACCTTGTTAAATACCTTTGAAGTTTATCATTACATTTCTTTTTCCATTTCCAACCATCTATTATACCATAAACCATCCTCGTCTACTTGTGTTTAATTGCCCTTCTATTTAGCTTGCATTTTGTTTGGGCATAGTCTATCCACAACTTGCAATTATCTCGCTTTCTCTTTGTCAATTCTATTGTAAAAGTTTTCCAACCTCTAGTCATCTACCACCGCCAAGTGTCTTTAATACTATTGTCACATACTCTTTTCTTCCATGAGTACACCCCATCCACTATTTTATCATTCATAACTTGCTTATCAAAGAACTCAACATACCTTCAAATTCAAAATGATCACCCGTATAATCCAATGCTACATCTAAAATAGTCTTTACGTCATCCTCTATTGTTTCCCTCATTTCCAAGTCCAAAAATTCCCTACCTATATTACAACAAAATCATCAATGACTATTACCATATTCAAAATATCCTTAAATATATTTAAGCCGGAGGCTTATATGGTGGGGCAAGGCCCCAAGATTCGTCTCATAAGCGACAAAAAAAAAGTGATTTTTGGCCATTCAAACCATGACACGAACACTGATATTGAAGAGCTCAGGTGACGCATTAAGAAACCATTGATTTGCCACTGCAGGGCTGTCCACAAATCAACACTAACACCATTTTTGTATGTCTATCTTATTTCCCTATCCTGGATAAAGGTTAAAACAAAATATTGCTCTATGTTAGTCCTTAATAACCACAGTTAAAGAACATATTGAAAGATTCACGACTAAATTATAGGTAACAAAGACCCATCCTAGTGGAGTTTCCTCTTAAGAGAACATTTTGCCCAAAACCCAAATCAATTCCAATAATATTAACAACCATTCTTTCTACAAAGCAAAACCCACTAAAAGTCCCACAATAAAATAGTGAATATACAACATAGCCACAATTCCTAGCAATTACCAGAAGTTAATACTAGTTTTGTGGCATTATAAATCCCTTATGAAGTCTATTATCCTTTTTTTTTTTAAATGCATGCTTAACTAACAAATGAAACCCAAGATCGATTGGCATAGAAAATGACACACTTACTTGCAAGCTTTGGCACCCTTTATAAGTAATTGATAATCCTCCATCCCTTGCACAACCGAGTATATAGAATGGCTTCCTCTCCTTTCTCTTTCACCATCGACCTCTCCATCGTCGTCCCCTTCCCCTCTACACAGCGCCTTCCTCTTCCCTTGTGTTCTCTCCATGTCCTTCCCCCTTATGTTTTCTCTCTATCCTTCCCCACAACCTCCTCCTCCTTTATAGCTCACACATCAACATAATTATGACTATTTTAGCACCACTTGTTTAGCCTCTTCACATGAAGTGTCAAATATTTAGTATATTCCCCTAGAATACTCCCAATATAGTTTGGTGATAACCCTGCCACAATAAAATTAGCATTTTTATAGTTTAGATTATGGTTATTATGATTGATTATATTTAGTTATAGGGGTTATGGCATGTTGAATAGTTATATTATTTAACATTTTTTAAATAGTAGTTTATAATTTTAATTTAAGCTTTTGTTTATAGTGTGGTTCATTAGAATTTGTTCATAGTTTTAGTATTAATTATAATGATTATTTATTTATTCATAATCATAAAAAAATTTGTGATATTATTATTTAATTGTTTTTAACTCCAGGTTTAATGAACAAGTATATTAATGATGATTTGACTTTTTTCAAATTTAGTTAGCAAATTGTGCGAAGGTGATTAAAACAAAGTGAATATGATCATTTATTGTCAGTGCACACTGAAGTAATATAGACATTAGAATTTGTGAAAAATAATATTTCACAAACGTGTAGAAATCTCTTCACTAAAACATGAGAGAGAATAAAAATGACTTAGTTGATGGCCTCACTACAAAAATAGCCGAAGCACAATACCTATATGGGCTCTCAAGTAATTTTCCCTGAAAAAGTAATGTTTTTTATCTATTATTATTAAGAAAAATGACATTCGTTAATGTTACGTTGGTCTTTTTATTTATCTATGTTTTTTTTATGTTATGGTACATATTGTTTGTGCTTTAACTATGCCATATGATAGACGAATTAACGCTGATTTAAACCAAATAACAAAATTCCATGTCAAATAAATAAAAAAGTTCTTTGTTGAGATGTTACTTGAAACCGCTTACAAATATATGACTGTAATACGTGTCAAGCTCGATAAGTCAACAAACGTTATATGAACAACGCAATATGTTTTACAATTGCTCCAACTTTTCTTACACCTTCGAAGCAACTGCTAATATATCATCTATCTCATTTTGAAATGTTGTCTCAACTAATCCATATAGATATATAATTTTGAAATGTTGTCCCAACTACTCCTATCCTCTCTTCTTCTTCATCTCTTGCTGAAATTATATGATGTAATCTTGCACCAAAACCCCTGAAGAGAGAATCAATTTTTTGGGCGGAGCTAACCAAGCACAGAGGTCGTGAAAACTCTGAAAAACTTCGCTTTTTAGTCCCGAGATAGCAACGATAATTACGCGTAGCAAGAGGTATTCTCGTGATTTTTTTATTTTAAAATATCCACTAAGCATGCAACATTTGAAAATTCCGCGGCCGGTCACAGAGCTTACAAACCCGTGGAAATATGAGCACATCTGGATTTGGAACTGGCAAAAGAATGGACAAAGCTGCCCCATTCGAAATAGATATTGAGAAAACCCTTGATTCCCATGGTGAAATGGAACTCCAACTTCAGTGATGTCATGAATTGGCACAAGAAAAGATGTTCCTGGAATGCTAATCGAGAAAAAGCGAAGAAATCTTCTTGCGAACAATTCACAAAGATCTAATCGTGCAGGCTTGCAAATTAGCGAAATCAAAAAATGAAGCCATATCGAAAAGGATAGAAATCATAGATTGATAGAAAATGAGATGATTGAATGAAATGAAATGGGAGGAAACATTTATAAGTGCAAGGTAAACGGAAGCCCAAGTTGCGCAATTAATGCTTTGGCACACATTGGTAGGAAATCACTTACAGAGAAAAATCGAGGATTTTGGGGATGCCTGGTAGTTTTTACAAATGACTTCTTTGTCTACCATATAAACTTTTTCAACCATTTTCCTTGCATTTTCTTGTTTGCTGGGAAAGTTGGGGACATTGGATACCTCTTACAACGAGTGTTGTAAATGAACTCCACAAAGCCCGATAAGTTCCTTCAATGAAAAATGTCTTTGAGAAAGGGGTGAGAAATTTGACCTCCAGTATTACGTAGCTCAAGAGCTAACATGTATCCACGTTTCGAAATTGGATTGAATATTCAAAGTTACTGCAGAATTATTACTATTTGGTTACAAGTTAGTTTGAGAGCTAAATTTTTAGTAAAGTTTAAAAAACTTTTTAAATTCAAAATATTTAAGAAAAAAATGGTCATAGAAGACACAACTCATACATTGACCAATTTGTTGAAAATTCTCAATACGTATAATTAAAAAAATATGGTGGTGGAAAATTTGAGGAAATCAGAAATATATTGATTCGGGAGGATTTAGGTCAGTGGATCTTTTGCCACAGTGTATTGTTGTTGTATTTTCAGCGTTGCACTAACATCAACAACATCGATATTGATTTCCTCACCTAAATGCCAATTTGTAAGATCGAATTCTATTTCTTCATTATTGCACAGTTCCTATATTGTGAGTGTTGTAAAATTTTAATGACAATTAGTGATGTCATAACATTCATCAATTATGATGTGGTTGTTACAAACTCTTGTAATGATTAAACTTATGCTTCATCTCTCTCCATTATATATTAATTAACACTTTCATTATTTGTAGTCAGTTACATGGAAAAGAATGAAGTTAAGGAGTACATAAACACTAGACATCTAATCTCATAGAAATTATATAGAATTTAGCATAATAAAACTTTGTTATTATAGTTCTATATTGGTTTTCATCTTCTTCTTTGTGTTCTTTATTTTTAAACTCATTACATTTTCATATCCTTTGTCAATCATAAATTCACTTTTGTTCATAACCTTCTCAAATCCATTTAAACATGTTGTCCACTAGGTCTCCATCTAGACCCCAAATTAGTGGTATCAAAGCATACACACTTCATATCATTTTTGATGGGTATTTTAGTGTATCTAAATTTCACTTATGTTTGTATGCACACACTTACAACATTTGAGTACAAGAAAACTTTTAGTTGGCTATACTTTAAAAATATGGTCATGCCAGGGCAAATATGTTTAAGAGTTGTGGTGAATTAGGTAAGAAGGTGAATAATAACGAAGGAAAAACCGATGTGAAAGATGGTCTATGTTTTTTGTGATATGTTTTCACATGGACTTTTTTCAGATGCTTGATTAAAAATGTGAAGATGATTGTCTACAAAAAACAAGAGACCACCTAGAGAGAGCAGGGGATCGTTTGTAAGAAATCAGATGATTGTTCTCGATGACTATCTTAACATTCTATATGATCATCTGAACGCTCTAGATGATTGTCTAAACACTAGAGATGATCATTTGATTTATCCATACAATCCTCTATCATGAATATCTAGATGATCATATATACGCTTGTTTAGATGCTTTTTTGTGCTACTCTACCACATTGAATGCCCCTACCTACTTATATTAATTGCCACTACTTTTGACATGACTAGGTTTGCCTATAAATAAGAGCCTCGACCCTCAATTTTCAAAAATTAACATTCTAAATGATCATCTCCATCAGATCATATGTGGTGGATATATATATATATATATATATATATATATATATATATATATATATATATAAGGATGCTTCCACCGCCCAAAGGGCCCAAATGATTATATGAAAGATCCAGACAATTATCTAGAGAATTTAGACAACCGCCCTGAAAATTCTATACAATCATCTTCATGCTTCAGACAATCATTTGGGTTCTCCAAAGTATCATCTAAGCACTTTAGACTATCATCAGATGATAAAATGGAGTGCCTGGATAATTGACAGGTGTGTGCAGATGAGCTTCAACACAATTGTAAATAATTAACTAGGGTGAAATAAATTATTAAATATTTTGTACCTATAGTTATTGTATGGCTGAAGTAATAAGATATTTTAATTTATTTCATTTATTTCTTTGATTTTCCTACCCCCTTATTATTTCTAGTTGAAGCCATGAACCATGGTTAGATAAGAGACACGAATGACAGGAGACAATATATAGTGGCAAATTGCTTGGGATAGAATGGTACATATTTTATTGGTATAGGCGAAAGTCCTATATATATGGAAATTTAGTTTCAACATGGGGAGAGACGACCCTAAAAAGTAACTTTTCTTGTAAAATAAAGGTGTTTTCTCCATGTTGTCAACCCCACCAAATTGCCAAAATTAGATTCCTAAAATTGAAATATTCATGAATTACTGAAAATTTGCCACTAAATTTTTTCCAATCTCAGTACATGAAGTTAGGTCTGGAGACTTGTGACCCTTCATTATACCTTCCTTCATGTCCTCAAATGGGATATAAATCTTTGATAATGCCAATTTTAGAAAATGTTCTAGAAGATTATATAGGATGCATTGTAAAGACAATGGGAAGATTTGGAATAATGTCATGCACATGAACGAGCAAGTATCACTGATCATTTATTTATACATCTTAAGCAATAGAATCCTTATAACACCTCTCATTCTCATCTGTTGTTCGATGATGAAACACCATATAAATTACAAGTCAATCTAGACATCCATATGTTTAAAAGTAAAATAGATGCGGATGCACTAGATAGCTAGATTAACCTAATTTATTAATATTGAATGTGGTTAATCAATTATCTAATTGAGAAAATATTGCATTTGTTCTTTTGAAATTTTCTTTATCGATAAATAAATGTTGGGAAAATTATTGCACTTTACATGAAATTTGTTAAGATGAAGTTAACTTAAAGAAATTTGTAGACACATTTAATAGTTTTGTAGAAGAACCCAAAGAAACTTGTTACCCTATTGGTAACTATGATGACCAAAACATTAAGTTCTCTCATTTACACCAAGGCAGAGAACAATTTTTGCATCTATGCACATACATTTCATAATTTGGTGTCCAAACTTGGAATTCAAGATTTAGAACAAAAACTTGTTCTTAAATATAGGTTAGGATTGAGACCACATATCTATTCAGAGATGGATATATTATAGATCTATTCATTAGAGAAGCCTACATATTTTTTTGCACATTTGAAGCAAAGTAAAATTACAAGATGAAAACAAAGGATTCTATGTCTTAGACTAAGTAATAGTCTTAATCTTCTAATCAAAATTACAAACTAAGGAATAACTCCAAGCACCCTCCACAAAAGAAGCATCAATTATAAAATGACTAGAAAAAATAGTTAAATATTGGAAAGTGGTGTTTAAGTCATAACTCTAGTAGTCGTTCCAATGAAGAGTGTCATGCTATAGATACTCTACTTGCATAGATGGAAGCAACATGTAAAAACACTACATATCTATAGAAAGGTAATCAAATCACAGAGTCTGAAACTAGCAACATGGTGGGTACTGTTATCACCAAATCTTGCACCTTAGAGGAGGTTGTTTAAGCCTACTCTAAGATTTGGTCATCATTGGAAGACCTCTAGGACTGTGGTTGCCTATAGTAGATGTAGACCTCAACATTTAGGGGCTAGCTTCGTAGATTGTTCTTTAAGTGCTTATCACCTATACTAACTAATTGATTGTGTGAAAAGGGATAGAATTATACATGAAAGGAAAATACTTTAATGGGGTGATATACCTTAATTATTTTCACAAGATCATTATACTTCTTGCACTAAGAAACAAGACCTACAACACTAGCTTTAAAGTCTTAGAATACTCTAACATTAGTATTTCCACATGGAGGTGATATGCATGAGACTAATCAAAGTAAGTGAACCAAAGGTTAGTTACAGACACTAGGACTACTTGTAGACTTGAAGGGAGTTAAAACACACTAGCTACACTCCACATGACCTGTTAGAATGAGAAATTCTTGTATCAAACATGAAAGGATAAAGAGAAGCAAGGATATAAGCTTATCATTAAACCTCACCATACATCACTTTACACACTTGGACAAGATGTTTTTGAATTCAAAACTAGATTTCATATATTATTCAAAGGAAAAGTACAACATCAAACTAGCAGGGCTTTGACATACCAAGTGTGCAATTAGAAAACAAGATCCAAAATGGCTAGTACTTATAGAATGTGAGAAGGGGGAGAGAGGAGTGGAGTTCAAGGGTCACAATGCCACTTATCAAGACATGAGAATCAGTTATGTTGCAAAGGGATGGAGTATGAAACAAACCTAGAAAAGTCTCTTTAGATAAATGTCCCTCTAATGCATGAAAACTTCTCAAAACTGACATAGGACCCTTTAAACATCTTCGTGGAAATTGCCTTCATCATTTGGCCTTTATTAAGTGCTCTTAAGACTAAGGATACATTCCACATGTGCACTATGATGGTGGGGGGGGAGGGAAGGGGGGGGACGGCAGGGTCACAGGGTTAAGAAAAATCTCCAACATGCATTAGATGTGTCCCTAACTGCTAGTATTCTTCTAGACAAGTGTTCTCATTGCCTGCAATCACCATGACTAGTTTTACAGGCTTGTCTTCACATTTAGCACCAAGATGGTATTTATTTGTGAAATAAAATCTATTCAAGGGGTGTTATGACCCATTTCAAGAGACCCATTGCATCCCAATCCATCATTTATACCTTAAAAGGCCTCCCAATTGATCATATCACCTTCCTACTTGGTGATCATCCTTCATTCCCATTGTCTTCCATAGACTACCTAAAATGAAGGTGCTTGCATAGGTACTTATGTTTTTTTATGAATAAATAAATGTATATAGGTATTTATCTTATGTCCCAATTGACCCCTCCAATGATTCTCATCTTTCAACTCTCCCTTGAACCTGTAAAACACACAAAATTTGTCAAGAAAACCAATTTTGTACCATGTTTGTAGAAGTAGGGTCCTAACCAATCTAATGGGAAGGAGCATGAGGGAGTTATATGCAAGTCCAAATCAATTTCTTGTCCAAACTAACTCATTTTGATGCATTTATATGCACCTTTTACCCATTGGGTCATGAGTAAGGGTTTTCGAGGGTTTTGAGTAGTTTTGACTCTTAAGGATTGTTCACACAATCTTGAAATTAAAAATTTAGAAAAATCCCACTAGAATCATGTTAGTGACCTTCCTAAATATCTCATAACTCCTTGAACCTCCATGCTAAATGTACGTACTGGTATGAGCTTTTGAAATGAGCCTCTTGAGCCCTTCTAGTGCATTCTACATACTCTAAGGTATTCTGAAGCCAAGAAATGACTTATTTGTAATCTCCCATGTATAAAAATGGTTATAAACAATCTCATACCCCCTCATGAAGTTAATAAAATTTATTTTATGGTTTAATTAGTGTTATGAATTAGATTAGTCCTCCAATTCGATTTTAGGCCTAGTCAAGGCTTAGTAGGCATGACTGTACTTATGTGGGTTTAGGCCACCATGTTTGGCTTCTAGCACCTATAGGTCATATTACATGTTGTTTCATGCTTTAATTCACTCTCCAAAGCCTTATGTAATGTTTAAACAATATTTAACACATATCCTTGCCCTTTAATCACTCAACCTATAGTCATGTATGCCTGGGAGTGCCATCTATCTAAGACAAAATAGAGGGCACTTACCCTATCTACTCAATAATTTTGAGGTTATGAGAGGCATGGATAGGTTATGAAGGTATTATATACCAAATTGTATATTTGGATCACACTTATATCACCTTCAAACTTTGCAAACTCCAACACAGATTTCTTATGGTAGTGACTGTGCAGGGTTTGTGTGTATGGTTCTAGGTGTGCTTTGAATATTGACCATTTCCCTTGGCCTAATCATATTATAAGGTTTGTGTTAATGTGCTGAAAGTATCCTTAAACATGTATAATTCCATATTTATTTTCTAACTCCTCAATACTTTGCAAACCTAGGCTTAGATAGTAGAGAATGTACTGTGTGTTCACTTAGAAAAAAGGCATGCATGTAGGTGAAAATTTCATATTAGACCTTACCTTTAGATTCATAAGACCTCCTTGGAGTCTTCAATACCATATCATATTCACTTATATGTGTTCTCATCATGTATATGCTATCTTAACCTTTAAACCATCATGCTCTAGTGCACAGTCACTCTACAGTCAAACTACAGGTGGCCCTTTTGAGAACAAAGCAGATCTTGTAAATGGTTTTCAACTATTGTACCCTATGTTACATGTCCTAGTTTATATTTTAAGTCTTTATAATCATCTCCAACTAGAAATTTTTCATGTTTATAGGGTTCCCATCTCTAGGTTTATATCATTAACTTGTAGGTGCATGTAATCAAACTATAGGTGACATTTTTGAGGACAAAAGGACCCCTGTAGGTAGTGATATAGGTCAAGACCCTATACTTCAACCCATTTAAATGTTTTTTTATCCACTAGTTTCATTCTCACCTCAATAGGGTCACTTGCCATGAAGATATGCTTCTATCATGCTACATGGACTGAAATGTCATTTGAAATTCAAAACACTATAGAGAACACTGACATTCTATAGTGAAAGAATGTATGAGTTTTAAAAATTACTTTTATCACCTTCTCATGGTCAATCACCCAACCTATCATGTCAAAACACTTCCCTTATGATTAGGTCACATCATGGAAGCATTCAACCCTATTTAGACCTCATGCATTTCACTATGGAAGGATTGAAAGAAATGTGAGAACCTTGTTTCAGATATTTTAAGGTAACTTGTCCCTCAAGTCACTTCATCAACTTAATATCATGGATTAAAAACTATTTTATACCTTGTGACTCCATAATGATTGTCATGACTTTCTTAATGTTCTCAAACTTGATGGGGTTCTTAAACAGGTTCCAAAACTTATGTTTTAACTCTGCTCAGTCTCTGTGGACATGAAAGAATATGTTGTCTAAATCAAACTAAAATCACCATTGGATAGCTCACATATATGAATTACATATTAGGATACTTATCAAAACTTTTGGAATCTCTTCATTACATCACCATAGCTATGTAAATCTCCTTTTACTTGCAAAAAAGTTTGACCATGTAAGGTTGACTATGTTCTTCCATAGGAGACATTATTGAGACTAGGATCTACAAAGGAAGGTGAATTCCATGATATATAATAATTGAAAACATCATGTCCTCCATTTAAAACCGCTACAATAATAAGAAATCTCTACAATCTGGGGAAACTTATCTGCAAACTAGCCATGAAACTTCCACTAGCAGAATGGAGTGTTTGTGATTTTCAACTCACCTATACACATGATAAATGAATGGAAACCATGAGATAAGGATGTAAAAGTCTTATAGAAACACTTTCATCAATTGGTTTGTATGGATCAATGAAAATAAGGGATAAACCTGCAGGGTGTGGGAATGAGCAAGAAGAAAGAAACATTAATCTTCTAAACAATGGTTCATAGAGCATAGAAAATTAATCCTTATCTCTTGCTATGAAATGGAAGTATAAAATTTTTACTAAGGTCCCTCAGAGGCATTCAACTTGATTCCTCTCCAACTAGTTGTACCATGAGAAAACCATTTTATTATCTTTATATGCAAAGAAGAGCGATGGAGGAGAAAAATGGATTTAGAAAAATTTTGGGACTTATAAAGCTGATCAAACATGGAAATGAGCTCAAGTGACTTAAAGGGTCACTTCCAAGCCTTCCACACATTCCAAAACTCATGTAGAAACTATAGAACTAACTAAAACTGCCCAAACTACCACTTTATTCAACTGTTTTCTTGTTCTTATGTAGAAACCTATAGCTTTTCATTTATGACATAGTATTTATGACCCCCACTAACACATGGGACATTGAAAACCTCTTGGAACATTTATATACTATAGAAAACTATACAAGTTTCATAAATAGCTCAAATATGATCCCTAGAGTGGCATAAGACTATTTAAGACAAAAGTGACCATGACAAAGCTAATGACACATAAAATGACCTAAACTAGGATCATGGTGTGCACTATCAGACCTTAATAAGCTCCTATAAAAGTTTTATACTATGGGGGGTTGACTTATTTTTACTTGTGATCAAAATAGTCAACATGTACCACAAACATCTCTACTACCCGTAAAAAACAAGGGAAGCAAAAATATTGTTCCATTCTCAAATGTGGGTCTATGCTTAATTAGTACACTTCATAATTAACAATGGAAGTAAAAAAAATCTAATTTCTCCTAAAGTAGTTCATATATTTAACTTTTCACTAATGCCTTACCAACAACAATACTCTATTTATGGTTCATTGTAGGATTTAATAAATGCATCACTCAATAGTGTCAATTGGTGTACAACATCAATCTTTTTCAAGATATAGTCTTTTGTGACATCACTACATTAAATGTACATGATGTTTTATTTGGTTAACCATATTTTTAACAACGACATGCATTATATGATGCAAATATTATAAATGTTGTCATAGATGTTGGTGATAAGAGATACCACATCCTGGACGTAGTCCTTGATCTATCACTAATTATCACCAAGTAATGTAAGAATATAGTCATGTCTCATAAGTAGGTTATGTTTTTAATGGTAATATATGAATGTAAGAAGATCCTTGTGGTGCCAATCCATACCATAATACCTCCAATAGCGGTAACAAAAACATCAGAGTTGAATTGCAAATTGGAAGAATACAAGGATATTTTGTAGTCATTTAAGGAAGTGAATACAAAATATTTAGTGAATCATACTATTTATTTGATCCCTAAACTATCTCTTTCATATGATTATTTATAATGTAGATCATGTTTGGATAATGAAAAAGTCAAACAACAAATCCATGAACTCATCGACACAGAACATATCAAGCTTAGCTCATTTTTTTACGATAACCCAATTTTGCTTGTACCAAATAAAGATGCATGTGGGGGTTTTGAATAAATTAATAAATTTATCAATATGATCATAATGAATAACCACTATTATCTTCTAATGATTGATAAATGGTTGGACTAGATGTACGGTGCAAAATACTTCACCAAAATCCATCTTAAGTTTGGGTATCATCAAATTCATGTTGAACCTCTAAATGTAGGATGAAAACCTTCAAGGCCAAATAAGGTTTGTTTGAATGGTTAGTCATGCCTTTTGGTTTGACCAAAGCACTAGCTATATTCATGCAGATGATGAATGACATTATTAGGCCTTTCATACCTCATTTTTCATGGTTTGCCTTGACAACATCCAAATCTTTAGAAAAACATGAAATGAACATTTGGACCATATAGAGCAAGTGCTTGATACTTTTTGGAAACATGATTTGTATGCAAAAATGGATATATGTTCATTTTCTATATGACACAATATCTAGGATACATAGTATCCACACAAGGAGTGCATGTGGAATTAGCTTAGATTCAAGTCAACTAGAAATGGCCACAACTAAAGAATCTCATAGAGTTTTATAGTTTATTGGGATTGTAAAATTTATATAAGAGATTTGGGTTTGGTTTTTCTCATGTGACTTGGCCTCTAAACTAGGTTACCAAAGGTGACACTAAAACAATCTTCATTTGGCCATCTGCACAATAGAAAGTATTTATAGGATTGAAGTGCAAACTTTATTTTGCACCAATACTCGTGTTACCATGTATTTAGTAGCCATTTGAGTTTAAGATAGATGCCTTTGAATTCACACATGGAGCAGTCCTTGCTCAATATGGTCATCACATGCTTACCACAATGAAACATTCACCACACCTATAAGAAACTACCTAACCTATGATTGTGAGATTTTTTTTAATTGTGCAATCATGTGAGCATTGGAAACATCATATCTTGGGCAAGGAGACTATGATCCATATAGATTAAAATCCCCATTAGTTCTTGAAGACTCATAATAAGTTGCAACAAGAGTGACATAAAAAATGGTCTTATTATCTTCAAAAGTTCCATTTGAACATCAAGAATAAGAAGGGAAGTGTCAATCGAGTCACATATTTTATGAGTAGTGCACTAGCTCTATCTCTCCTTTCTTTACTTGAAGTATGTGGAAATGAAGTTAGTGCATGGTAAAAATTTCATCCATCTAACATGATTATTTTGATATTTATCAAAATTTGCTATGCGATAATTCAATCCTAGATTTCTACTTATAGGATAGATTCCTATATTACATTGGTAATTTGTGCATTATACATGAGGTAGATAGACAAAGACTACTATGGGAGGATAATTTTTGAAAATTTTCATGAAATTTTGGAGTGGACAAGACTTGTGGTGTTGTAGAAGTACTTTTGGCCATGTCTTAGGTCTGATGTATCTAAATCCATTAAGTTTTGTACAGCATTGCAATGTCTAAGCCAATTAACAAGAAGCAAGATTTTTACACACCTTTGTCAGCTCCAATGAGACCATTGGAATCCATTTATATGGATTTTCTCTCAATCTAACCTAATACCAAGCATGGTAATGATTATGTTGATGTAGTAGTTGATAGATTCTCAAAGATGGCAATTCTCTTACCTTTTAATAAAGCAATATCAACTGTAAAAATATCTCAATAGTACTTTCAACATGTATGGATCCACTTCAAAATCCCATAAAATATCTTATCTGATGGGGATAAAAGGATATTGATAAATTTTTGGAAAGTGCTTTGGTCTATATTAGACATAAAGTTGAACAAATCTACCGCCTTTCATCCACAAACTGATGGATGAACAAAAGTTATAAATATAATGATATTACACTTTATAAGAGTTTAAAATTTAAAAAAACAACACACTTAGGATGAAAGCATGTCTTTTATTCATCACAACTACAACAAATCTCTACACAACTTTACTACACATAGGCATTTTACAATTTGTTTGGGTTTCCAACCTTTGGTACCCATTGACATAACTTATCCTATTCTACCATCAATAGTAGCAACTCCTTCAACTCAAAAGGAACTTGACAAAGTTGTTTAATTAATTCATTGCATTTAGCATATTCAAAAAGAAGTGCAAATCATTTACGACAAGCTAATGCAAAATACAAGTAGTGTCATGACAAGCATCGAGCACCACACACCTTCTAGGTTGGTGATCAATTTTGGCTACACTTGTAGAAGGAAAGACTAATAGGACCTTACCACAAGATTCATCCACTTTGGTATGAGCCATATACCATCCCCAAACGAGGAGAAATCCTTTCAAGTTTAATCTTACATCTTACCTTAGATTGCACCAAATACTCAATGCAGAGCTCTCACACCATTACTTTCCACCCTCATTGGATAATTCAAATACTGTATAAACTCTTCAACAAACATAGATAAATCCAAATTATAACACCCTAGTAGAATCAGATCAAGTCATTGATGCTCATATCAACTAGACACAACGATAAGAGATCCCTATTCTAGATCATCAAAACAAGTCAAGTTCTTTCCCAAGAAAAATAGTTTACATAAGTGTAGGTTTCTATTTTGTTTCCATATCTCCTTTTGCAACTACATGCAATGTAGACCATTGTTCTTCAAGGAGGGGTGACTGATCTAGGAGTTTTTCAGTCCATATATCATACCATAATTGATTGTTGTTGTATGTCTAGTCATGCGCTAACGTCAACAACATTGACATTGGGTTCCTTGGCTATGTGCCAATTTGTAAGATCAAATTCCATTTCTATGTTACCACACGGTTCCTATAGTGTCAGTATTTTATAACTTGCTCGTAAGGAATGGTAATTAGTGATACCACAATATTCATTGGTTATGAAGCGAATATTACCAACTCTTGTAACAGTTCAATTGATGCTTTATCTCCCTCTATTGTATATTAACGTAAACTTTCATTCTTTGTAGTTGATTACATAGACAAGAATAAGGTTATGGAGTACATATTCAACAAACATCTTATCTATCAAATATTGTACAAATTTTAGTGTAATAAAACTTTTCTATTACAAGTCTATAATTAATTGTCATCTTTTTCTTTACTTTCCTTGTTCGTTAACACATTATACATGCATTGTTAGGGATGCGTGACACCGGAAGCATACAATTGATTACCAAACCAAGCAACTATAATATGCGGAAATTAACCAGATTCACCAAGTAACTAGAATTCAGAATAACACAGCATATGAGAGACAATACACAACTTGTATTAACACTTTACAGAAAAGATTACAACAAAGAGCCGCCACACTCTTCCACCTTACAGAGGATTGTCACACCTCAAGTGTACAGTAATTCTTCTCCCCAAAGCTCTCCCTCTCAAGTCCCAACACCCAACTCAAACACAGAGTTGGTGTTCACCTCCTGTGCTCTACGCACACCACAAGTGCTCCATGCATTCCACAAGTACTCAAAGTACTTCAAGTAGATCTCCCATGAACCTGCAACAACCTGCAATTCAACAGACCATACTTATGGAAGGAACTCCCTTGCCTTCCTCTTTGCTCTATCCGAGTACACACCTGTACTCCAAGTAGATCCTGCCTGATACTGCTCCCTGTTGTGTTGCTGTCTATATGATCCTGCACACCTACAAATCAAATCCGGTTCTGCTCACCTGTGAACCTTGACCTTGCACACACATACACCTGCAGATCAACGATCTTACTTACCATGTAGATCTCCTATATAGGCCATGCAACTATGACCAAGATCTTACACACCTGAAGAATCCTGCTGACTCTCCAAAACCAGCACCTACACCTGGTACTGTGGAACTAGGAGGAACACCCTTGCTCACCTCACACACAGAAGGAACAAACCTTGCTCAACTCAAACTAGAACACCTTTCCAATACAACCATGAGTCTGTTATATAGATCTCATCAAACAATAATTAGACATCTAATTACAATAATTAGATTCGTAGCTATGAGTCTAAAATTAGCACTCATCATGCAAACACTTGGTTCGTCAACCAACTGCCCGTAATTAACTCGCAGTCGAACCACACAGGCGACCGACATCGGTCCCTGTCTACCTGGAGGTGACCGACGTCGGCCGATCCATGACCGACGTCGGTTGCTTCTCTCTGCTATCTTGCCGACGTCGGCTGATCAGACTGACCCCAGCTTCTCTGCAACTCAGCAACCTTCAGCAACCTCCTCTCCTGTTTGCATCAGTGAAGCTTTTAGCTCCACAACCTAACAATCTCCCACTTGGAGATAAACAGCTGCACTGTACCTGTACCCCGTCTAATCTGTTTCTTGGTTTGTATCCCTCTTCAAGCTCAATCCTGAAGACAACCCACCACACATCCCGTGGTGTATCTCCTGTCATCCGAGTACCCTGCCACATCCGAACCTACAACACCTGTAGTGAAGTCCTGACCCTGCATAGCAACACCTGCTGCTGGTCCCTCTCAAAAAACTTGAGAACCCACTTTCCCGAATTGGCTCCTAACTCTGACAGCTCCCACTGCATGGGAATACTCAGGTTTATACCAGACCTCATGTGATTTCGGACACTGTACCTGTCCAGCCCTTAGTGTGCTCCGGCTCTCCATCTTGAACCTCGCCAACACCTGATTCACATCAGCTCCAACTTGAGACAAAATCAACCTGTGATCTCCATGCCTCCCATGTCAAATAATTTCGCTGCTCCAAACTCCTCCTGACATGCCACTGAACTAATCTTACCCTTAGCTCAGCAAAACCCTGTATGTACACCCCTGCTAGCTAGCATACTATCCACATACAGCAACAAAATGATGTTGCAATCATCATTCCCCTGGTAAGTCAAACCACAGTAGTTACCCTGACATTGACTAAAGCCGTGCTTCGTCCTCCACCTGTCAAAACCTGTACCACTATCTTGCAGCTCCTCAAGACCATATGCCCTAGTCTTCCGTCTCACATATCCGTTCTCTCTATTCTTCTACTAAGGCATCCATTTGTCTCTGTGCTTTCATCCAGCTAGCAAGCCTACCAAAACTCTCGCTTGGTTCTGCATCATATCCCTGCCATGCTCCCACCTGTTTCTTGGATCCTTCCTGCTCTACAATCAGCAACAAGTATGAAGAAGAGGAACACGAATTTGAGGGCCTACTTACGCCTTCAGTCCTCCGTATGGGTGTTTGAGACTCCTTGACAACATGCTGTCCACCCAAAATTCGTTGCAGTGACCGACCTCGGCCACCCCACAGTCTGCATCCGACCGACGTCGGTTCTCATGTGTCTGTCCCTGACTACCAACCTGCCAGCGTTGATGTCCCTGCTGCCGACGTCGGTCCTCATAACCGACATCGGTCTTACCTACTGCCGACGTCGGTCCTCCTGACCGACGTCGGTCTTACCCTGCCCGACACTGCCAGCTTCGGTCTGCACATGACCGACATCGGCACCTGTCTGTTCGACGCCGGTTCCTCCTGACCGACGCCGGTATCTGTGTTCGCATGTGAGTGATGACTTTTTACCTGCGAGCTCCTTTGAATCAATCCCCATGTCCAAACTGCCCTGCTCAGATGTATCCAGCCTCAACCACTGAACTCTGTCTGCCATCTCCTCCAAGAACACCAAGGCTTTCCAGTTCTTAAGCCTGTCAAATATATCTGTCTTCCGCTTAAGAACATGCATCTCCTTCCTGCTCATGTGACCAAGCCTACGAAGCCACGTCTCCGCAACAGAAGAAGAATCAGTAATATAAACAAGTAGATAAAGAGTACCTGTTTTCTTACCACCAGCTAATTCAAGTGCTACCGCTGTGAGAGTTCTTGTGCATCTCTCATCACCCAATCTTTCTAAAAAAATTAGTCATATCTCCAAACCTGGGACTTGCATGACCTTCATCAACACCCGTGTGTTGGCCGCCTGTAATTTCAGCTTCACTTCCCCTTTGCCAATTCTTTGGCAAGGCTCACTAGCTCCTCTACCTAGGGCTGCATGGAAAGAGGCAACCGAATCTTTTATCCAAGATTCAACTTTATCCAAGAAACCTCCCAGAGCATCCTGTGCAACAATACCTGCAACATCTGCTTCTTCAGTTTCTTCATGCTGATCTGCTACCAACCAACAATATTCTTTTACCTGCTCTTTCTTTTCATTGGACCGTGAGTGACCATCTGTGCTTTTCAACTCCTCCATTCTTAGCTTACTTTGATCTGCCGTTGCTCTACTCCCACTCGATCAGAAACCCCTGAGAGTGACCTGTAACCAAACACACCCTGCTTCCTGCAACCTTAGCTCTGATACCACTTGTTAGTATCAAGCTAAGAACCTACAACCAAGGCTCTGATACCACTTGATAGGGATGCGTGACACCGAAATCATACAATTGATTACTAAACCAAGCAACTATAATATGCGAAAATTAACCAGATTCACCAAGTAACTAGAATTCAGAATAACACAGCATATGAGAGACAATACACAACTTGTATTAACACTTTACAGAAAAGATTACAACAAAGAGCCGCCACACTCTTCCACCTTACAGAGGATTGCCACACCTCAAGTGTACAGTAATTCTTCTCCCCAAAGCTCTCCCTCTCAAGTCCCAACACCCAACTCAAACACAGAGTTGGTGTTCACCACCTGTGCTCCACGCACACCACAAGTGCTCCACGCACTCCACAAGTACTCAAAGTACTTCAAGTAGATCTCCCATGAACCTGCAACAACCTGCAATTCAACAGACCATACTTATGGAAGGAACTCCCTTGCCTTCCTCTTTGCTCTATCTGAGTACACACCTGTACTCCAAGTAGATCATGCCTGATACTGCTCCCTGTTGTGTTGTTGTCTATATGATCCTGCACACCTGCAAATCAAACCCGGTTCTGCTCACCTGTGAACCTTGACCTTGCACACACATACACCTGCAGATCAACGATCTTACTTACCATGTAGATCTCCTATATAGGCCATGCAACTGTGACCAAGATCCTACACACCTGAAGAATCCTGCTGACTCTCCAAAACCAGCACCTACACCTGGTACTGTGGAACTAGGAGGAACACCCTTGCTCACCTCACACACAGAAGGAACAAACCTTGCTCAACTCAAACTAGAACACCTTTCCAATACAACCATGAGTCTGTTATATAGATCTCATCAAACAATAATTAGACATCTAATTACAATAATTAGATTCGCAGCTATGAGTCTAAAATTAGCACTCATCATGCAAACACTTGGTTCGTCAACCAAATGCCCGTAATTAACTCGCAGTCGAACCACACAGGCGACCGACGTCGGTCCCTGTCTACCTGGAGGTGACCGACGTCGGCCGATCCATGACCGACGTCGGTTGCTTCTCTCTGCTATCCTGCCGACGTCCGCTGATCAGACCGACCCCAGCTTCTCTGCAACTCAGCAACCTTCAGCAACCTCCTCTCCTGTTTGCATCAGTGAAGCTTTTAGCTCCACAACCTAACATGCATATCCTTTGTCATTCACAAATTTACCTTTGTTCATAACACTCTTAAATCTATTTAAGTAAGTTGTCCACCAAGTCTCCTGCTAGCCCCAGATCATGTATTAGATGTCATACTTTTTCAATTTTCTCGACTGAATAACAAAGACTTGGAACTAGTTGGGGAAATTGGGGATAGTGATGTTTGACTACATTTTTGACATGCACTTAAACCCTGATTTTTTGAAAAAAGGCTAAAATGAATAAACACTTAAAAGAGGGATTTGTCCAAAAGAGTTTTTTTTTTTTAATAATTTCGACACGTGGGATTCTAGATTTAATTTTTCAAGTCAAATTTTGGGTCCGCCATAGCAGAGAATGTAAAGTAATTCCAAAATCAATATTTTAGTAACATGTGGAACATCAAATGCACAACTAGGTCCCAGTGACAATAGTAGAGGATGATTCAAGTTAGGAGGATGGTTTCCAAACTTTTACATCTGAGATCCATTTCAAACGAAAGAACAGTCATTTCGTAGATTTTTAGTCACTCTAAAGTTATTGATAGGGTTATTGAGAGCTTATAAAAATACTAGACCAAAATGACTAACTTAGGTACTCTTTAAACCAATCAAGTCCAATTAACCCATGATCATACCCTGATAGTTGCCCTAATCCGATATTGAACCCATATTAATCTAGGATAATTAATTATGGGTGTGAACTTCTTACTCTGCCATCACTTATCAATATACGTATGCATCGTGTGTAGAACAAAAGAAAGTTTTTTCTTAACACCTTTGACCTAAAAATATCAATCAACCAGTTAATCAATCTAATGATGTTTTACCTAAAATAGGAACAACCAGCCATATAGTGGTCAAATGGAAGGGAATACTATACCCCACACAAATTGCTTTTTCACCACTGAAATAATATTTGTACCATTCAGCCATATAGTGGTCAGATTGAAGGCAATACTGTGCCCCACACAAATTGGTTTTTCACCACAGAAATAATATCTGTACCATTTTTAAATACTATCTATAAACACTACCACGCAGGCATAACATTTTCATTGCAATTATTATTTATCTCTCCATGGCTTCCAACGGTGAAGGATTCATCTTTTTCTTTTGCCTGCTTTTTCTTGCATTTCAGGGATCCGTTTTCGCACAGACGCAGAGCAATGTGTTCACCACTTACAATGAGTACAACCCCGCCGCCAAGAATTACGCATTAGACGGGCTTTTTTGCGCTACATATGACTCTGACCAATCCCTGGAGTGGCGCAGCATGTACAAGTGGACTGCGTTTTGTGCTCAAGCAGGCGGTCCTATGGGACCTTCCTTGTGTGGGAAATGCCTACAAGTAAGCAGTTGGATGATTCATAAAAAAAAACTTTGGCTTAGTAAGATAAATTGATGTTTCTTTAATGTTGTTTAATCTGTGGGTGCAGGTGACAAACCCTTCAACATCGCAAAGCATAAAAGTCCGCATTTTAGACCAGTGCTCAAACAACGGGCTTGATTTGGAAACTGATGCATTCAATGCTATTGACAGTGACAAGGCTGGATATAATGCTGGGCATCTCTGTACTACTTTCACTTTTGTTGATTGTTAATCATTTCAATCCCTTTTCTTAATAAAGGAATAAAACACGTTAAGACTAAGTTAGGCGTCGGAGCATCAAACAGCGTATTCTGGTTGACTGTCTATCTTTAACATATAAATATGGTAAAATTAAGGATGGGTTCTTCCTCGTCGGTTAAAACTCCATTTCACTTTTTATCTTAATAAATAAAATAAATTTTATAGATTATGAATTGGTTATCATTGTATATGGTTTGTAGGGGATTTGGACTTTCTGGTTGTGTCCTATATATATGGTTTGTAAGGGATTTGGGCTTTCTCTTTATTTGATTGGTAGCATCAGTCAAAAATTACTTTTTATTTTAATTAAAAATTTATGATGTGAATTGTTTAAAAATATTATTACATGGAGGCTTACAAATAATCTGTTTTTTCATTATATAAATAATAATATATATATTATTAGTTGTAGGTAGATGGTATAAAGGTTTTGTTTTTTCTATTTCATACATATTGTTTTTTCACTACAAAAAGCTTGTTTTTCTTATTTTATATACATTGCTTTTTCATCACAAAAATAATATGTACCATTTTTCCAATTAATCACATGTTGTAGGTAGACAATGCAAAGGATTCCTTTTTCCTATCCCATACACATTGCTTTTTACCATGAAAATAATATCTATACCATTTTATCAAACTATTCACATGTTATAAATAGTTGGTGCAAAGGTTTTGTTTTTCTATCTCATACACATTAATTTTTCAACAAAAAAATAATATTATACCATTTTTCACCACAAAAATAATATTTGTACCATTTTATCAAACTATTATCATGTTATAAATAGATGGTGCAAAGGCTTTCTTTTTTTGTCTCATACACATTAATTTTTAAGTATAAAAATAATATTTGTACCATTTTACTTGCTATCCACACGTTGTATGCAGACTGTACAAAGGTTTTGTTTTTACGATTAGAACACTTCACATTATATATATATATATATATATCTATATATATATATATATATATATATATATATATATATATATATATATATATATATATATATATATATATATATATATATATAATTGCAGAAGGTTACAAAAATAATGTAATTAGATAAATCACAGCTCAAACTCCATGTCGGAGGATAAAACTGACTCAAAACATTAAAAAATAGCTGGTCAAAGTACAATGAAAGTAACTAAAAATAACCAACCATCAGAAAATTAGGGACATGCCACCACCACAGGAAGCAGAAGTAGAGGGTCATCCTTGGAAAGTGTTGACCAAGTAGGCAATTCCACATTAGGAATTTCCGGAGCATCCCAATCATCTAGAGGGTCATAATGAATAGTGATATGCCAACTATTAGTGGGCTATGCAGTAAAAATAATGCTCTCTAAAGACTAGTTTGAAGGATTAGCATCAGATTTTCTATGAGAACTATAACCACCCCTTGGGGGACGCTGAGGCAAAAAGTGGCCTCTACTTCAGGATTTGACTTCCACTTTTATGCCTCTTGGGAGGAGGTGGTGGTGGACCATGTGGTAGGCCGTTTGACATAACTATGTTCATAGTGCAAAGGGCACTTCCCTAGTGGTCGAGGAACTCTCGCAGATGAAAGAGGTCTAGTGCCATATTCTCAACTTGTGTTTGAATCTACAAATAAACTGATGAAATAACAACCTTTTCATTAATAGAAAATGAAAGTCCACATGCCTCATCATTAAAAATAACATTATTTCTGGTTTTTCAACGTTGAAAGAGGATGATAGAAAAAAATAAATGCCAGAGAAAGGAAATAATGGCTGGCCAATTATAAAAATCCTCAAAAATCGCCTAATGCCAAGAGAAAGGCTAAAGATGATAAGGTTGGAATGATGAATGAATCCATCATGAGGTAGACTAAGCTTTAGGACAAAACCAAAAAAGGTGTTTAAAAGATTCTGGTCACTTGCAAGCCATATAAAAGGGTTGAAGAATGTGGAGGTGGAGCCTCTCACCAAGGGGAGGTCCTTGGTAAATTAAACACCATAAGAAATGAGCCATCTTAGGCTCCAAGCCAGGGTGCCACACATGATCCAAATAGGCGAGCCAAGTCTTGGGAGAGGAGTGGAGGCTCTAGCACCTATTGAGCTTGTTGAGATCCAGAGAGAATGGACTCATCACTTGATAAAGAATCCTCAGAGAGTAGCTTTTAAAGTGTGTACCATAGTTCCACCTCCAATGTTTCCACCAGGCCTAAGGATGCTGAGGGCCAAGCTTATGTAGCATAACATCAGGGAGTAATTATTGAATGCAAAGAATGGAAGGTAAGTAACATTATCTAATTGAAACTTGATTTTTAAATTAGGCTAGGGAATCAATTCTTTGGAGGTTATCAAACCATAGATAGCGTGAATCCCTTTGAGAAATAATCGTAGAGATTTAATACATGTAATTCATCCAAGGGAATGGAAGAATTAATGAGAATATGATACCATCATAAGCTATGGTCATTAACAGATAACCCTATGCCAAAACCATGCCCTACCATCTTCAAATCTAGAATAGTAAACATGAGGAATAGTAAACATGTGGGGCAAGCAAGATCTTGGTTCAAATCTAGAATTTTCCCACTAGAGATAGGGTCTTATTATCCAATATGCAATCTTTTTTCAATCATGTTGGGGACATAGTTCCAAATCTTAGCCGGTGAGCTATCAAAAGCGAAGGGGATGCCCAAGAACTTAAATTGTTCCTCCTAAGTAATCCACTACCAATTAAAATTTCTAATCCACTTAGGGATAGGCATCATGCTTTAACAAAAACATTGAGTTTTATTCCATTGAAGGCTAGAGTTAGAAGCTAAACAAAAGATGTTTAGGCATTGTTGACGATGTGGATTGCACCCTTGACAGGAGGCTAAGATTCTTTCTTGCACGTGGCACAATGGAGACTCTTGTTGTGGGTATGGCAAAACTAAAGGGAGAATCTCTAGATAAGGGCTAGCTCCCTTTGATGCATCTTGAGTTCTTTCACTAATACTACTAACAATGGGGGGGGTGAAAAGGGAGAAAGATATAACCAAAATAGAAACTATCTAAATGGTGATGCACCAAATAATTTTGATCTACTCAGCTATTTTATCACTTCAGACCAAAAAGGGATGAACAGACACTTTATTTGACAGAAAGAACAGACTGTAGGGTGCTTTAACATGGGGCTTAATGATGACACACAAAAAATGAACTTACCACAGGCACTGTAGAAAAACACACTATCAGATAACCATTCTTCTGTCTCTGTGCTCCAGATGCAACACTTCCTGTTAACCTATAGAAATGGTGCTTTGGCTACACTAGGTATGTTGGTGTCAATATGTGAAAGCATCAAGCTAAAAATGACTGAGCACAAAATTGATACAAAGACACACTCAAAATTATAGCCAGCCAGATAGAGGTAAAACACTTTCTTATTGATTTAAGATGAAATTTTGGCAAGGCTTTTGTCTTTTCCTAGCTTTTCGGCCCTCGGGGCTATCTTCTATCATTTCTTGGATCTTCGGGCTCCTTTTTTAGCCAGCGAATCCCATCAAAATTGATGTCTACGGGCCTGTCACTATTAAAAAACCAATGGCTATTTTGTTTCCTTGAATTTGATGTTCACGTCCCTGTCACCAGATGTTTGAACTCCAATGGCTAGTTCACTAGTTAAGATTGACATGCTCGGGCCTGTCATCCCTTTGGTTATTTATTTGGTCCTTTGAAATGAACCTTCTGAAAGGGAAGGTGTCCCTTCAAAAAAATGGAAGAGGTCCCTTTTTGGTCATTGATAGTCCCCCGTAAGGGCACTTGCCCTTCGGGTTCCCTTGTCTTCTCAATTCCTTCGAACAAGTGCCCTTCGGGCTCCCTTGTCTTCTCAATTCCTTCAGATAAAATGTTTGAAGGGATTCCTTCCGACATTTTTCCTGATGAAATTCTTTTGGACAATTTTTCCAAAGGAATTGAGAACCAAGGGAGCCCAAAGGAGCTTGAAGGGCAGGTGCCCTTACGGGGGACTCTTGATGACCAAGAAGGGACCAAAGCAGAAGTTCTGAAGGGGTATTTCAAGACTGAAAGGGCCTTCACAGAAGGTAGTGAGTATATTAATCAAAGAGTGAAGGGAAAAGGATTCCTTTAGATTTTTTTTCTGAAGGAAATCTAAAGAAAAGACAAGACAAGGGATTACTTCAAACTTTTGTCTGAAGGAAATCCAAGGAAGGTTCAATTACAAAAAGTTGAAGAAATTGCCAAAGGGGTGATGGGCCTGAAGACATCAAATTTAGTGTAGTAAACTAGTTGTTGGAGGTTCAAATGTCTGGTGACGGGCACGTGAACATCAAATTTAAGGTGGTGAAATAGCCATTGGCTTTCGAATGGTGACAGCCTGCAGACATCAACCTTATGGTGATGGAATAGTTGTTGATTCTCAAATGTTTAAAAATGGGCCCGTGCATGTTAACAGTTGAAGAGAGCCTGAAATAACTCATAAGCCAAGGTCGCAAGTGAACTCAACAACTCACTGAGAAAGGAGCCTAAGGAGCCAGTAAAGGATGAGAAGATAGCCTTGAGAGCTCAGATTACCAGAAAGAGATAAAATATAGCAAGAAAAGAGGGAACAAAATAGATAATCTAGAACATGGCCATGCACACATACGCCAACATTTGGAATGTTCCAAAAGATGCACCCAGCCAAGTGCAGGGGCAAATAGAACAACCCAAGTGCCAAAGAAAGCATTGATAGAGGAGTTATTCTAGTGGTTGAAATAGTCTCTACCAAGTGGTCATCAAGGAGCATAAACAGTGAAAGTGCAGCCTATTTTTTCCTTGTTTAACATTAATGAGCAGACAGTCACATAAAACCCATGCTTTTTTAGTAATTTTTAATACGGGTTAGGTGCTAAAGTCCAAACTGGGGACATCTACAACATGGTTATTTCAGGGTTTTCTAGAAGGTGACACCAGCATGACCAATTTTTCTCCTCCCTAGGCGTTCAAAATAGCATGGGAAACTTTTTCCAGAAGATGCCAAAAGCCTCTTTCTTTCTCTATATATTGTAAACTCTCATTTTGAGAAAGAGATCTCTCAGCTTGTATGGCAAAGCCCTGTAGGATTTTACCTTGAATCAAGACATAGCATTTTTACCTCCATTTTGAGTTTGCACTTTTGCATATGTCTATGGTTTTTTCTTGTGTTAAGTCATTTTCTTTCATGCTTTCGCAGAATGATTCCAGCATGTCTAGTGTATTATGAGTTCTTCTTTTGTAGGTCAGCCAGAAGTGTCCACAATAGAGTATAGGCGCATGTGAACAGGCTGCCATAGTGTGTCTTAGAACACCTCTGGTAGTTCTTCCTCTCTATATCTCTAGAGGACCCCTAGCTCATTGATGCAGAAGAGTTTCTCATGTCAAAAGACGTGTATATCAGCTTGTTCTTTGTGTAAAGTGTATGCCAAAGCTAAGTAGACCAACCATTTTGGTGTATCACTACTTTAGTTTAGGTTCTATTTTCAGTAATCCTTCTCTCTTTTCATCCCCACCATTGTTAATAGTAGGAAATCTAGGACCTCAGAGATGCATCAAAGGGAGCTAGCCCTTATCTAGAGATTCTCCCCTCAATTTTCTTAGACCCACAGTAAGAGCGAAGTCTCCATTTTGCCACGTGGAAGATAGGAGCTCAGCCTCCTATCAAGGGTGCAATCCACAATGTCAACATGCATTGAATAACTTCATTAAAAATGGCCTCTTGCTCTTTAAGCATGAGGAAGGTGTCATCTACAAAATGACCATTAATGAATTGAGAAGTATGGTTGGGAAAAACAATGCCACAAATGATCCCTTAAGAAGCCTTAGAATCCAAGAGGTAACCCAAGGCTTCAAAAAATAAAACATAAAGTGTTAGAACAAGGGGAAAACCTTGGAAAATAGATCATTGGATCTTGATCCCTATAATTTGATGCCCATTGATAGTGAGGTAGGTCGAGGCATCATGAAGCAAAGTCTGCATTGCATAAATGAAATAGGGGCCAAATATGAGAGCCTTGAGCATGGAAAGAATAAATTTCCACTTGATATTATCATAAGCCTTTCAAAGTCCAATTTAATAAAAATATTTATCTGAAGAGAGGAGTGAGCCCAAGCCATGTCCTCTTAGACCATAATAAGATTATCCAGAATATATCGCTCTCTAATAAATCTTGTTATTATGTTCTAACAATGATAGGTATGATGAGCCAAATACAATTAATGAGGGATTTGGCAAGAATCTTGTAAGACACATTGAGTAGGGTTATCATCCTTCAAATGGTAAGAAGCTTAAGATCACTAGCTTTGGAATGAATTTGATATTGACTTGACTGATCATGGGTCTAAGAGACTGATTTTGCAAGGCTTCTTTGTAGACTTGTAATAAGTCAAGACCAGTAAACTCCCAAGTGGCTTTGTAAAATTCACAAGGGAATCTATTGAATCTATGGGATTTATCATTGCTCATATAGTTCAAAACCTCTATAAGCTCCTGTGAAATGAGTAGGTCATCATAAAGCTATTGGTCAGTTGGTTTGAGTCTGCAAGGCACCACAACAAGGAAATTATGAAGAGCTTAGGATTACTCATCCATGAAAGGCTAGGCTTAGAAAAAAAATTTGTATTTCTCAAAAAATGTTGAGGATATATCAGACTAGGAGGTAAGCCATGATTGAGCCACTTAAATGGCCTAAATTTTCCCGTGAGCTTTCTAATCGACAAACTTAAAATTGGACTAGTTGCAAAAGAATTTACAAAAACATATGAGGTCGACTATAAATAAATACTTGGAGGATTTGTCACTAATTTAGAGCCAATGCTACTGAGCATAGATATGGGTGCCTCTGGTTGCATGGATATATGCAACCTTGAGGTAGTGTTTAAAGAAGGCAACTAACCTCTATAACTGTAGCTTGAAAGGATCAATCTCGAGGAAGTTGAAGACCCATTTGAACTCATTGAGCATGGCCTCCTCTAAATGCTTGCAAATTTGGATGACATGTTTACCATGGTGGTGAAGGAGGTGGTGCATAAAATGGCCTCATTCCACCACTCAATCTAGCAGGTGGCATATGGGGGCCATGAGGCCAGGTTCTAGATTTGCTAGATGAGTCAGATGGTACCATCATGACTCAACATGGAAGTATTGAGAATAAGTTGATAATGGTAGATTGTACTACCTAGAGGTCCATTCCACTTTTTAGGAAATGGATGAGTGGTTTGATAAAATAATACTCGAGTGGATGTTAACCAGTTGGCCATAAATGTTGGATAGGTAAAAATATTTTGCTTTGACATCATAAATTGGTTGAGATATTTGAGCACATGGTGATCCCAAGATTGATAGTTGGACCACATAAACCAAGGCATCAGGTTAATTATCAACCACTAGAGGAGAGGGTATACCAACCCCCATTTATTTTTAAAATAATACCAAGCCTCATGTTCACCAATACACCAACACATAGGGAGGGCCCTAGCCTTGTCTTGGGGGTGTTAAATCATATTGGCATCACTAAACATAAGCCACATGGAATTAGGTAGCTCATCTACCAAAGATAACCAAATCAAGAGTAGTTAGGACCATCATCGGGATCATAGATGTTGAGAATACCAAATAGATGGCCATTAATGTCAAGAATAATCTAGACTACGTAATGTGATGGGTACTCCCCATGGCAATGATGTGATCTGTACTAAATTATAATCACCACCATATGCCACCTCATAAAATGTGGTGATCTAGGTGCCATCAGGCCAAATGCTTCACAAGGTTGTATAGAGGAGAAAGCTAAATACTTTAACTTTATACAAATATATAATATATAGAAAACCAATTTACTGATAAGTATCTTTCATAGAGTATTTATAGGTAGACTCTATAAAACCCCTGACATTCCATGATAATATATTCATAGGAAAGGGTCATCCATTTTCATCTCCCCTTGCCCATCCTCAAAATATGTCAATACTACAAAGCTACTATGTTAGTGATGACATGAAATTCCATTGACCACAATGAAGTGACATTTGCAAACATGCCCCTCTTGAGGAGAGTTTGCTCCCGCATAAGTTGGTCTGAGAGACTTCTGGGATACTGAGCCATTGGTTGAGATAACCTTAGCCATAGGCATCCTGATATTATGGGAGGTCAAATAAACACTCTACAGGGTATAAGGAACTGGGGTGGTTGGAGCAATAGAGAATTACCTTGAGAGGATGAAATATCTAGAAGATAATCCTCCTAAGGTGGCAATAAGAGTGTGCTTTGTGGCTTAAGGTTCTAATGACTATTTATGGGGCAATGTGGTCTATTCATCACCTTCGTATGTTAATTTAGGGTTGTCGGTCTAAGGAGGCAGTTGAGGAGGCTTTGGATAACCCATACACGGATAAACCTTGATGTGGAGGTCTAAATCATAACGTTAGAAGCAAGTGTTGGGAAGGTTGAAATAAACAACCTTTTGGGACCACTAGCTCTCCCCAGCTTGGATTTTAATGAATTCTTTCAGCTCCTCAGCAATGTTAACCTCCACATAGACTTGCTTATTAGGGCAAGGGGAGAACCACCTATATGGTTCAATCATAACCATTTATCTTATGAAATTGATAATTTAGGGTATAAAATACCATATGTGAATTAGTACTAGGAATCTAAACCCATATATGGACATGAAGGGCAACATTATCAAAAAATTTAAAATCATGGGACTGGGCACACAAAATCATAAGGTATTTGTGAAGGAACCAAACATTGGCTTCATAAGAGTTAGTTGTGTCTCAGAGGGATCCTTAAAGGTAAATAAGAAAAAACCTTTGGTAAGGTTTTGGATTCTAGAGACATGGACACCTAATAGATCTTAATGGTTGCAAAGCTAGATATGGAGGTAATCCTCTGAGGGGATACGACCAACAAAATAAGCAATGATAGAGCTATTTTCATACCACTTGTAACATTGTTTAATAGTAGTATCATGAATACTTACCTTTATAATGGAGGGGGGGTGAAGAAATTATCTTGTCATAGAATTTTAGAACAAACTTAGGGCCTGAATCAACATATGAAATAAAGCATGGAGAATACATAAATATATGACCTATCGACCCAAAGCGCAACATGTCAATCACAGTTAATACATTACAGCCCTAAAAAACTCATGGGCCTCGACGTATGAGAAATATGGGCAAAGGATGAAAGAATGAAAACACAAACCATGAAACCCTAGTAGAGTGATTTATCATGTCACCTTATATAAGGTTTTATTTTTCCTATCCCATACACAATGCTTTTACACCACAAAAATAATATCTTTACCATTTTTCCAGCTATCCACATGTTGTAGGTAGACAGTGAAAATGCTTTATTTTTTTTTGGAAAAGAAATTTATCTAACCATGGTTAGAATTAGATTATGAATCAATAGATCTTCATAAATGTGTAGAGATTAAGCCCTGAGGAACATTCTCATGCAACTAGTTATATATTATTATGGATTATGTTTGTCTTTTATGGGAAGTATGTGTCAATTTTATAAGTTAGAAATATGGTTTGTAGTTTTCAGTTTTATTCTCATGCATTTTTAAGTTTTGAGGGTTAGATGATAAACTGTTTTTAATTTAGGCCCTTCTCTTTAGCCTCTGCTAAATTCTCTCTTAACTAGCTATTACTCCCAAGACCCAATGTTCAATAACATAGAACTAATTTTATGGAACAACATTTCAATTGGGTGTGATGAGACTAATTTGAGTGTAATTAAATTATTTAGATGTTTGCATAGAATAATTATATATCACACAAAATAAGCAAAGATAAGAGATCACACAACAATAATTGACAGTAGAGCAGAATATTGGATAATATAGTAGAGCCACTCCGAGGGGGCAACCTCCAAAATAATGCAATAAGAAAAGAATACTTAATTTTATCATCATAGAATAACCACTATCTTCTATATATAGTCTAATTATCTATGGTTATTATATAGTCTGACCTAACTAAGAACATAGAGAAATGTAACAAGAATATAAAAGAGGTATGTAAGCCACAAATCAACCACACATATCCCTAGACATGTCAAAAGGTAAAGGGCATATCATGCCCCTCCCCTTCAAAACAATGTTTTCCTCAACATTGAATCAAGTCTAGATGTTGTTGCATAAAGGATTTATCCTCTCAAGTGGCATCTTCACATGACAGATTCTTCCATTTGATGAGGTAGTCCTTAATCGTTCTAAACCACAACTACTTAGTGCACATTTGAAGGATAATTTTAGGATAAAGAATAACTCTCCCTTTTTCATCCAATTTTGGTAACTCAGTTTAAGTAGAAGCTCAATGTCTAATGACTTTATTTTGGCATGATACATGAAATATTAGATGTATGTGAGTGGATGACATAAACTCTAACTTGTAGGCCACACTACAAATTTTCTAAAAGATCTGATAAGGCCCATAATACTTAGGGGATAGCTTGTTATCCTTTTTTTGTTACTTCAAGGATATCTATTTATATGGCTGCAAGAAAATAAAGACCCAATCACTAATGTCAAAATGCTTTTTACTCCTTTTTTGATTTGCTTACTGCTTTATGAAATTTTGGGCTATGGATAAATTTTCATGCAAACTTGCAAGGACCTCCTATTGATGGTGAATATGTTCCTTAAATGCACAACCTTAGGATGGAATTTCAAGGTTGAAGTGATGGATGGAGGTGGTATCCATACAAGGACACAAAGAGGGACATTTTGGAAGAACTATGAACATAAGTATTATACCACCATTCAACAAGTGGCAACCAATGAACCCATTTATCCTATTTATCAGAAACAAAATAATGGAGATATCCTTTTAGACATTTGATGACTACCTCAGTTTGTCCATCTGATTGTGGATGATGGGATGAACTATGAGATAACTTGGTGCCCAAACGTGTAAATAATTCAGTCTAATTTTTATTAGTAAAAATGGTATCTCTATCACTGACAATGATCTTAGAAGTACCATGCAATTTCTGAACTATATTGAGAAAAGTAGAAGTTACTGTACTAGCAACAAATGGCTATGATAAAGAACAAAAATGAGTATACTTACTAAGATAATCCAAAATAACCATGATAACATTTTGACCGTCACATCTTGGTAACCCTATAATGAAATCCATAGACACCTCTTCATAATGCTAGATAGGGATATATAAAGGCTACAAATGACTTGGGGTTTTGATAGTTTCACCTTTATTTTTTCTGATAGATCATACATTTAGCCACATATTTTTGGACATCCCCCTTGAGTCCTTCCAAAAAAAAGTCCTACTTGATTCTATGACAGGTTTTTAAAAATATTGAAAGACCCCTAAGTGGAGTTGCATAAATTTCCTGAAGGATTTTTTGTTTGAGAAGTGAATTATTACATAGGTATATAACCTACATTTATACCATAATGCATTAACCTTTCATGTGAAATATTTCAAATCCACCCAAACCTTGTTGAAGAGTCTAAATCAAATAATGGGTAACACTCTCATTTTCCCATTTTGATCTTTCTTTGTCTAGCCAATCTGCCTTCCAAATGGTCATGGCATATAATAATATCTCAATTAATTCATCCCTCCTAGATAGTGCATCTACCACCACATTTTCCTTGACTTTCTTTTAGACTATTTAAAAATCATAGCCTAACATCTTAGTTACCAATTTTTGTTGTTCTTATAATGACAACTATTGTTCCAAAAAATATTTGAGACTATCATGATTAATCTTTGTCTGAAAGTGATGACCCATCAATAAGGTCTTTATTGTTTGACTGCATGAAAAATTGCTATCATTTCCTTCTCATAGATGGGACTAAGCCATTTTTTACCCTTCAATTTATGACTTTGAAATGCAAGTGGTCTACCTTCTTACATGAGCAAAACACCCATACCATATCTAGATGCATCATATTTAACCACAAAAGTCTTATAAAAATTAGGAGTGGCCAACACTAGAGTGGTGCACATAACTAGTTTCAATTGTTCAAATGCCCTGGTAGCTATATTAGTCCACTAGAAGGAGTCTTTATTCAACAAAAAAGTGAGTGGGGCTGTAATGCTACCATAATTTTTGACAAACCTATGATAGTAACTAGTTAGCCCCAAAAATCCCCTAAGTTTCTTGAGTGACTTAGGAACCAGTTAGTCTACCATTAGTTGAATTTTTTAGGATCCGCTTTCACTTCTTCATGTGAAACCATATGACGCAATCACTCAACCTCATGATATCTAAAAGTACATTTGGAAGGTTTGGCATACAAGAAATATTTTTCCATGATTGAGATTACCTATTCCACATGTTGCAAATGGTCTTCCCAATTTTTACTATAAATGGGGATATCATGAAAAAACACCCGAATAATTTTCCTCAAAAATGGTCTAAAAATAGTATTCATCAAAATTTGAAAGGTGGATGGTGCATTTGTTACATTAAAATGCATAACCATAAACTCATAATTTCCCTCATGAGTTTTGAAAGTTGTTTTGGGTATGTCTTCATCACGGATCCAGATTCGAAAAACATGGTGAATAAATGAATAAAATTTTCATATATAGTTATAGATATGATCAGTTGTTCTTGTAGACTAGGAAATTGACTCAAGAGAAGTGGTTAGTATTGTGTTAGTTCCAAAATGAAATCAAATTGTAATAAACACACTAACAAGCATACATGTCTATGCCTAGACACTAAGGAGGAGCATAATAACAAACATACATATAAAAACAACAAACTAAACATGAAATAAAACCTCCTTCACCTTCCTTGGAGATTCCAAATGGTTTGTAAAGTGGCTTGCTCAGCGTTGTGCTTCAAAAGGTTTGTTGCAATGGAGCTTGGTTATCCTCGACCTCCTCTTGGTACCATGTGGCTTATGGATTTATCTTGGTTGAACAATTTAACATTATAACACTAATTGCAATGGCTTTTGGAATTATTTGTGCATTATAATTTTACACCAAGATAGCTTAAAAATCAAAAAGCAAAGCCTCATATTTATAGATTTTAAAAAATGACCAGAATGAACCTAAACCATCCATCTCAAAATGAAGATGTGTGGCTAAGAATCCATTCAATTTTTTAGCCAAAATTTAATAAATGCCCTCATAAATATTTAAGATAGAGAGGCAATAAAGAGGTATGAAGGGTTTTAATGAGGCATGGGGTGGCTTGATGAGATATTTTATGCATCTATGGCCTAGGGATGTCTTTACAAAAAATGATGTCACTTGATGATGTAGTTATTCAATATCAATTTCTAAAAAGAAATATTCAAAAATTTCCATGGAAAATTAACTTAGGCTCATGATTTGGTTTAATTAGTCTTAAACATGATTAATTAAATTTGATGCAAAACCTTGGTAATTTATGCACAAATTAATCAAATTGGTTAAAATGTTGTGTTATTGGCTCAAAATTTGATTGGATTGGAATTGGAAGTTGATGTTAGATGCAGTGGAACCATATTACCATTTAGGATGTTGCCAATGCAAGATAATAAAGACACATATCTCATTTAAAAAATTTGACAGAAAAGAGCAATCCAGAGCATCGAGGTGCACAAATATTATTTTAACTCAAAATTATCTGATTAAAGTTAGTTATTTCATAAATTGCATTACCCCATTTAATGATACCCTGGCAAAAATCAACACTTGAATATAACAATTTCAACTCTTCTAATGCATTTTAGTGTTTTTAAGCCAAATTATGCACTTTGGTATAAATTGGTCAAAAGTTTGGTTGAAGGTTATCGATGTGTTGTTCCTAAAATCCATCACTATTTTTCGGGGACAACATATCAACTATTTTGGTCCTGCAGGGCAAAATTCTCTCTTCCCTTCTCAAAAAATGTTCCAAGCGCTCAAGTTCTTCAATCATTCAAGTATTTTCAGTCAAGGGACTCACAGGTTCAACGGGTTCAACAACTTCAACAGGTGGGCTCTCATAAATGAACAACTTCTAAACACTTGGGCAATTTCAAGGTTGGTTCAATGTTGAGGTTCAACCAAAGGGTCCATCAATAGGCTTCAAATAAATGGAATGAACCATTGAACCATTGAACCCTGCTTTAGTAAGGTTTAAAGGTTCAACGAGTTCAAAGGTTCAAAAAGAGTTAAGTGCTCAATGATTTCAAAGAAGTTAAATCACTTCTAAGAATTCAACGAGTTTGAAGACTTCAACAAGTTCAAAGTTCAATCACTTTGAAAAGTTCAAACGGCTTTAAAAGACTTAAACAAAAGAAGACTTCAAAGAAGAAAGATTGAACCGTTGAACCTTGAACCAAAAGAGTTCAAAGTTCAAAGGTTCAACGAGTTCAATAAAGTTTGAGAGACTTACAAAAATAAAATATTCGAAGAGTAAAGAATGAACCATTGAACCGTTGAACTTTGAACCAAAAAATTTCAAAGTTCAAAGTTCAAAGGTTCAATGAGTTCAACAGAAAAGAAAAGGATCTAGAAAGATCGAAGGACAAAAAGATTCAAAGAAAGAGAATGAACTGTTGAACCTTGAACCAAAATAGTTTAAAGTTCAAAGGTTTAAAGGTTCAAGGAATTTCAAAATTTGAAAGGAAGCTTAGAGTAAAGGAAGGAAGTGAAAGATTCTAGAGACAAGTTCAAAGAGATGGTTCAACCAATTGAACCAAGGAACCGATTGAACCAAGGAACTGATTGAACCAAGGAGCCAATTGGACCGCCCGGACCATTAAACCAATGCACTTTTATGGTTCAAATATTCGAGGTTCAACGTGGTTCAAGTGATCAAGTGACCAATGACGTCCTCGTGAATGTCAAATTCAAGGTAATAAAATGCCCATTTATTTTCAAATATGGCATGGAACTTGAAGAATAAACTCAACGACCAGCCAAAGAAGAAACTGAAAGAGCCAACAGAAAGGGAAGAGATAGCCTAAGATATGAGATCGTGAAGAAAAGGACAAAATATAACAAGGAAAGAGGGAATGATGCAGAAAGACTAGAAATATCTATGCAAGAGTTATTTCTAGTAGGTGAAATAGTCCACCAGGTGGACATCAGAGAGCGTGAGCACTCAATAGCGCGGCCTATTTTTTTAGATCGAGTAAAGGCAACGTGGACAGCTACACACATATTAGGAAGAGGACCAGATGGCCCATACTTCAAAAGGAGACATTTGAGATGAATTGACACACCACAATTAAGGCTGATGCCATGTTCCAGCATGGCCCCTTGATAAAACTGAAAATGCATTTAAAGAATTGAATGCAGCGTGGGCCATTCCATGAAATAAGTGCTCAAGTCTTTCTTAGAGTGTTATATATTGTAATCTCTTATTTTATGCATGAGAGATCTCTCTATTATAGAAGCAAAACTCTGCCCAAATTGAAAAGCATTTATTGAGACTTTGAGCTCAGATTGTTAATCATATTTATTTATTTGAATGAGAAAACAAGTGACCTTTTAGACGTTGTGCTGGAATAGCTTGTGTTATTTAGGAAATTGTTCTTATGTTTATTTCCTAGAAGCATTCTTGTCCATTTAATTTAACAAGTAGAACTAGTAGAAGTAATCAGGAAGGTGTTTTGAAGCTGACTGTGGAGAGACTTTGTGTTGCCACAATGGTCTTTAGTGTGTTGTTTTATATATCTATGTAAAAGATCTTGGGATGAATTTGTGCCCCCATTGTGCTTCGTATATTTCAATCTTTGGCAATTAAGGTGAAGACTTTGTGCTACACTTCATCCTGTTGTGTTACAACGTCCAATTACTTTTACTACCCAAGAAGGGATCTAACTGTTGACTAAGTATTAATTCTGAAAGAAGAGAAGTACGCAATCAACTAAGAATTATCCTATGTTTGTGAACATCATCTCTAAAAAAAGAGAGATGGATGGTGTAATCCTACCTTGAGTGTTATTTTCAGCTTATATTTATAGTATATTAATATATAGTACCTTATAGTTATAAGAAACCTCCCCTTGATGAGAGGAGAGATTTGACCCCTTTTGATGTGGTCGACCTACATATTTGGCCAATAAATCTCCTTATGTTGTGGTTAAAACACCTATTTTTCCCTCAGTTAGCTGGTGACAAAATATTCACCCAACATTTTTTTATGACTCCACTGGGGACAACAATTTTGCACAATTTGAAGCCTCAATCTTCAGATTGAAGCATCACCTATGTCTTATCCATTATCATTATAGCCTTATCCATTTCCATTATATACTCTGAGCTACAAAACCAGAGATGTTGGAGATCGAGCATTTCATTTCAAAAGTCAATTATTTGGCAGCTCTATGCCAACTAGAAAAAATGTGCAGTTCGAAGCCTCAAGCTTCAAGCTGAAGCAGTGCCAATTCTTTTCCATTTTTACTTTACACTCTGGCAGATCCATGGTATATGTGAAGCTAGAGAACTAAAGGAATTATCGACCCTGTATTTGAGTTGGCACAACAAAGTGATTTTGACCTGTTTCCTTCTCCATCTCGCCTTCAGCAAACCAAGAGTTTTCCTCCTACAAAAGTTAGGTCTCTATTACCAGGCAAAGCATCCATTTCTACTATTAGCAGAGCTTGGTCAATACATACCCCTCAAACATTTGTTATCCCTCCCTTCAGTAGTCAAATAATGGCAGTTCAAGGCCCTTGGAGTAACTCTTTTGGCCCACTCAATTTAACTCCACCTCTACATGAGCTACCACACAATTCAAGGAAGAATTTTCCCAAGTTATTTGGTGATGGGAAAGTTCATCCTAATGAATATAATGTAGCCTTCATCATATCCTATGATGTGATAGGTGTGGAGTATGAAGACGTAGTAGTCAGGCTATTTGTTAAAACATTACAAAGTGCTGTTGCAAACTGGTTCTATCATCTACAGGCTCAGACTGTGACTGACTGGAACACCCTTAAAGCCAAATTCGAAGCTAGGTTCAAGCCTACAAAAAATGTGCATGCCTTGCTAGCCTAGCTAATACAAATGAAGAAAGAGCCTCATGAACCTATGAGGGACTTCATAGCCAAGTTTGACAAGCTGAGGAATAGGATTCCTACAATTACTCAACCAACAGATGAGAATCTCAAATGTTTCTTCATTAACTCTCAGCTGCTTGAAGTGAGTTTTCTCTTGAGACATGATGGCCACATAGACCTTGCTGTAACATAGGATTTGGCTACTGAGGTGGAAGATGATCTTATCTTGGTAGGAAAGATAAGAAGAGATCTTAACATGAGTAAATCTTCTTCATCTTTTGAGAATTTTCTTACAAGCACCACTGATTCTATGGTGCAAAAGTTGGCAAATGAGTTGCTAGTACTCAGAAAGCAAATGGTGCAAGGGATGTCTGCTCCTCCTTTTTATCAAGATATACCAAGGAGGACATTTCCCAATTAGTCATACCAAAGAAACATTGCCTGAAATCAAGGGCAACCAAATCATTTTCCTCTCCCATAGGGGAAACTTGCCATTGAAGCAGCACCAGCCAACTCAGTAGTTGGATATCTTGAAACAAAATCTAATTTTTCTTTCCCACTTGAGTTGAACCCAAAAGATGACGCTAATCTCTTCATAAAGGGAGAAGAAGAATTTGTTGGCAACTCCAACATTGGTTTCTTGAATTACAAAGAAGAAGTCAAAAGTAAGTCATAAGCAGTTGATGGATCATACACTATATTTATCAGGGCCCAGAACCAGTCATCTCAACAAGATGATAAGGGAAAATTAGGGGAAGAATCTCAACTAGCAATTTTAATTTCTAAACAAGGGACTACTCTGCCTTTTCAATCAAAGGACCTGGTAATCACTAAAAAAGTAAGTACCTCAAATGTTTCTACACCTTCTGCTTCAAATTCATAGACTAGTATCACCCATCCTAAAAACCAAAAGGATGAACTACCTTCCCCTGTTCCTAATTCATTTTAGATATTTGACATAGTCGACCATGTCAAGAAAAGAAAAATTCAAATGTCTGAATTTGAATTCGTGCAATCCAACCCTGAACAGTTGGATAAGTTGGTTCAATGTGTAAAGAATAAAACTATCCCTATAGGACCAGCTGTTCCAAATGTGACTCCTGCATCCAACTAGAATAACCTTGTCATTACTCCTTCTGTTGCTTCTAAGAAGACATAACCATTTTATGTCTCCCTGTTGATAAACGGTCACCAATTAAACAATTACATCATAGACTCAGGTGCATCTAACAATGTCATGCCTGCCAAAGTGGTAGAATCTTTTGGACTCACGCTAACCAAGACTTTTGGGAGGTGTTTCTCTATGGAGAAAAAATAAGTGCCACTGCTGGGACAAATTAAGGATGCCTAATTTGCATTTGCGACATTCCTAGATAAGATAATTAAGATGATAGTCCTGGTGGCCAATGTCCCAGCCTCCTATAGCATCCTTCTTGGTCAAAATGTTTGTAAGGATGTTGGTGGAGAAATAAGCATGGACCTATCTAAAGCGAGGATCCTGGTCAAAGGCATCATGTAGAGATTGCTCCCTGAGAAGGAGGCAAAATATATTGTCACTCAAACATTAGCACCTGAAGCTCAAATTTTGTTTGAGTCTTCAAGTGTGGGTAATTACTTTCTGACTATAGAGGATGTTCCTGTCCTAGCTGATGAAACTTTAAAAAATGACAATATAAAAATTGGTTCAGATGGAACAACAGAAGGATTTGTAGAGCACAGTATAAGTGCAAAAGAATTTTTCCCTCCAGTTAAATTTTTTTTTGAGGAAAGCATAGTTCTTGATGAAGTATGGATACTAGAATTTGATGGCAGCTATTCTTCTATCAGCTCTAGAACTAGGATTATTCTAATATATCCTTAAGGAGACATTTTTCTTTCTTCATATAAATTATAGTTTAGTAACACCAACAATACTGTTGAATATGAATCACTGCTGCTCAAATTGAAGGCTGCTCGAGACAGGGACATCAAAGTCCTTCACACCAAAGGAGATGCTGAGCTAGTGGTTTGTCAGGTGAGAAACGTGTATCAAACCAAGAATGGAAGATTGTGCCATTACCACAATCTAGTTTGGGATAAAATTGAAAGCTTTGATGCTTTTAGTATCTCTATAGTGCCCATAGAATTTAATGATCGAGCTGATGCATTAGCCATTTCAGTGACTCTCTTTGTTTCTCACCAAGATTTTGAAGGAGACAAGTACACCATCAAACTGGTCTTTCGACCAAGTGTTCCTAAAAATGCCAATCATTGGTAAGTGTTCAAAGATGACAACCAAATCATCACCTTTCTAGAATAAAAGGATAGCTTTGAACAGCTTCATTTCAAAGGCAATGGACCTCTACCATAGAGATCAGCTCAGAAACAATTCCAAATGCAGGTGAAGAATTCTTGCAGCTCAAAGGGAATAAAATCTCAAAAGAACTAGTTTCTTTTGAGAAGTTATTTGATAAACACGATAGGTTCATCAAGCAGCAACAAAAATATTCAAGTTCCTCCCAAGAGTTTGATCTAATAGATTTGGGTACTAAAGAAAATCCCAAGATGGTGAATGTTGAGAAATGTTACACTCCTGAGGAGAATCTCAAATTTACTGCCCTGCTTCGCTAGTACATGAATGCTCTAGTGTACTCCTTTGATGATCTAAAGTTGCTCAGACCTAAAAAAATTCACCATGAAATTTCTCTCAAGAGTGATTTCGTGCCTTACAAGCAAAAATCTTGGCAGAATAATCCAAAGATATCAGGTACTATTCTATCTGAAATATAAAAAATACTGAACACTAGAATAATCTTCCCAATCCATCATTCCACATGGATTGCAAACATAGTCCCTATGAGAAAAAAGAATGGAGAAATTTGCCTCTGTGTGGATTTCATAAACTTGAATCAATCCTCTCTAAAGGATAACTACCCTCTGCCCATCATGGATCAATTCCTTCAAACGGTGACTGGTTCAGAGATGTTATCAATGTTAGATGGCTTCTCAGGGTACAATCAAGTAGAAGTTGGTGAAGCAGACTAGCATAAGAGTGCCTTCACCATGCCTTGGGGCATCTTTGCATATCAAAGAATGCCATTTGGTCTGATAAATGTTGGCACCACTTTATATAGAGCAATGGACCTTACTTTTAAAGATGAAATGGATAAGTTCATTATGGTATACCTTGATGACTTGATTGTCTTTTCCAAGCATCACCCTAATCATATGCGCCATCTACAACAAGTGCTAGGACAATGTCGCTAGACTGACTGTTCTCTAAATTTTAAGAAGTCTATTTTTGGAGTAACAGAAGGGAAACTTCTCGAACACATTGTATCTCGAGAAGGCATAAAAATTGACTCAAAAAGAGTCAAATCCATCCAAGAGCTTACTCTGCCCACATGTAAGACTGCATTTCACTCTTTCTTCAGAAAGGTGAATTTTTTATGAATGTTTATTCCTGAATTTGCTGAGAACACTCACCACATGTGGACATGATGAAGGGAAAGGCCACTTTTAGCTGGACTGAAGAAGGTAAATTGGCATTTCAAGACATCAACATAGCTATTGCCCATGCCCCAATTTTGATTTGTCTAGATTACACCAAAGGCTTCATAATGTATAGTTATGTTTTTGAACACACACTTTCAACAATTCTAGTTTAGCAGAACAAAGAAGGTGTGGAGTCTCCCATATCCTTCATGAGATGTCCTCTCAAAGCTCATGAGTTGAAGTATTCAAACATAGAGAAGCATGCTTACGTGGTGGTAAAGGTGGTAAAGCACTTCCATTTTTACATCCTAAACTCACACACTATTGCCATGGTTCCTGATACAACAGTCAAGTCCATATTAACTCAGCAGGAGTTTGAAACCAAAAGAGGCAATTGGATTGCTAAAATCTATGAGTTTGATCTGGTTATCAAGCCAACAAAGCTTGTGTGGGGAAGGGGCCTCTACCAATTGATTACTGATAACATACTAGAAGAAATAGGGCATGAAAGAATGGAGGTTAAAAACACGCCAACAGTCCTCTTTGTCACCACCATGAATGAGTGGTATTCAAATATTGCTCATTTCCTTACCTATGGTGAGTGTCTTACTCATCTATCTCATAAAGCTGCCATTTTTGTCCAGTAAAAAAATGGTCTGTATAAGAAGAACCTTGATGGATTATTCCTTCGCTGCGTGGAAAAAGTGCAACAAAACAAACTTTTAGAATCCTTCACAATTTGGCTTGTGGAGGACATTTTTTTGCACTTGTGACTGCCCATAAGATTCTGTGAGCTAGGTATTATTGGCCTACTCTGTTTCAAGACACATACAAATGGGTACGTAACTTTGAACTGTGTCAACAGTTTATTGGAAGACCCAAATTGGCTGTGCTGCCTCTCAAACTTATAGTAATAAAAAAGCCATTTTAGTAATAGGGAATTAATTTCATAAGTGTTGTAAACTCATCTTCAAGCGCTGGACATGATTATGTCCTCATAACCACAGATTACTTCACCAAATGGGTCGAAGCTATTCCAACTAAGCATGCTACTTCAGAAGTAGTATGCAATTTTATCAAAGAAAATATCTTTTTTAGGTTTGGGGTCCTAACCAAGATTGTGACAAATAATGTAACCTATTTCTCTTCCCATGAGATTACTCAATTCTATTTTTATTATGGGATTACCCTCTCCCACTCCTCAAATTATTTTTCATAAGAAAATGGTCAGGCAGAATCAAGCAACAAGAACCTGGTGAACATCATTAGGAAGTTGGTAGATGACAACCAACAAATCTAGCATAAAGCATTGTTTGATGCTTTATGGGTAGATAGAATTATACCCAAGAGGGAAATACGTATGTCACCTTTCCAACTTCTATATGATCTCAATGTAGAGATACCAATCACCCTAAAATTGCCAGCACTAAAATTGGCAAAGGCGGTCGAAGATTAGACATATGAAAGCTCCATCAACAAGAGGATAATGTGCTTGACTGAGATGGATGAGTAGTGAACTATGATGGTGGACTGAATTGCTACACATCAAATTTTGGTGAAGAAGTTCTTTGAATAGAAAGCAAAAACCCATGATTTTTAGATTGGTGATCAAGTTCTGTTATGGGACAAGAGAAGAGAACCAAAGGGAATACATAGAAAATTCAATTCCTTATGGAGAGGCCCATTTGCTATTCATCAGCTCAATGGTAAAAATAGTTTCCCATTAAAGCATCAAGATGGCACGTCCTTTTTTTTGCCTCACAATGAGTAACATCCGAAGCACTTCAATTCTTGAAGTATCAGATAAGTCTAGTTGTACATTTGTATATTTGTGTAGTCTTTAATTCTATTTGGTGCTTTTCATTTTCATTTCTTTTTGGTGCCTTTACTTTTGGGTAGCATGACTTCATAGCCCAATGGCATACTTAAAGGCATTGGAGATTCTGGATTCTACTCCATTTGATTATTTTTACAATTGATGGAAGTTCCCCAACTGGAGCCAGCTGTTGTTCCCAAAATTTGTCACTGGTTTTTGGGGACAACATATCAACTATTTTGGTCATGCAGGCTAAAATTCTCTCTTCCCTTCTCAAAAAATGTTTTGAGCACTCAAGTTCTTCAATTATTCAAGCATTTTCAATCAAGGGACTTGCAGGTTCAACGGGTTCAACAACTTCAACAAGTGGGCTCTCATAAAGGAACAACTTCCAAACACTTAAGCAATTTCAAGGTTGGTTCAACGTCGAGGTTCAACCAAAAGGTCCACCGATAGGCTTCAAACAAATGAAATGAACCATTTAACCATTTAACCATTAAATCCCACTTTAGCAAGGTTCAAAGGTTCAATGAGTTCAAAGGTTTAAAACGAGTTAAGCGCTCAACGAGTTCAAATAAGTTCAACCGCTTTGAAGAGTTCAACGAGTTCGAAGACTTCGATAAGTTCAAAGTTCAACCACTTTGAAAAGTTCAAACGACTTTAAAAGACTTAAACAAAAGAAGACTTCAAAGAAGAAAGATTAAACCGTTGAACCATTGAACCTTGAACCAAAAGATTTCAAAGTTCAAAGGTTCAATGAGTTTAATAAAGTTCGAGAAACTTAGAAAAACAAAGGATTCAAAGAGCAAAGAATGAACCATTGAACCGTTGAACCTTGAACCAAAAAAGTTCAAAGTTCAAAGTTTCAATGAGTTCAATAAAAAAGAAAAAGATCTAGAAAGATTGAAGGACCAAAAGATTCAAAGAAAGAGAACGAACCATTGAACCTTGAACCAAAATGGTTCAAAGTTCAAAGGTTCAAAGGTTCAAAGGTTCAAGGAATTTCAAAATTTGAAAGGAAGCTTCGAGTGAAGGAAGGAAGCGAAAGATTCTAGAGACAAGTTTGAAGAGATGGTTTAACTAATTAAACCAAGGAACAGATTGAACCAAGGAGCCAATTGAACTAAAGAGTTGATTGAATAAAGGAGCTGATTAGACTGCCCAAACCATTGAACCATTAAACTGATGCACTTTCATGGTTCAAAGATTCGAGGTTCAAGTGACCAAGTGACCAATGATGTCCCGACAAACATCAAATTCAAGGTAATAAAATGCACGTTTATTTTCAAATATGGCACGGAACCTGAAGAACAAACTTAGCAACAAGCCAAAGAAGAAGCCAAAAGAGCCAACAAAAAGGGAAGAGATAGCCTGAGAGCTCAGATCATGAAGAAAATGACAAAATACAACAACGAAAGTGGGAATGATGCAGAAAGACTAGAAATATCTACACAAAAATAGTCCACCAGGTGGACATTAGAGAGCATGAACACTCAATAGCGTGGCCTATTTTTCTAGATCGAGTAAAGGTGAAGTGGACAATTGCGCACATATCAAGAAGAGGACCAGGCAGGCCATACTTCAAAAAGAGATATTTGAGATGAATTGACATGCCACAGTTAAGGCCGATGCCCTGTTCCAGCATGGCCCCTTGACAGAACTAAAAATTCATTCAAGGCATTGAATACAACATGGGCCATTCCATGAAACAATGCACCCAAGTATTTCTTAGAGCACTATATACTGTAATATCTTATTTTATACATGAGATATCTCTCTGTTATAGAAGCAAAACTCTACCCAAATTGAAAGGCATTTCCTGAGACTTTGAGCTCAGATTGTTAATCATATTTTTTTATTTGAATGAGAAAACAAGTGACCTTTCAGACTTCGTACTGGAATTGTTTGTGTTATTTAGGAAATTTTCTTATGTCTATTTCTTATAAGCATTCTTTTCCATTTAATTTAACAATCAAAACTAGTGGAAGTAATCAGGAAGTGTCCTGAAGCCGACTATGGAGAGACTTTGTGCTGCCATAATGGTCTTTAGTGTATTGTTTTTTGTATCTGTGTAAAGGATCTTGGGATGATTTTGTGCCCCCATTGTCCTTCGTATATTTCACTCTTTGGCAGTTGAGGTGGGGAATTTGTGCTACACTTCATCTTGTTGTGTTACAGCATCCAGTTACTTTTACTACCCAGGAAGGAATCTGGCTGTTGACTGAGAATTACTTCTGAAAGAAGAGAAGTACCTCTAGCAATCACCCAAGAATTCTCCTATGTTTGTGAACATCATCTCTAAAAAAAGAGAGATGGATGGTGTTATCCTACCCTGAGTGTTATTTTCAGCTTATATTTATAGTATATTAATATATAGTACTTTATAGTTATAGGGACCCTTGATGAGAGGAGAGATTTGTCTCCTTTTGATGTGGTCAACCTACACATTTGGCTGATAAATCTCTCTATGCTGTGGTTGAAACACCTATTTTCCCCTTAGTTAGTTGGTGACAAAATATTCATGCAACACAGTGGTTAGTTTTAGGTGTCTACAATTTGCCCCTGTTTGAGAAGGCATTGCAAGATATAGGCATAATAATGTCTTTTCAAAGAATGAAATGGTCATGTATGCCCACAACTAAAATGATGATGAACTAACTATATGATGCCTTCTCAAGGGAATGGTTGGCACAAGTAGGTCAATAAACAGTCCCTCAAAAATAAAAAGTGAAATGAGGGGACCAAAGAAAGGAAGATGATGGGGTGAAAACATAATGAGTTTAAAAAAGTAATCAAAATCATTGAAAATACAAGTGGGATGGTGTAAAATGGTTTGCCCAAAGGAGGTTATAAGCATTTTACCCTAATAGTTGCAATGTGGTATGATAACACAATGATTTTCTCAAAGGAGATTAGAATCATTGTGAAGATGGAGCGACCCTAGTTAAGATAGGCAAATAAGATAACAACATGCCCTTGTTTGGGCAAAAAGAAAGTAAATTTGGTGAGAATAGAATGATTTGCCCAAAGGCAGTTATAATCATTGAGAAATACAGGGGGGATAGTGTATAATAATTTTCCCATAGGTGGTTATAATCATTAGATCTCGATTATGACAAATATGATTGATTGGTTGATGATAATGGTAAATTAACATAGAGGGTGATGATGAATTGGAACAAACTGCTAGTAGGGAGATGCTTGCCTAAACTAGGAAAAGTTGAAATTATTGCATGGTTAATTACTCTATTTGGGATATGATTGAGATTTTGATGCCAAGGAGATGTTGATGCCACACTTGCTGAGTAAACTTCTTGAAGCTGATTTTTATTGTAGCACTTGATGGTAAGCATCATGATAGAACACCATAAGTACTATGTCAAAATATGCATAAGGACTGACTCCTGCTATTCAAGACTCAATAAAAAATAATGCACCAATGATAAAAACTATGATGACAATGTAAACATATGAATATGGATAGATTTAGGTATAAATGCACAAGGAATCACCCAATGAATGTACATAGACTGAATCAAGGCAACAATACTGAAAACAAATAAATACACACATAAATAACAAACAAACAACTAAAAAAATAAATAATAGTTAATCCTAATGTTAGTAAAAACAACATGATGAACATTGCCCTTAGAAAATAGGTGACAACTTAGCAAGCAAACATGATGGGGGGAATAAAAGAAAATAAAGGGGGTGGCTGAGTTGTCTCCATATGCACTAGGCAATTGGATGTTGCCTACATAGTTCTATGGATGTAATATCAAACAAAACTTAAGGCCAAATATAGTTCTCCCAGGGAATGGGAAGAAAATGATAACTGATGAAAAAAATATAATGGATGTGATAGAAGAATAGGAATGGTCTGGAAAAATGGCAAGTGTGTGGGAGAAAAGGCCAAAAAGGATAGAGAAACTAAGTGATAAGTGATTTGTTTGTAGCTTAGTAAGGGTTCCCAGAATCCTTAAGCAAAGAAGTGGTCAATGTTTTTGGTTTTTTTAATGGTTTTACAAATGTTTTTGTAATTTTTGGAGTATCTCAACTCGATCAAGAAGTATGAGACACTAGATGGTTCAAGCTCACAGAATGGAAAGAGCGTTACTTAGGTTGCTCATAGAATGGTGAGAGTGTGGCTTAGGTTACTAAAAAAATGGCTAGAGTGTGGCTTAGGGTGCTCATAAAATGGCGAGATCGTGGCTTAGGGTACTCACAAAATGGTGAGAGCATGGTGCAAAGGGTGATCACGCTGACCTTAACAAGTATTAAGCACTGCTTACATAGTCCCAAAGTAAGACCTCAAGTCATTGTCGTTCTACCTTACAATGGAGAAATTTGACTAGTGTGGTAGCCAATTCAAACAAAACAGGCATAGTTGGTATGATGGCACAGTACGACATAGAGAATGGCTAGTTGGTATGATCAAGGCACAATAAACAAGTGTTACCCCTAGTTTGCCCATAGGCAGTTATAACTAGGATACAATGACATAGGTCAATGATACTAATTGGCCCATAGGTGGTTATAATTAGGATCAAGACAATGAGAGAGAATGAAACAAGAAATAAAGGATGCAACTACCAAACATTTATCTGACTACTACAAAATATTACCTCTGTCTAGAATGTGTTAAATAACTGCTAAAACTGAATTTGAGTCCTCTTGCTAAAAGCAATGATAGAACTAAATGGAATGGAACTAAGGTCATAGGGCCAAGTAGGGAGGGAGAAATGAACTCAGTTGATGGGGAAGGTGTGGTAAAATAGACATGTGATATGAAAAGTGATAGGTTTGTAGGATGATAAGATGATAAAATGGTATAGTACAAAGAAGATTGATAAAATGATACAACTTGAAATGGTCCTTATAGACAATACACCAAGTCACTCAAGTGTAGTACTGCTTGAGGTGGATAATGTTCATCAACTCATCAAGTTCATGGCCATCTAGTGTGGAAATATTGTATGCTTCTATTCCAAAGTTTGCTGTAATGATAAAAGGACCAACCTAGTTGGGTTTGAACTTACCTTTATGCTTCTTTTTTATCATGGTATTCTTTTGGTTTTCTTTAAGGATAAGATCACCAAGTTCAAATTCTCTATGTTTCACACATTGATTGTAGTGGATTTGAAGCTGATTATGATAGTCTTAGAGATTATTCACTGCATCCATGTATTTCTCATCAAGTAAATCTAGTTCTTTTAGGCAAGATACTCAATAGTCATTATCATCTAGGACATGCTTAAAAGATATGCATAGAGATTGAAACTCGACATCAATGGGAAGGATGGCTTCTATACCATAAACAAGTGAATATGGATTGGCTCCTATGGGTGTACGATGATTGTATGGTATGCCCAAAGGGTAAAAACTATTTGAAGGTGACATCATGATTGACATCATTGAAAATCTTTTTAAGAATATTGATAATGGTTTTGTTTGATGCTTCAGCTTGGCCATTACTTGAGGGTAATATGCCCTATAAAAGTGTTTTATGATGTTGTATTTGAAATATAGCTTTTTGAAATCCTTGTTCTTGAATGATCCTATATTATCAAATATAATGTCAGAGGGGATACCATAGCGGCAAATGAATGGTTGAAGATGAACTTGAAAAATTGCTTTCCAGTCACATGAGGGGTATAGCTTCAACTCACTTAGTGGAATATTTAGTGGTGGTAAGGATATGTTTATGGCCATCAGATGAGGTGGGATTGATCTTCCCAATGAGGTCAAGGCCCCATATATAAAATGGCCATAGTGTCAACATTAGTTTTAGAGTCTTGGCTAGGGTATGAATCAAATTAGCATGCCATTGACATTTGTTTTACTTATTTACATATGCAGCTACATCTGCATCCATCATGGTCCAATAATAACTGGTATGAAAGAAATTTTTAGACTAGATGGCCTTGCTAGTGTGGGCTTCACATACTCCTTTGTGAACTTCCTATAACACTAGTGTAGATTCTATCAAAGTTAAACAATGAAGTAGAGTTCTATCAAAACTATGATAGTAAAGGGCTGATCTAAGTAAGGTATAATGAGTGGTTTGGTGGATGAAGGCTTTGGTTTGTTTTTGAGATAGGTTAAGTGGTAAAACTTGGTCATGGAGGTAATTATAAAGGTTTGAGTACCAAATAGAACTAGGACCAATAATATCACAAATCATCGCAATGATTGAAGGTTCATGAGTTGGTGATAGAAAGTTCTCAATAAGGAATCGATACTCTTTAGTTGTGTTTGTTTGTTGAATTAGAGATCCAATAATGGCCATAATATCTATGGTTCTATTACTTGCCCTTGGTCTATGATCAAACTAAATGTCAATAATCTATCATTTAAGAGCGTTGACCATGGCTTTATATGAAACAAGCTTGTCATCTTTGGTCTACAAATTATCTGTAACCTAATTGATGATTAACTAAGAATGATTATAAACCTTGAGATGAGATACGTTTCATTAAATTGCTTGGCAAAGACATGTAACAAGTGTTTCATAGTCGGCCATGTTGTTGGTACAAGGGAAACTGATCTTGAATGATTTAAGGATTAGATCCACCTATGGTGTAATAAATAAAAGGCCTGACCCTGATCCATGTGTTGTGAATGATCCATTACAATACAAATTCCAATACTTTTCCTCAAGATATTTGTCAATGACGGTCATTATAGATTCATCAAGAAATTGGAATGTGAGTGGCTTTGTATCAGTAAGGGGTGCTTCAACAAGCTATTTTACGAGAACTTTCCCCTTAATAGCTTTTTGACTAGTGTATCAGATATCAAACTCACTTAGAATCATGATCTATTTGGCCATGTGGCCTTGTAAATCTAGTTTAGATAGTAAATAATTGAGCGGATATACTTTTAAAATAACCATGGTCTTATTATTTAACATGTAATGGTGTAGTTTCTAAGCTGAAAAGACCATGGTTAAATAGGCTTTTTCTATGGATATATAATTGTATTCATACATGACCAGTGTATGGCTTAAATAGTATATAACATGCTCCTTTCCATTTTCATCTTGTTGAACTAAAATTTCCCCCTGGGCATTGTCAGTAGCTGATAAATACAAGAATGGCCTTATCGGCATAGGAGGTAACAAAATAGGTTGATTTGCTAGATAGTATTTTAGCTGATGAAAAGTTGTTTGGAAATGATCATCCCACTAAAATATGACTCCTTTCTTTAGAAGATGTGTAAAAGTATGAAATTTATTGGCCAATTATGATATGAAGTGTCATATAGACTAGATCTTGCCTTGAAAACTATAGAGCTACTTTAAATTAGTTGGTGGTTTCATCTCTATTATATCTTAGACTTTGGTTAGATCAACTTCAAAGCCACGATGAGACACAATGAAGCCTAGCAATTTGCCTGATGTGACTCCAAAGACACACTTCTTAGTATTAAGTCTGACTTTGTACTCATGTAGTCTTTCAAATATTTTGTATAGCACTAGTAGGTGATCAACCCTAGTCTTGTATTTACAAAGAATATCATCGACATAGTCTTTAATAATGTCATGCATCATATCATGAAATATGACAATCATTTCTCTTTGGTAGGTGGCCCTTACATTCTTAAGACCAAAAAACATAACCTAATAACAAAATGTTCCCCATGGAGTAGTGAATGTTATTTTATGTTGGTCTTCTAGTGCTATTCTAATCTAGTTGTATCCTATAAACCTGTCCATTAATGAAAGCATTTCATAACTTGTTGTGGAGTCGATAATCATGTCAATATTTGGCAATGGAAAGTCATCCTTAGGGCAAGATTTATTTATATCATGGAAATCAATATAGATTCTAATTTCTTTTAGATTTTTTATAATTGGTACAACATTAGATATCCACTCTAAGTAGTCAATGGATCAAATACATCTTACTTCTAAGAGTTTTTCCAAATCTTTCTTTATCTTTACAACAATAAGAGGATGAATCTTTCACAACTTTTATTTTATTGGTTTGGCATCAAAATTGACCATAAGGTGGTACAAAACCAAGGTGGGGTCCAAACTTGGCATGTCAAAATATGCCCATGAAAAAATATATACAAACTCCCTCAAAAGGGTTGTAAGGACTTCACACTCCTTAGTAAGGGAAGCACCTAGCTTGATCCACTTTGGGTCATCTGGGGACCCAATGTTAACCTATATTGTATCTTCCACTAGAAGGGTCAAACTATCTTCAAGGATAGTGGGCAAAGATTTGAATTGGTTAGTAATATTAGAGTCCTCTATTAGGACTAGCTCTTCAAGTTCCCCTAGGCATGATGAATTAGAGTCCCCCAAGGGGATATTTGGCCATGTAATAAAAATGGTTAGAAACTCATTGAATGATTCAATCAAAGGATTTTTGTTCTTTAAAACTAAACTCAGACTCATAGACAAGTTCATCACTGGTGGTCTCCTGAGCTATGGTTGAAGAAGGTTGAACACCCCTGTCTAATGGTGCTTGAAACAAGTTTTCACCACTAGACTAGCCTTTTTATTTACTTTTACCCTAGTAAGAAAGTTCCTAAAATAGGTTTTTACTTTGGGACCTAAATATTTTAATTATTTTCTTTTGGCTAAGGTTGTTCACTCAATTTACAAAATAGGCTCTAGGATCCAACTTGATTGAGAACCATGATTTATGGTCCCCCAACAAAACATTGTCTCTAAGGCTGAGAAAATCATAAAAAGATTCATCATTTTAAAATGCGTCAATTAGCATGTTAGACTCTTAATGGTCCCAATCTATCAATTAGGGATAATACAATGGCAATGGGTTGTGATGAATGACTAGACTAAGGGTATAGATAGAATGGGGGTCAAATAAATGGGTCTCAGCTAGGTCATCAAAAAGGCTATGATTGGACTCTACATTGATATCTGTATCATCATCACTAGTCAATGGTGATGGAACATGAGTAAGGTATATGGAGTCACCCCCAGACAGTTTAAATCCAAGTCCATAGGGTCCTTTGTATTTGGTCATGGAAATTGCCTCAAGTGTTCCCTATTGATTAAGTCCAAGGCCTCATCCTTCATAGTCTTGATTCTTCATGATCTTATTAATAATAGGATACTTTGCATTCTCGTAACAATCAAATTGGTTATCATTTTACAACCATGATTCATGCCCTTCAAGGGGGTCTATTTTTAGGCTAGATGCTAGTACAAATGTGACAGGTGCTTTACCTTTACTCTTTTATCACCATTTTGGATGAAGTGGCTCACCTGTAGGTATTCCAAAGGACTTTGGATTATATGGAGGTTTATAATATGAAAGGTATCATAGGTCACATACTCCCTTGGGCTATTAGGCTAGATAGTAAAATGATTAGAATACTTCAAGAGGTAGTATATGGGAAAGGGAATCAAGGGTGTTAGGATCAATGTAGTTATCCTCTGATGGATCAAAGAGTGTTGATTTTACCTTATCTTTCTTGGTGATTGGATTCATATTGAATTGATAATTATAACTCTTGAACTTGGCCTTTAGGTGTTTGCAGTGCTTGTATGGATGCAAATACCTTGGTATATAAACTTCCATCCTTGATTGGGAGAACATGATACATTAGTGTAACATCGATAGAAAAACACCAATTTCATGTAACCAAGGTCTTCCCAAAAGCATATTATATGAAAAATCAATCTCTAGCACATGGAAAAGTGTATCATGGGTCAAGGGCCTAAGGATAACTAGTAAATAGATGGTGCCATGTCATTTTCATTCCTCATTATAGTAGGCTTTGATGGTTATTGTTTCTGCTTGAAGATCTGCCATAGTGTACCTGAGAAGCTTGATGATCTTAAGATACACTATGTTTAGACTTGATACATTGTTTATAAGGACACATTTCACTTTATGATACTTTATACAAACTTCTATGTATAACGAGTTATTATGCAATAGGCCAAGGGATGACATATTGCTTTGATTGAAAGTGACTTGTTGGGTTGGAACTAGGTGTCGAACCAAAACTTGGAATTTATTAGGGGATATGTCACTTAAAATAGTAGATTGGCTTAGGAATTCATTCAAAATGTTTTTATGGATTGTTGACATACATGACAAATCTAAAATGGAGATTTATGTGGGCATCTTTTACAATTGTTCCATAATGTCAAATTTCTTCTCTTGGTCAGTGGTAAATGGCTTGTTTCAAGGCTAAATGGATTGTTGGATAATGGGTGATGTGGTATATGGTTATGGGCCTGGGATGGTAATCTTTGACCTTCAAGTTGTGATTTCCCAATCAGGATTAAATACAAGCCCATAGTTGCTAATAAATGATGGTGATAGTGTGGGACTAGATATGGTAATTCTTGGTTGTCATTACACTTGTGCATGGTCATAGTGCAAGGATGAGTTATCAGTATAAGGTTCAAATGTGGGAATCCCTATTTGTTGGTTCACTTATGTGTGGTCCTAGGTCAAATAAGGATTGCCCAAGTGATTGGATTGGTTTGGTATGTTTATCAATGGTCTCATCTAATTAGAATTTGGTCTAGGATTAATGGAGATGGTATTAACACTACCTCCTCCAATATGGCTTACAACTCTATTGTAGTCATGTGTAACTGTATGGTAGGTTTCTTGGTTGTTACCATTATGACCTTAGTTTTATCCATTATTTTGGCATTATTGGTTTTGTTGTTGGTTCTACTAGTTTTGTTGGTTTGACCTTTGATTTTGATGCTATTGATTTTATTGTTACATAGGTTGATGCTACTATTTTTGTTGTTGTTATTATTGCTATGATTGGTTGTTATGTTGGGGAAAGGGATTTTGACAGATTCCAAGGGTCTGATTGGAAGTGGAAGCACTATTATCCAATGTTATCTCCCCATTCTCCAACATATTTTAAATCAGATGTTTAATTTTCACACATCTTCACAAATTATGCCTATTGACTTGATGATATTCACAAAATTAATTTTCATGGTACCAATCAGGATAAGGAATACCCTGAAGATAATGCTTCAGTATAGGCCCACCAAATAGATTAGTGGTGACAATTTCGTGAAACACATATTTAATAGGTTCTCCAAGGTCACTAAAAATGCATTGAGTAGGTACTATTCTCCTTGGAGGAGGGACTTGTAATGGAAAAGGTGGTTGTGTCTATTTGGGGGCCTAGGCTATTATATTTGTGGTGCATGTTGCTGTTGCTAAAGAGGTTTTGTGGTAAGAGTAATATGGAAAGGTAGTGTTAGTTGAGTAGATGGTGTTTATATCATTAGGACATGATGTGACTTAGTTACTCCATTTCCCACAACATTCTTATTATAGTTGAATTGCTTTAGCCTATCTTGGTTATTGGCATGTGCCAGTTATGATGTTTGTGCTTGGATTGGATGTTGGTTTTGACCATTTCCATAATTTGTACCTCAATTTTGATTATTTGAAGTAATATTAATTATTAACTTATTAATAAGGGCTCACTCGATCAACAAACCTTTGTTAATGATCTCCTTAAAGGTATGTACACACTATAGTTCTAGATGATATGATATCTCACCGTGAAATTTTTTGATAAACTCAGTGGATAATTGTTTATCTAGTAAATTATGGGTAAATTGGCTTGGAAGGGCTCTCCATCACTATAAATAACTTGCAAAACTCTCACTAGACTTCTTCTTAGCTTGTGTTAAGTCAACTAGAGAAATTTCATGTTTGAGATCATATGAAAAGCATTGCACAAACTTATCTAAAAGATCATCAAAATCAGACATTGACTTCTTAGGTAACTTTAAGAACCACTTCAAGGCTTGTCTTTCTATACTTCTTGGGACCAACAATAAAAGGTATATGTTGATATATTCCACTGGCTAGCATTCAAAAAAGAACTCAGTCAAATGAGCTTTGGGGTCACCTTTTCCTTTGTATTTATCAAATTTCAATGGTTTGTATACTAGAGGAAATGGTATCTAAAAGTAATCCATGATGAACAGATAAGAACACATGTCATCCAACTTAAATTTTTTAGTTTTCTTCCCATCTTTCATGGCAACAATCACATCCTTCATCTATTGTAATTTTTGGGATAGGAAACTCATGGGAATATTTGCTTGAGGGGGAATATTGACCTAGGTAGATGGTTGAGTGGTCACAAGTGGAACACTTTGATTCTGGTATGATGGAGGTATTTGTTGGGGTATGTTAGTTTGGTTGGGAAATAGACCAAGAATATGCATACGTGGATTAGAATGCAATTGTTGAAATTGTATTTATGGTTGTGCAATATTCTAGTTAGGGTTGGATATGTAGGCTTGGTTTTGGGTATTTTGAAGTTAGGATGAAGGGATGTAACTATACTATGCATGTTGAACTTGAAGAGGGACATTCTTCTGACTAATTGAACCTTGTTGTTGAGGGGGTACTTGTGAACCAAGACCTTATCTTTAGACTTGTGGCACATTATACACAAAACATAAAGGTTTCCTAATCGATACTGGATGAACATTAAAACCTCTTTGTTTTATGAATCCCAATTGGGAATTAGGCATATGTTGGAGATTAGACATTTATTGAACAATAGTTGTACATTGTTGACTAGACATCATTTAGCTTTGAAGTGGTACATTGGTCTATGAGGAAAAAGGTATGTTCCCTACTTCTTGGTGAGGTAGAATATTGGTTTCCCCTTGTTGAGGTGGTAACATATTCAAAAAAATTTGCATCGTTATATTGGATTGTGTTTACCATTTTTGAATACTACTCATTACCTATTGAGTAAAATTCATCATTTCTTTTTTTGAGGCATGACATTGGTCTCTAGCTAGCTACCTAATCTTATTGGTTGAGCTATTGAAGAAGTAGTCAGTTGAGGGTTAATAGTAGTATTTGGTTGAGGTTGGGATTTAGAAATTCCTACTCCTTGATTTTGAGAACTGATTATGGTGTTAACTAAAGGTATACTTGCTTGTGTACTAATTGTCTATGTACTTACATGACCTTGGTTTAGATTGGACGTTGCTTGTGCATTGTCCACTATATTTTGGCCACTATTCTACATATAAACAAAAGACACTTATTTTATGGTTGGGGTGTGAAACAAGTTGTTGACCAAAGTGTTCTGCATGAATGGGTTTGCACCTTGATTGTCTTGACCAGTTAACTCTATTAATGCTCCAGTTGAGGGAACTAAATTTATAAGAGGCCTATTTGACATGGTCATCTGGTTAAAATTATGCACTAGGTTCAAGTAGTTTTGGTATGCTATTTTCATCTATACAAGGTGATCCTCCATGGGGTTCTTGCCTTTGACAAGCATACTAGGGTCTTGAGATGTCATTTGGACTAGAGCTAAAGGATTTCTAGAAGAATCTTTTTGATTGTACAATATATTATGAGACATTCTTACTAGACTTAGTAAATTCTCATGGGGGAAGTCTTCCATAAACTTTGCCTTTACCTCTATGGATCTAACTAAAATATTGTCCTTATTCTCCAATAATTGATGCTCAAACAGATAAGGATCGTACGTGGATGGTGTAGTAACATAATACGGTTGTTGAGGAAAAAGTTCTTCAATAGTAGGTACCATAGCTAGGTATTGTTATGTTTGTGCTTGATCCTACTCTAAGTAAGGAGGTGTGTTTACCAAGTAATGGGCTAAAGGGTCTTGGTTATGTGCCCCTATTTGAGTGTTATAATATGGATAAACACCCATCTCATAAGCAACATTATTTGTATAAGGGTATTGGACCATTTCTTATTGTGCGACCACATTACTACATCTCATATTATACATGAGGCCACTACGAGTGTAGGAAGACATGTTAGGATCCATAGTGAATGTTTTATGATAAAATAAAATAGATTTATACAAACTTTGAAAATGAGACATCTAAAAAAATGCTCAAACTAGGTCCAACTTGGTCATAAGGATGGATAGGTATATCCAAAAAGGTTTATGCAATGAAATATGACAAAACAGGCTAATGTCAAGTGTCAAACACTATACATCTTACATAAAAAGGTTAAGTAAAAGGACTGTAAATCAAAATGTTAAATTTTAGGTCAAAGTGTTTTAAATTGATCTAATATAGGAAAAATAAAAGTTGTTAGGTCTTTCAGCCAAACATGGTGTCAAAATATAGGTTCAAATAAAGTGTGTTTGCTAAGAATTTTGGCCAAACAATGTCAAAAGCTAGAATTTACAAGATGAGATATTTAATTTAATAGATTTGAAACACTTCTACCAAAAACTAGGCATTTGACTCTTGGTCATAAAACTTGATCAATAAGTATGAGGTATGAAACATAAGGCATTTGGAGATAGTTTATTTTCTCCCAAATAATGAAACAAAGCTAGTTTCTTTTAATGAATAAGCTAGATAAAGGTAAATGGTATAACCATGCTAGATAAAGATTCTCAAACAAAACTTGAAATGGTTGAAACTTGGACAGACTAGGATTCTATGAAAAGAGGTCTATGAAACAAGTCTCAAAATAATTTGAGCAACATAACAATGCTAAACTACACAAAAGATGTGGTAAATGCTTGTTTCAAAAACTCTAAGGCAAAATGGTTCCAACACAATTTTGGTAGCATAACACTACCCTCCTCAACTCAAATGATTCCTACACACAAATTTGGATAAATTCTCTAAGGCACGAGTGTGCTATCAAATAGATAAATGGAAAAATAGGGTTGGTAGTCAAAATCTAGGACTCAAAGCATTAGTAAACATGTGAGATGACTTGATTCTTAGTAAATGATGATAATGATGTTGGGTCTAAAAATGGCCCTCAATTCAAATTCAGAATTGAACTCAAGTTAAAACAAGTCAAGTGCAAAGTGGCAAACCCAATTTAACATATCAACCTTTAAAACTTAGAAGAGTCCAATTTCAAATTTATACTATCAATGAGGGACTTAAACAAAATGTTGCAAAAGGTCTAGACTTAAATGGGTAGCATATATGAAACAAAGTGTATGATAATGCATTTGAACAAGGAAAAAGATGTTTTCACTTGGGAAACATAATGTCTACTTTGTTCAAAGAAATTTGGGGACAATGTGTTTAGTTATGTAATTTTATTAACACCAAGTTTTGACTCTCAAATAAGACCAAGTATTCTAAGACAAAGACAAAATAACTATCTAATCATTTTAAATCCTAAATTGACAAGGTATGGTAAAGTGGGGTTAACTAAAATAATTATTGTTTAATGTTCTAGATGGATCAATTACATACAAATTTCATGTTAACATACAAAAGAAGTTCATGTAATTTAGGTCTGCATCATATAGCTTATTGTAAAAAGGTCTTGTCTTTTTTATAACCACTACATCCATCACTTGCTCAGTGTAGTGTGATGTCTCACATGCTCAAACGTCTCAGGATTAGCCTCTAATAACTTAAATGGTTTAACCACTCAAACCATCATCCCAATGAGGGGATCCAAATTTATATACCCCCCATGGAAGGGGTTGAAGATGATACTGGGAGATGAAGCCTTGATTCAAATCTTCCCTAAAGAACTCGTGGGATGTAATAAAGTCCCCCTCACAAGCCAAGATGCATGAAATAAATGACATAATATAAAGAATTTATGGTCACCTCAAGATCACCCAATACTATTATGAGTTTTTGGGGAGTGATTTAAACAATGTTATTTTTATGCCTTAAATTAGGCTCAAAGTACGATGAAATAGCTTTTGATCCCAAAAGTTACCTAAAAGGTAAGGATGGGAGATACACACACATCTCTTTTTGCTAAAACACACAAGAAGTAAGTTTTCAAACAATTTAAGTGAGTTTAATTTCTTTTCACCAAATTGAAAGTGTTGATTAGATTCATTATTAGCCCCTTGGCTTTAAGATATATAAATAAAAATAATTGTAAACCACCTAAAAAGAAGTTAGCACTTTTGATTCCAAAATTTCACTAAAAAGGACATATGGGAGAGCATACACATACAAATCTTCTCATGAAAATAAGCAATACACAAACAAGGTATGATAAATGAATGTTTGCAAAAGCAATGAAACTACATGATGTTATGTTCATTTTAAGACACCAAATGAAATGTGTTATGAAGTTTTACCCCTTTGGCATTTAATTTAACTTGTAAAAACTTGATAAATATCTATGACATAAAAATAAACTGAGTTCTTTTTAGACCCCAAATAAACAATTTGAAAAAGATTGATAAAATGTTAGGATTTGATTAGGTTCGTTGTTTAAAAACTAATTAAAATATTTGGATTATGTTAATATCCAACTTTAAAAATTTGAAATATTTTTGATAAACAAAACAAGACAAAACATAACTATGTTCATTTTAAATCCAAAAGTCTAAATGTGTATGTTTTAGCATGATTGTTTTAATCCCAACTTGAAGTGTTTGATTAGACTAATTCATTTTAAATACCTAAAATAAAGTGTATATTTAGTTTAAATAAATAAAATGTTGCTATGAGGGCTAAGAATCCATTCAATTTTTGAGGTAAAAATAAATAAATGCCCTCATAAATATTTGGGTTAGAGAGGCAATAAAGAGGCATGAAGGGTCTTTGTCAGGATTACGGAGCACACAATTGATTACCTTTGTACAAGCAACTAAACACGGAATTTAACCAAAATGCACAAGTAACTAGAATTTAGAAATAACACAGAATATGAGAGACAATACACAACTTGTATTAATACTCTTCCAGAAAAGAATTACAATGAAGAGACGCCACACTCTTCCACACCTTACAGGCTTCCCACACCAAGTGTATAATAATTCACCTTCAAGAGTTATCTCTCTCAATTACGGTCCCAACACACAACTCAAACATAGAGTTGGTATTCACCTCCAGCCAATCAGTATAAATATTGCTAGTACCACTAGTCAGTATCACTACTGCCAATACACAAGTACTCCACGTACTCCACGACCAAGTACACACCGTAATCCAAGTAGATCTCCCCTGATCTTGCTACCTATTGTGTTGTGATCTCCCTGATCTTGCTGCCACCTATAAATCAACTTGGTTTTGCAACACCTACAAACCTAGATCAAACACACACAAACACCTGTAGATCAACTGATCTTACTTACCATATAGATCTCACCTGATCTTGCTATACCGCAGATCAACATGGCCTTGCATACCTACCGACTGAGATCATACATACATGAAGAACCCTTCTAATTCTCCAAACCAACATCCCTGTAGATCTCTACCAGATCTTGCAATAACCTGTAGATATACCTGATCATACACACTTGGTACTGTGGCACTAGGAGGAACACACCTGGCTCTCTTCACTCTGAAGGAGCTAACCTTGCTCTCTCAACTAGCACAACTCTACAATACAGCACATGAGTCTATTATATAGATCCCATGAAAATAATAATTAGACATCTAATTAGAATAATTAGATCCACAGCTCAAGACTAAAATTGACCTTTTACATGTAAACAACTGGTTCATTAATTAACTGTCTGTGAAGCTGACAGTTCTAGAATCGCACAGGCGACCGACGTCGGTCCTTGTCTGCCTGAAGGTGACTGACGTCAGTTGACTACTAACTAATGTTGGTTGCCCTGACACTATATATGACTGATGTCGGTTGATCAGATTGACATTGATTACTCTGCTACTCAGCAACCTCCTTCCTTGTTTGCATTAGTGAAGCTTTTAGCTCCACAACCTAACAATCTCCCACTTAGAGATAAATAGCTGCACCTATACTTGTACCTGTACACCATCTAATCTATTTTCTAGCCTGTATCCCTCTTCAATCTCAACCTTGAAGACCAACCACCACAAAATTTGTGGTGTACCTCCTGTCATCCAAGTAACCTGCCACATCCGCATCTACAAACCCATGTAGAAAAAAACTTGACCCTGCATAGCATGTCGACCTGCTGCTAGTCCCTCTTAGATACTTGAGAACCCACTGAACTACCCTCCAGTGCTTCTTTCCCAGATTGGCTAAAAACTTTCTGACAACTCCCACTATGTGGGCAACCTCAGGTCTAGTACGCATGTACTTAACCTCATCATGTGAATTAGGACACTGTTCATAGAACTGTCCAACCATCGATGTGCTAACTAGTTTCACACAATCATCCAGAGACGAAATCAACTTGTGACCTTCCATGTCTCTAAAACACACTCATGCCAAAGAATTTTGCTGCTCCAAATTCTTCATGACATACCATTGAACTAACTTTACCTTTAGCTCATCAACCCTGCATGTGTGACCCTGCAACAAGCAAACACATAACATACAGTAACAGGATGATGTTGCAATCATCACCCAACCTAGTAAAGAAACATAATGGTTACAATGACATTGACTAAAGCCATGCTTTGTCATCCACCTGTCAAACCTCCATTGTCCTGCAGCTTCCTCAAGACCATATGACCTGGCCTTCCGTCTCACGTATCCATTCACTCTATTCTTTAACTAAGGAATCCATTCATATTTTGGCACTTTCATACTGGCTAGAAACCCTACCAAATCTCCCATTTGGTTCTGTAACCTAGGAGTCAAATTTCTCATTCATGCCATGCTCCCACTGTTTCCTAGATCCTTCCTGCTCTGTAGTGAGCAATGAGTATAAAGAAGAGGAATAACAAATTTGAGGCTTACTTACCCTTTCAATCCTCCATATGGGCATTTGAGACTCCTTGATAGCTTGCTATCCACCCAAAATCTATTCCAGTGACTGACCTCAGTCACCACACAGTCTGCATCTGATCGACATCGATTCCATGTGACTGTCCTGACTATCGATGCCAGTTTTTTGACTGACATCAGTGTCTACCTATCGCTGACATCAATTCCCTGATTGACGTCGATCTTACCCTACTTGACAACACCAACTCTGGTCTGCACATGACCGACATTGGCACCTATCTGTTCGACACCGATTCCTCCTGACCGTTGCCGATAACTGTGTTCTCCTGTGAGTGATGACTTTTTACTCGAGCTCTCTTTGGATCAAAACCCTGTCCAAACTGCTCTGCTCAGAGTTACTCAGCCTTCTCCACTAATCTCTATCCATCATCTCTTCCATGAACACTAAGGCTTTCTAGTTCTTAAGTTTTTCAAAGACATCTGTCTTCCACTTAAGAACATGCATCTCCTTCTTGCTCTTGTGACCAAGCCTACAAAGCCACATCTTTGCAACAGAAAGAGAATCAGTAATATAAGTAGATAGATAAAGGATACCTACTTTCTTACCACTAGCTAATTCAAGTGCATCTGCTGCGAGATTTTTTGTGCATCTCTCATCACCCAACTTTCCTTAAAAAATTAGCCACATCTTCAAGACTAGGACCTGCATGACCTCCTTCAACACCCATGTGTTGGCTGTCTGCAATTTCAGCCGCACTTCCCCTTTTCCAAAACTTTGACAAGGCACACCAGCCCCTAAATAAATCTTTTCAAAGTCTTCAAGGACCTTAACATGGAAAAATACTCTATTTTGGGCTGCATGGAAAGAGGCAACAAAATCTATAAAAAAAGATTCTACTTTATCCAAGGAACATCCCAGAGCATCCTGTGCAACAACACTTTCAACATCTGCTTCTTCAATTCCTTCATGCTGATCTTTTGCCAACCAACAATTTTTATTTACCTACTCTTTCTTTCCATAACACCGTAATTGACCATTCTTACTTTTCAATTCCTCTATTCTTAGTGTACTTTCTTCTACCATTGCTATACTCCCACTCAATCAGAAACCCCTGAGAGTCACTTGTAATCAAACACAAACCTGCTTCCTGCAACCTTAGCTCTGATACCACTTTGTCAGTGGTATCACCAACCAAGCTCTGATACCACTTTGTCAGAATTATGGAGCACACAATTGATTACCTTTGTACAAGCAACTAAACATGGAATTTAACCAGAATGCACAAGTAACTAGAATTCAGAAATAACACAGAATATGAGAGACAATACACAACTTTTATTAATACTTTTCCAAAAAAGAATTACAATAAAGAGACGCCACACTCTTCCACACCTTACAGGCTTCCCACACCAAGTGTATAGTAATTCACCTTCAAGAGTTATCTCTCTCAATTACGGTCCCAACATACAACTCAAACATAGAGTTGGTGTTCACCTCCAACCAGTCAGTATAAATACTGCCAGTACCACTAGTCAGTATCACTACTGCTAGTACACAAGTACTCCACGTACTTCATGACTGAGCACACACTGTACTCCAAGTAGATCTCTCCTGATCTTGCTACCTATTGTGTTGTGATCTCCCTGATCTTGCTGCCACTTATAAATCAACTTGGTTTTGCAACACCTATAAACCTAGATCAAATACACACAAACACCTACAGATCAACTGATCTTACTTACCATATAGATCTCACCTGATCTTGCTATACCGCAGATCAACTTGGCCTTGCACACTTGCCGACTGAGATCATACATACATGAAGAACCCTTCTGATTCTCCAAACTAGCACCCCTGTGGATCTCTACCAGATCTTGCAACAACCTGCAGATCTACCTGATCATACACACTTGGTACTATGGCACTATGAGGAACACACCTTGCTCTCTTCACTTTGAAGGAGCTAACCTTGCTCTCTCAACTAGCACAACTCTACAATACAACCCATGAGTCTATTATATAGATCCCATGCAAACAATAATTAGACATCTAATTATAATAATTAGATCCGCAGCTCAAGACTAAAATTGGCTTTTTACATGTAAACAACTGGTTCGTTAACTAACTGTCCGTGAAGCTGACATTTCTGAAACCGCACAGGCAATCGACGTCGGTCCCTGTCTGCCTGGAGGTGACCAATGTGGGCCGACTACTGACTGATGTAAGTTGTTCTGACACTGTATATGACCAACGTCGATTGATCAGACTGACGTCGGTTGCTCTGCCACTCAGCAACCTCCTTTCCTATTTGTATCAGTGAAGCTTTTAGCTCCACAACCTAACAGTCTTAATGAGGCATGGGGTGGCTTGATGAGATATTTTATGCATTTATAGCCTAGGGATGTCTTTCCAAGAAATGATGTCACTTGATGCTGTAGTTATTCAATATCAATTTATAAAAATAAATATTCAAAGATATCCATGGAAAATTAACTTAGGCTCATGATTTGGTTTAATTAGCCTTAAACATGAATAATCAACTTTGATGCAAAACCTTGGCAATTTGTGCACAAATTAATCAAATTGGTCAAAATGTCATGTTATTGGCTTAAAATTTGACTAGATTTGAATTGAAAATTGATGTTAGATGCATTGGAACCATATTCTCATTTAGAATGTTGCCAATGTAAAATAACAAAGGAACATGTTTCATACAAATAAATTTAATAAAAAAGAGCAATCCAGAGCACCCAATTGTAAAAATGTTATTTTGACTCAAAATGATCTAATCAAAGTTAGTTGCTTCATAAATTGCATTATCCCATTTAATGATACCCTAGAAAAAATTGGAACTTGAGTATAACAATTTCAACTCTTTTAATGTGTTTTAGTGTTTTTATGCTAAATTGTGTACTTTAGTAGAAATTGGTCAAAATCTTGGTTGAAGGTTATCGGGGGCTAGTTTTAGGTGTCTACAGTTTTGCTATTCAGATTCAGTGCACTTTTGATCATTTCAATTGATGCATGGAATTCTATTTTTCAGTCATTTCAATTGATTTACGATGATGTTTTGATCTTCTTTAGTTGATTTGATTCATGTTTCATGATAATAATGGTTGGATGGCATCTTGCAAGAAATTGCATTTAAAATTAATACATTCTAAAGATATTCTAAAGATATGAGATCTCATGTATGGTTTAGTTTCATCCACCAATGTTGGTTTAAGCAATATTTTCATTGCTATCTCATATCTCTTGTAGCCTTGATCTTTTTATGGTTATCTAACATATATTATAAATCTTAGCTATATTAGTGTTTTGAATAAGTATTCAAGATTGGTGAATATAATTTTAGGATATAGACACCATTTCTTCGTATTTCATTGGGCATGGACTTATGAATTGGTTATTAACCTTAGACTTATGCATGAAAAAAAATAACAATGTTTTAAGGATCCATTTGAGCCTTTCAAGTTTGCATTCAAATTCAATTTTATTAAAGTCTAAAGAGGGACCTATCCTAATATTCATGGCATATTTAAAATTTACGATGCTAGGTCATTTTTGTTTTCATTGTGTAAAGTTTTTCATGGGACTAGTTTAACACCTAAGTATCGAGGACCCTTTGGTTGATCGAGAAGCATATTCAATGTGACTTAACTTGGTTAAGTGGAATTTGGTCTATTGTGGCATATGAGTTGGCATGGGTATTAAATTATAAATCATAATCTGGATGCTTCAAGATCATTTGACGGTTTGGTGGCAAGGGCATTAATTAAAATGGTTTATTCCTAAAAAATTGGTAATTGGCTAATGAGTTAGTATGAATAAATAATCCAAGATAAATTTGTCAATGCCAATAAGTAACTTAAAAATATTGATAAGTACATAATTAGTTAATGCAAACCAATAAAGAGTAATCATGTCACTTGGTTACGAACTCAGGTTGGCAAATAAAAAGTTGGTTTTTCTTGATTATTGGTCATTTGTTTACAATCTGTGTGTAGGAGTGAAGCTCTAGTTCTTTGTGATCTTATGGAGATTTGGGAGATGCCAGTTAGGATATTGTTTGGAATGTGATACTAGGTATGATTCTACAAATTTTGATTAGTTTCTTGGTAATATTTAAGGTAGTTGTGAAAGATTCAAGTTTCATGATAATTAGCTATGTTTAATCTAAATGCATGAGAATGAAAGATCATAGTTTCTTGTGTGGTTTTATATAAAGATGAGGATTATGATTTATAAACTCTATAGATTATGCTTGTAGACACCTAAATCTGGCCTTTGATAACCTCTAATCAGGGTTTTGGCTAATTTCCACCTAAAATGCATAATTCTGCCTAAAAACACTAAAACACATAAAATGATATGAAACTAACATATTCAAGTGCCAATTTTGGCCAGGGTATCCCTAAATGGGGCAATGCAATTTATGGGCTAGCTAAATTTGATCAGTTCATTCTGAGTCAAAATGTCAAATTTGCACCTGGGTGCTCTATATTGCTCTTCCTTATCCAATCTCATGCACAATACATGTGACTTTGTTATTTGTTGTTGGCAACATCCTAAATGGGAATATGGTTCCAACATATTTGACATCACCTTATAATTCTAATCTATTCAAATTTTGGACCAATAACAAGGCATTATGATCAATTTGGGTAATTTGTGCACAAAATGCTTAATCATGCTTAAGAGTTAATTAACCCAAATCAAGGCCTAATTAATAATTCCACGGAAACTTGTTGAGTAAACTATTTTGGAAATGAATATGGAATATCTTCATCATCAAGTGACCTCATTTATTGGGAATACATCTCTATGCCATAAATGCCACAAATATCAAGATTCATGCCCTCCATGCCTCATCAATGCCTTCCATGCTTCTTAATTTCCCCTTTTTTCAATGTCATGATGAGGATAATTTAAAACTTAATTCCAAAAATTGAATTAATCCTCAACCACATATCTCAATGTTGAGATGGATGGTTCAAGTTGATTCTGATCAAATCCAAAAATCTATAAATAGGAGGCCTCACAACATCATTTAAAAACTTTTTTGATGAAAAGTTATAATACAAGATTGGTTACAAAAGCTTCAAGAAACTAATGTTATAATGCCAAAATGACTCCATGCCAAGCCAAGCCACAAGCCAAAGGTGCCAAGGAGAGATGGAGGTAGCCAAGCTTCCATTGCCAAGGACTTCATGAGCACAAGCTGAGTAAGGCACCACTACAAAGGCATTTGAAGCATTCAAGGAAGGTGAAGTAATTCTTGTGTTTGATTCCTTGATTTTTAGTTGTGTTTATCATTTAATTTTGTTAACTAAGCTCTCCCTATTGTCTAGGGATAGAGATGTTATGCTATTAGTTTTTTTATTTCATTTTGTTTTTATTATTGAAACTAACACCATAATAACCATCCTCTCTTGAGTCAAATTCCTAGATCACATAATGGCACGCTCGGTGGGACTAGATGCATCTCACACCTAAAGGATATTATTTTGAAACTTTAAAATATTTATTTGAGCCTTTAAAACTCTTGTAAATTAATTTTCTAACTTTATTTTACCATTTTTGGTTGACACAATTTTTACGTAGTAACTAACATCAGCTGAAATACCAAAATAGATTACTTGACTTAACCGACGTCAGTCAGTAAAACTGACATCAATTAGATATCAGTTAACTGTAATTGATATTGGTGGTATTCACTGATTTCGGTCAATGTGTTTTTCCAAAAACATAGACTTAAGACCTACTTTTTAAAGTTTGTTGTTTCAAACTCAAAAGGGCTTCAAAGCTAAAGGACATGCTAACGATTTTCCTACAGGACCACGTTTAAAATTTTCTCAAAACATGTTTAAATCACCTTTGCATGCTTAAAAATCAAGTAGAAGTATTGTTTTGGGGTTTAACAAAGAATTTAAGTGTTTTTGGTGAATGTTTTTTCAAAGTTTATAACTTAGACCAGGGGGTCAAATGAACACCACCAAATATTTCATTTGGGTTTAAAAATTAAACACACTTGTCAATTTTTGTTTGCAATATATGTTTACTTAGGTTTTATTTGGAAAAAAAAGGAATGTTGCATGTATGCTCTTCCATTTGTCCCCATTAGGGAACCCTTGGAATCAAAATCGCAATTCCTATTGTAAATAGCCTAGTCCAAGGCTTAGAAAGAAGGTCATCTAAATCACTCCCCAAAAACTCATCAAAATTTGGGTGATCTTGAAAATGACCTTAAAGTCTTTCTACTTTCATCATTTATTTATTTTTATGCATCTTGGCTTGCGAGGGGGACTTCATCACCTCCCACAAGTTCTTTAGGGAAGCTTTGACCATGGGTTTCACCTCCTAGCATTGAGTTCATTTGGCTCCTTTAGAGTTGCACATGGGATGTATCTATATTTAGATATTGCACTACACTGAGCGAACAACAAGATGTAGTGGTTGTAAAAAGGACTAGACCTTTTTACAACTAGCCAATGCTGCAGTCATCCAAATTTTATGATTTTCTTATGCATTATTTGACATGAAAGTCATTGTGTAATTGATTCCCCTAGAATGATTGAAACCTTTATAGTTTAGTAAACCCCATTTTTCCATACCCTTGCCAAGATTTGGATGATTATACTTAATGTACTTTGGTCATTTTTGCTTGGTATGCTTTGAGGCTAAAACTTATTTGTTTTTTCATAAGCCATGTCAAAACAATGCATTTGAGTTGTGAAGGGTAATGTTATAATGCCCAAATCATGTCAAAACATTTTGAGCCTTTTTAGTCTTTAAAACATAACATTGATCACATTATTTGAGTATGCTTATGCCGTTAGGTTTTTCAATTTGTTTTAATAATTATTTTACATTTTATCAAAACCATTTATTTCAAACCACTTTGTGTATACCATTTGGACCTTTGTCTTGTACCATCATGTTGTCCAATCTTGTCTTGCCTGTTCAGTCAAATCCTAGTTTTCAATGTTGAGTTTTCAATTATCCTTGTTAAGTTTGGATCCAAACATTGATTGGTTTCTATTTAAGCTTCATTTCATGGGGATAATACATAGATCTTTCTCTTTTGGGTTGCATAAATTTGGATAATCAATTACCCGAAATTGGAAACTATTAATGGTTTGTTTGTTTAATGCCTATCCACATCATTATTTATGCCTTTATTTGGGTGAGCACAAACTTTTTCAAAGAGCCTTTTGTCTTATGCCTTATGCCAACTGATCATGTTTTTGTTTGATTCTGTGTGCTGGGTCTATGTCAAAGTTGTTTCCAAACTTGTTGGATTAAATCAAATCACATCAACCTTTATTTCAAGTCTAGATTTTAATGCCATTTGGCCAAAATTCCTAACACACCTATTTATTTGAGCCTAGCTTTTGACTTTGCATTTGGACAAAAGACCTAGTAACTCAACTTTTCCCTTTCCTTGTTTAGACCTTATTTGGAACACTTTGACCTAGATCTTTGACTTGCTAGTTTTCATTCAGATGCTTCATATTTTATGTGTATGACATTTGATGTTAGATGTTTGACTATTTTATGCCAAGTCTTAACACAAATCACTTTGGAGATACAACTCCACTTTTAGACCATATTGAAGATACAACTCCAGCCCTTCGACCAATTTAGATCAAGCTTGAACCATTTGTCCTTTAGACATATTTTTTTAGAGTTTGTATAACTCTAAGCCTTTTTGTTTCAAAGATTTCATCATTTATGTGGATATGTATATCTACACTTATGGTGGAGTCACTTACACTCTAACTTATGATAGAATGGCTGCACAAAATGACTTTTATGTCTTTTGTCAAGACCCCAATGATGCTAATATGGTTTGTGAGATAGATTTATATCTGCTTCATATTAATCATTCATGGGAACAAAGTCATGAAGTAGCTTTCGATCCAACTCGAGACCTTGATTGGTATGAAGAGGCTTGTAAAGAGGACTTTGAAGAACCAACTATATATAATGTTGTTTGGGATATGAATCCATACCCTCTTTTCAAAAATTAGTACATGAAACACAACAAAGAACCAACTTATGATCAAACTCATGATTGGGATGATATGATTTAAGAGGAAGACTTGGATGCTTTTGATTATACAAGAAACCAAGCTCCAAAATTCCCAACCATTTATATACTAGGACCTCATATTTTGGTTTGTGTGAGCAGTCAAGCTCCACAACACCCTTTCATCATTCTAAGACCTAGTCCTTTGGCTTATACAAGCAATCATGCTCCACACCACCCTATCATTACCATCTCAATATTTTGTCCTTTGGCTTATGCAAGCAATCATGCTCCCCAATGCCATACCATTATCTAACTGCAAGTGATTCCTCATCCAATACCAATCCTAACCAAACCTCAACTGTTCTAATCATTCATAGACTAAGTTGTGTTCAAAACTAGTCTTTTCCAACTCATTGGAAACCAAGGCCAAGAGAACCAACCAATATAAGATGTTTCTATTGAATCAACCATTTATGATAAGTTAGCTTGTGATAAATTGCCTATTGATCCTATAACAGTTGTCGAGGAGTCTCACTTTGATGAACTAGTATTTGCCGAGTCACTTTTTAATGATTATAACCACCTTTGGGTAAATCATTACCTCAATCATGTGCCTATTTTTCAAGAGCCTCCTATTGATAAGCCAGTCTTTGAGGAGTTGTCTCTTGACCTTTTTCCCATCCTAGAGGAGTCTCCCTTTGACAAACTAGTTTTTATGGAGCCCATTATATCACACAGGCCATTACTTGTCCAATACTAAACATTCAACAAGACATCATTGTAATATAATACACATCAAATGAAAAATCAGAATTAGAGTCAAGTTATATTCTTAAACCAACATTGGATTTAGCATTAGAATCAGAGTCTGAATCAACATCAGTCTCAACATCAAATTTAGAGTCCTTTGAGTTAGAATTAGATTTAGATGAAGAATATGTTCATGGCTAATACAACATTGGTTATGCATTCCTCACAGATCAATTTGAGTACATTTTTAATACTTCTACATTTTTTTAGGATGAGTACTTTAGCTTTGACATAAGTTATCTTAGTATCTTCTACAAAGATTGTGTAGCCTCTACCCATTTCATTACCATTCCATAGGCCATTACCATCAACCAAAATAAGCATATCATTGAAATTCCATCTCCTAAAAGTGTCGATTGGGACAAATAGAATCATACTTTTTAAAACTATATCCATGGTGACATAGCAGTTGAAGATGAGAAAGGAGGCCAAGACAACATTCATATAGTAGAAAAACACTCTCCTAGTGATTTTTTTTTGAAATCGCTAGGGGACAATCAAAGTCATAACTCATCCTCTCCTAGTAGAACTTTTTCAAAAGTGCTAGAATAAAATCAAAGTCAAAAGATAATGTTCATTAGTGAAACCTTCTTAAAGATGCTACAGGGCAATCAATACAACTTAATTGGTGAAAATATCATTAAGGCACTAATAGCTGAGCACAAAAGTTCTTCACTACTTAATAAAGACAAAATCAAAGATCAAATAAAAATATCTTCTAATCTACAACCTAATTAGATGGTAGCCACTCTCAAGATCAAACAACAACAAAAATCTAGTGGACCTATTGAGAGAATAGTTTTTAACCCCACCACAACCAAAATTATGTCAAATATGACATCAGTAACATACGTGTGACTGGAAGTCCTGATCTTCATTTATCTTCCTACAATTCCACATTCCATTATCATCTACAATTCCATTTCACAATCAAATCCACCATCCATTATTTGTCTTGGTTTACCATCTATGGTCTCTATTTCCTTTGTAGAGGCTACAAAGATACCTTGTCTTGATACATGAGGAATCATAATCAATGACCAATGAAGTTCACAAAAGCATTCTCAACAACCAAATCTATAGGCCATTCTTGATAGAGTAGTTATTTTGATGAGGTATGGGCTAGAAATTAACATGATCAAGTATTCTGTTGTGTCATTTATTGATTAGGATGTGCATCTCCCCATCAGTGGAAACAATAGAATCAAAAACCACACCCAGGCCAAAAACATGTACCATATCATCTCACATTGCCATTGCCATTATTGCATATTTATTTTCCATTGTTGTAGATCCCAACCATTCACCCCACCACTTGGGGGCAAGCCTCTTACCATTTTATCCAATCTATCTAGACCATCATTATCCTAAGTAATAACATGCCATCCTATCATTCCATTCCTATCTAGATCAAAGCCAATTTTTAGTCATCCTACCTAATGCTATTTTGATCTTAGTTCATTTGGTTCTTCCACACCTTTTATGGGGGGATTACAATCAGGTTTCAACAATCAATCCAATATATGTTTACAATGATAGTCTATGAAAGTAGTGTGATAGTTGATTTGGTAAGATATCTTTCATCTTATTAGGTTTGTTTATGTGTACCTGATTATAACCATCTATGGGAAAATCAATGTCTCACTAGTCTTGCTACTAATTATAACCATCTATGAGCAAATTATTATCATTGACCTATGCCATTGTATCTTAGTTATAAATTCCTATAGGAAAACAAGGGGCAACATTTATTTATCATGCATTACTGCATCACCTTTCCATTACTATTTTCATTTGACTGGTCATTTACTAGTTTTGAGAACTTGTTGGGACCTAGTTGGTTTTTCCCCACCTTTTGTGTGGATAGAGTTAGTATGACTTGAGGTCATTTCAAGACTATGTGGGTCATGCTCAATTCATGTTAAGGTCACCTTAGTCCCTCTTTCCATACGCTCTCACCATTTTATGAGCAACCTAAGCCAAATGCTCTCACCATTTTGGAAGTAGGTATCTTGTCATTCTCTAATGAGTTAAGATACCTCAAAATTCTAAAAACATTCAAATATTTCAAAAATCCAAAAATAATTGTCCTTTCTAAGCTTAGTCAGTTATCCTTGATCTACCTTATTGGGGCATTATCTTTATTAGGATGCTTTCTTTTGCTTTTATTTTCAAGCTTTCTATTCATTTGTTTATTTCAAGTTGTTTGTTTGTTCACTTTCCTGTTTGTTTTTTATTTGTTTGTTTATTTATTTACTTTCTTGTTTATTTGCTTTTAGCACTGTTGCCTTGACTTAGTCTATATTCATTCATTAGGTGATTCCTTGAGCACATTATTCTTGAGTCCATCCATATTCATACGTCAATATTATCATCATGATTTTTATCATTGGTGCATTCTTTTCAAGTGTTTATTAGATTGAGAGTTAGTCTTTATGCATATTTTGGCCAAATCTTCATGGTGTTCTATCATGAATCCTACCATCACATGCTATAGAAAAAATTAGATTCAGGAACGTCTACAATCAATGGAGCCATATAAGTTTCTCCTTGGCACCTTGGCAAATCCTTCCATCCCACCCTTGATCAAATCAACCCAATGACCATTCTAGTTGTATCATTGTTAATTAGGATGAACATCTCCTCATTGATAGGTATAACTGAATCATTTTATTGAGCAATCTTATTCTTCTATTCATCTATTTCATCACTTTGTACCTACTCATCTTTAATCTATATTCTAGGTTATATCTTTGAGTTATGATTGCTAATCAGTCCTAACTAGGGCATAATCATCTTTAGCCAATCTAGGTCCTCTTAATGATTATAACTACCTATGAGCAAATCATTATTTTGAATTTTATTCTTGATTACAACTACATTTGAACAAATCAATATCCTTTTTACATCAATGCATGCAAGCATTTTTCTTGTTTGGATTAATCTCAACCATGGGTTAATCCCACCTTTCTTCTTGTTTCTTTTCGAGGGATCGTCTATCAATAAATGTGACAGCCAGTCCCTTGAGTGGGAATCACCATAAGCTTCCCAAAAACCATTTGGAGCTTTATTCTTCAACCATCATCTTCTTTTTGGCATACAGGCCATTTTTCATTCTTTGAAAAGACATTGCTTTGCCTACAGTTTGTAACATCTTCCTAAATAAGGGCAAACTTTAGACACCTAAATCTAGCCACCAATAACCTCCAATCAGGATTTTGGTTAATTTTTACCTAAAATACATAATTTAGCCTAAAAATATTAAAACACACAAAATAATGTGAAATTAACATATTCAAGTGCTAATTTTGGCCAGGATATCCCTAAATGGGGCAATGTAATCTATGGGCTAGCTAACTTTGATCAGTTCATTCTGAGTCAAAATGCCTAATTTGCTTCTGGGTGCTCTAGATTACTCTTCCCTATCAAATCTTTTGCATGAGACACAAGCCTTTGTTATTTATTTTTGGAAACATCCTAAATGGGAATATGGTTCCAACACATTTGACATTGCCTTCTAATTCCAATCTAGTCAAATTTTGGACCAATAATAAGGCATTATGATCAATTTGGGTAATTTTTGCACAAAGTGCTTAATTATGCTTAAGAGATAATTAACCTAAATCAAGGCCTAATTAATAATTCCATGAAAAATTGTTGAATAAATTGTTTTGAAAATGAATATGAAATATTTGCATCATCAAGTTTCCTCATTTCTTAGGAAGACAACCCTAGGCCACAAATGCCACAAATATCAAGATTCATGCCCTCCATGCCTCATCAATGCCTTCCATGATGCCCTCCATGCTTCTTAATTGCCCCTTTTTCCAATGTCATGATGAGGATAGTTAAAACCTTAATTCTAAAAATTGAATTAATCCTCAACCATACATCTCAATTTTGAGATGGATGGTTCAAGTTGCTTCTGATCAAATCCAAAAATCTATAAATAGAAGGCCTCACAACATCATTTAAAAACTTTTTTGATGCAAAGCTATAATGTAGGATTGGTTCCAAAAGCTTCAAGCAACTAATGTTATAATGCCAAAATGACGCCAAGCCAAGCCAAGCCACAAGCCAAAGGTGCCAAGGAGAGATGGAGGTAGCCAAGCTTCCATTGCCAAGGAATTCATGAACACAAGCCAAGCAAGCCACCACTACAAAGGCGTTTGGAGCATCCAAGGAAGGTGAAGGAATTCTTGTGTTTGATTCCTTGATTTTTAGTTGTGTTTATCATTTGCTTTTGTTAACTAATCTCTCCCTAGTGTCTAGGCCTAGAGATGTTATGCTATTAGTGTGTTTATCTCATTTTGTTTTCATTATTGGAACTAACACCATACTAACCATCCTCTCTTGAGTCAAATTCCTATATCACAATGCCTACATGCAAACTTTTTGGGAGTTAAAATTATTTTCAGAGGTTTTAAAGTCTATTGCTATGCATGGATAATGTATGATGTGGTTTTGACATGATGTTTTGGGTCATTGACTCATCAAGGATTTTATTTTGTTCAAAAACCTAGAAGGTTATGGTTTAAGTTTTATAAATACTCCTACATGCTTCTATTGTTTTGTTATTTTCCTTAGCATTGAAAGAATTTCTCTTTTGCATGGTTAAGTAGGTGAAAATCATACACAGTTTGTAATAAGGTATATTTAGGAATTTGGATAATGGTTTTTAATTTTTTGCAATTTTTTCTACATGTAGATGTTATAAGAGTTTGTGATAATGTCATTGACTATTTGGGTATTCTATTTCCTACCTCAGTTGTGCATGGATTTATATGAATAATACAAGGTTGTGTCAATTTTTATAGTCTCAAAGACATATTGATTTTAATTATTACATGAGTCATTTGTGGAATACAAGGTGTTATATACCCAATAAAGTTATGGTGAAAATGATAAGTTTATGCATATAGATCTATGTGCATAAATATGATAAGTTACAGGATATAGTATTGTTTAGATTTGATGAAATACAATCAGGGTTCATCTCTAAAATGTGCATGTATATAATAGTGTGCATAAATAATAATTTTTAGTTAGAATTTATTCTAAAAATAATGATGATATTAACTCAAAAAATATTAAGGAAAATTAGTACATGTCATTTTGTTACATATATGGTTATTTTTGCAAACTATATGTTAAAATTGTCAAAATATATTTGGATGACGAGGTCAGTTTGTTCATATAATAGATGATATGCTATAATATATAGTTGTTTGAGTTTTTATATGGCACAAGTTGAGGTTTTCATCCTAAGCATATGGTACTCAGTTTTATTTTGGATTTTGAAATAACAATAAATTGTGGTTTTATTGTGAAAATATAAAACGTATATATGTGGAAAGTTTTTCGACAGATAGTTGCTTTCAATATAAAATGTGTTTGGAAATGTTGAGAATTTGAATTATTATGTGAAAATTTGAATTGAATTAGTTGTCTATATTGAAGTGACAATGACATGAATCTCTATAAATAAATGTGGGTACTTTCAAAATGGATACAAAGCTAATTTGAAGAACATGGGCATTTGAAGTTTAATCTCAGTGTTGAATTTTTGAACTTTTCTTTAGAAATGGATATTGAGATTAAGATTAATTGATACTTTGAATTTGATAACAGAATTATATGTTTAATTTAGGAGAGTATTTACACTCTTAGATTCAGATACATTATAATGCAGTTTCAATTTCATTTGTTAGATTATTATAATTTAGAGTTTGTTTCTCGATCTTATTTTTGTTGTTATGTGTCATATTGTTCATTATGTCTGGGTGGAACTAGCCAACATGAAGTAATAATGAAAAAAAATAGGGACAAAATTTTAATAGAGGTGTTAGTCAAATTCTAGCAGATGTTTTAATAGAGGTGGATTTTGTGCAGGATGTTTTGGGCCTAGATTTCACAGAGGCACAATAATGTCCATTCACTTTGATGCCTATGATCCTGAGTTTTGGTATATTCTAAGTAATCTACCTATTAATCCTACCAATATAGTTTATAATGGTTTTTATGGATATAGATTTGGAGCCTGTGCACATTCTCAAAGTAGCTCATCTCACCATATAGAACATGATCCTTGACATTTTCCTATCTAACCCCTTAATTTTAGAGGTAAACCAATTGATGATCCTTTTCCTATTAACCAGTTACTTATTAATCAGTTCACATAGCTTGAAGTAGAAATAATTGATGTTAAAGATCTTACGAATATGGCCATTCCTTTAGAAACACCTTCCCCTTTTCATGGAGACCTTGCTAGAAAATATAAAAAGTTGAATTTATCTAGTGCCCATAGTGAACTCCTTTTGAGGTTTGAGAGATTGAGTTTGGGAAACCAAGGTTATGCTGGTAGAAAGACCATGGATTTTTTACCTCAGACTACTACGAAAAGTACTGCTAGTCAAACTGAACCTAAAGCACCAAGGGAAGTCAAATTGCTAAAAAGAATTAAGCTAGAGGTTGATGACAACACGACTGATTTGGGAACTAGATTGCTGCCATTCCTTGCAATTGAAATGGAATACAATGTTTGTCTTCAAGGTTAAGACAAATATGTGATTGAAGTATTGTCTGAATCAGATGACTATTGGTCATCCAAAGGATAGTTTCTATTTAGTGTTGAACTTTCATGGTAGACATTAATATTTTAGTTTCACGCTTCAATTTTTAGACTTTGATAAATTTTGGTAAATACAACAATTTTGGAGTTTTATATAATTATATATGCATAAGTTAATTAAATATGTGTTATGGTTTAATATGAATAGAATTTATTAATTTATGACTTATTTATTTTATGATTGATATGTATTTTATTATATTATTGATTAATATGGGTCCTCGCCTGTTAATATTAGTACCTCAAGTTGATTATTTTAAATATCTTGATCAAATTAAGACTCTAAGTCTTAATTAAATCTATCCTTAACTAATTTTAGTTTATAATTAATTGACTTTATTAAAATTCAATTAGTTAACATTAACTGATAACTAACTAAAGTTAGTTATAACTTATTTCACAACTAAAATTGAAGGTATATTGAGAGATCAAGCACTCACTTAAAGATAGAAGCACAACGGGTATTGAAGACGTAAGTATTTTCTAAAGTCAATCTTTTATCTCTTCTTTCTATGCAACTTCTTTGAGATAGTACAAATTTTACAGATAGACCTAATGTTATTTTATTTGACGGTTGAGTGATTTTTTATGCAACACAGGTATATCTAGTTTTATTTATCATCTATTACTGATTATATGAAGTTTATTAATTTTAATATCTTTTGATGATTGTTATTTTGCAGTCTTATTCATAGATTCCAAGTATTCAACCTGAATAATGATGATTTTTTCACTATTCCATGACATTTCATTGATCCATTTTGATTGCAAAGTTGTTATTCAATTTTTTGAAGAGAAAGGATGTTGGTTTTCTCAATAAACATATCACTTTCTATTAAGATGACTCTTCTCTTGAGGCTCAGACATATTTTTTAATTATTTCACTCCAACTTTAATATAAATAGATTTTTCATATTTTTTCTAAATCTGGTTTTGTTTCTATTTTGATTATCTTGGATATAGTTTTTATTCTTAGTTGTTTTCTGTTTTAGTTAGTTTAGTCTGTCTCTTTCTTTATTTGAATAGTTATAAATTTCTTAAGTTATTATTTCCTTGGTTTGATACAAGTTGATATATTTAAATATCGAGATATATATTCATTCCAGTTTGTCATTAATTTAATAATTTTTATGTCTTTTAAGTTAATTATTTAATATTTTCTTCATAGTTTAAGTCTTTTAGTTTTCTGGTTTTAGTAGGCTATAGGTATATTTTAATTCTTAGATTAATTCTTTTCTCTTTGCTTTACTAATTTTATAGTTTCTTCTTAATTATTTTTCCTTATTTAGATTCAATTTTGTCTTTCAATCTTTATTTATCTTTAGTTGGATTTATTTAGAATAAATATCTTAATTGGATTTTCTAGTCTTGCTTACTTTAGATAAGTTTTAGTTTTGTTTCTTAGTTTAGATTAATTTATTTTATTTCCTTTAGAGGTTATTTATTTCTTAGAAGTGTTTTCTTATTTAATTATTACAATTTTATGACTCTTTTAGATTCAATTATTTTCTTAGTTGGCTGTATGTTCTAGTTTATTATTCTTTTTGCTCAAGATTAGTTGTTTGCCTTATTAGTTTGTTGGTTGTATTTTTAAATTTTGCTTACATCTCTCTCTCTCTCTCTCTCTCTCTCTCTCTCTCTCTCTCTCTCTCTCTCTCTCTCTCTCTCTCTCTCTCTCTCTCTTTCTCTCTCTCTCTTCTATTTTTGGTTTTTTTAGAATTGACTTGGAGAATATTACAAGTAAGAAGCAAAGATATTATCTAAATACATATATATTACAGAATCAGATTTTTATTCTTCAAGAGACTATCTAAATCATAAGTTTTCTTTGTCAGATAAAATAGATTACAAATTCTTATCTTAACTAATTCATGATTTGATAAATGGATTTTTGATTGTTATAATGGAATAAGCTGTCTTGATAACTTGTTGATTATTTCCTAGAATTTATAATAAAAAACCCTTGTGTCTTTAGGATCTTAGATAGACATTTAGAACTCCATGATTAGACTAGAACAATTCCAATTTAACCTTCATGATAGGTGAAAGGGTAGATTTGTTGATGGTACATTTTCCTTCATCAATAGACCTAAAATTCTGAAGTGGGATAAATGAAACAGTATAAATAAGCAACCAACTTACTATTGATGAATTTGTGTGTACTCCCAAAATCAATCAATACAATGACCTTCTATTTTAAAAAAAAACCCACCACCTTAAGAGTTTGGGGAGTACTAATACTTGAAAGGGTATGATCGGAAATAGTAGGTTGAGAGTCTTCAGATTCCTCCTTCGGTCCTTCTGTGTCCTCACTAATTACTTCTTCATCATTTTCATCCTCATTAGCATCTTTGATGTAAAATAACTTCTTTTCAGCATAATGATGTCCTTTGCTCCATTTGATGTCACAACAATAACACAACCCTTTGGCTCTCTTCTCCTCATTTTTATGAGGTGTCAATCTGGTGGATTGAGGAAATGGTGTTGGAAAGGTGTGATCATGACCAATAGTAAAAGTTTTCCATTTGACCATCTATTTTTATTCTGCCATACATGCCCTTAAGATAGCTTCTGATATAGATGATGGATTAAACATATGAACCTCCAATTTGATACTATCTTTAAGTCCACCTAAAAACATATCAGTCAAATTTTTCTCAGTGATGTCTTCCACCCACAAGGATAAATTCTAAAATTGATGAATATAATCTTTCATAGTTCTTATTTGATTTAGTTTGGCTAACTAGTTGAAGTAGTTCTCAAAGAAATTATTTTGATAATAATCCAAAAAATCATTAGTGAAAACATACCATATAATAAGAGCACCATTATTTTTATTTTGATCACACAACCAGTGATACCAAATGAGCTGCCTAGGTTCTAGATATAGAGATGCCACTATCACCTTCTGGGAACTTGGATTTTACTGTAGATCAAATAAATTCTCAATTTGGGTAATCCAAGTGAGAGGATATTTACCATAAAACTTATGCATATCCACTTTTGACATCGGTTTCACACCAGGATTGGAGCTATTAGTGTTGAGAGGAAGAGGACCCAAATGATGAAGAGGAGGGTTGTTTGGATGTAACTAAGATGAAATGACAACTAATTATGTAGTGATATAATGCAATTGAGTGTGTACCCCATTAATCTATTCATGCATCCTTGAAACATTAGTGAAAACTGTAACAAAGTCATCCTACCACACCAAGCTCTTTATGTTAGCTTGAAGTTGAGAAATCAATGAATATGAAGTTCTAGATTTCATGTCATCCCTAGGAGTATTAGAAGTTTCTTGTCACCAATTTTTCCTCAAGTAGAAGGACCCACCATGCACAAACCCTAGGAGGGTTTTCACCCTAAAAAAAGTATACCAGAATATGGTACTATTGTGATCACTTTGCCAAGATGAATCTAATGATTGCTTTTGTGTACTAGGGTGAAAATTTTTGACACCAAAGAAGTTTACCAACATAATATACCATTATGATCATCTCATTGAGATAAATCCAATGATTGTAAATGTGTAAAGGGAATATTTCTTTCAAACTCTTTTTTTAGATAGTTTTTTCACTCCTTCCACACACAGAAATCATGCCTTACTAGATCCAAAAAAAATGCCACAAAAAACTTACCCAAATCGAATATATATAACCAATTTTAATGAAATTAATTAGATGTTTGTATAAAATAATTATATATCACATAGAATTAGAAAAGATAAGAGATCACACAATAATTATTGATAGTAGAGTAGAATACTAGATAATATAGTAGAGCCAATTCGAGGGGGAAACCTCCACAATAATGCAATAAGAGAATAATACTTAATATGATCATCAAATACTAACCATCACCTTCTATATATAGTCTAATTAGCCATGGTTATTCCATAGGCCAACTTAACTTAGAACATAGAGAAATGTAACAAGAATATAAAAGAGGTATGTAAGCCATAAGTCAGCCACACATATACCTAGAGACGCTAAAGGCTGAGGGTGTAGCATTGGGTGTAAAGTGAACTCAATAAAATGGATATTATTTAGTGTTTTGTATTAAGTTGAACAAGGTCAATTATTCATATATTTAATAGTGTGATGTTATCTATTCATTTTTAGTATCATTAGAGATGTATACATTGTTTTTTGTTAGTTGTAAAATATTTGTCTCAACATTATGACATATACAGACATATTTTTCAATCAAAAACACCATTTTGCTAATCTAATTATTAATTATTCAATTAAAAAATATAAAATTATTGTAAGATATAGTTAATTAGAGTCTAATACTAAAACAAAGTCATCAACTTGTAGAATATATTGCTTGATTTAATATACTATTAACTAAACAAATATTTATTAAAGTTGTAGTTAGTTAAAATCTTGTAACATTGGGAACCCAAAAAAACCAAATTTGTCTAGTGTATTATTTACCAAGGGATCTCTATGGGTCATAGACTTATTCACATGAGGATTCCCTCTCTAATATGCTCTACTTATGGCCATCTCATTTCTATAAAACACTTTTTTTAGTTTTATGCTACAACTCATGACACTTGGAAATAGATTCATTCCCTTTTTAAGCCTTTGAGGGCAGAGACTTTTTATTCAAACATGACCCTATTAGAATATCATGTTCTCTTCCCTACAAGATATTAACAAATATGATATATTTTTTGAATTGATTTTTTTAAAAAATATTTGGAAAGAAATTAATGCAACTATATTTCTAGACAAAGTTTTTTCTATTTCTAACAGAAAATTTGTTCTATCTAAAGTAATGATAAAAAAATAAATGTAGGGAGATAAAGTTGTCCTTGCGGTGAAGCATCTCTGCACTCTTATGGGACACTAGAGTAATGCTTCATGTACTATTAGTAAAGTGCCCCTTGAGGACTCTAAGGACCACTAGATCATATCATATGAACAACGGGTGTGTGATCATGGGTAGAAAAAGTCTCATATCCACTCGACCCTTTCACCACTCCACTTCCTCCTCATTGGAGATTATATCCTTTTGGGGTTTTGGAGGGTGACCCTCATCTCAAGATGATTTTAGTTGCATTCTTTTTCAGTTTCCAAGTGGAGATGCATAAGGGAAGTTTCTTAGATTGGCTCTTACAATACCTCCTACCCCCCACCAGCTCCACATGTAGAATAATGAAGGTGAATAAAAAAGATAACATGATGACTGGTGGAACGTAACTAATATCTCTCCCTCTTAAGGCCTAGGCTAGATTAGACAAGCCCAATAGCACACTGCAACCTCCTCCTCCTCCTCCTCCTCCTCCTCCTCCTATGGAGTTATTGATGCTTGTTGCATAATATTAATTGGTTATCCTTTTATTTTATTTTGTTGATATTATTATAATGTTAATTTAACTATAATTTTGATTTCTAAATTGTTTTATCTTCTAGTAATTATATATTTATTAATTTAAAGATATATTATCATACCACTTGCTTTTTGAACAAATATATATTATATTTATTTTATATTATATTATAAAACATATTACTTGATTTAATATATTAATAATTAACAACTTATTTTATATTACATAATAACAAGTTATGAGGGATTTAGTTAAACATAGGTTTATGACTCTTCAATAAATAAGACATCAAAAGAAAACTTAAATAGAATCCACATATTCTTTTATTCTATTTAATATTTATGTGAAATAAAGCTATCTTTTGTAACCTATATTTTGATACTAGAATTTAATCTTAACTTAGATGTATTATACATATTGGTGTAGGACATTAAATGTCTACAATAACATGTTATCCTCTATATAATCTCTAATTATTTTAGATATTTTAAGAATAATTTAATTTAAAATTATTTATATATTCATAAAATATAATAAATTGATATTTTGTATAATTATAATGTTTATTTACATTTTAGATACAATTATATATATGCTTATATACTTAGGCTTACAATATTAATACATCAAATTTCACACTCTTTTTATGTTGCTATCAATATATGACCCTTCTAACTCATAAGATAATGGTATATAATAAAGAATTCAAATATGTTGATTTTTTAGATTATACATTACTGAAATTTGCTTCTAATTATTTTAATTAGTAAGTATTATACCCACATTCAATTCAACCTATCAATTATACATACATTTATTCTTGAATATATATGTAGTAGTTTTTAAACAATAAACTCAAACATGTAAGAAAGAGAGGTTAATATAAGAATTTATCCCAAAAAAATTAAAATGAGAAAAATCAATAAAAGTGATGTTATTCTTCCTCATGATTTCTATTATTATTTTGTAAGAATTACAATTAGATTGTAAAAAAATAAATTTCAAATATATTACGGATTTTCACTATCCCTTTAGAGGCTCATTTCATCCATTTTACCTTGTGTATGGAGTGAGTTCAAATACAACCTATACTAATTCTTTAACCATGTTGAGCTTATCTTGAAGCTTTATCCCTAGTTGAACCTGCCCACTATGATGGTCTCTCCAAGTGGTTTTCTCCCCAAATTTTTTAGACCATCTCTTATCATTCATACATGTTTCTTTTGTTCATTTTTGTACAATGTTTTTTCATAAAATGAATAAAATATACTTTAAAGAATTTCATTGGTTAAACATGAACTAAGAATTAGAGTTGATTATCTCAATTCAAAATTAATTATGATATTTCTCAAGATCCAATTTGAATCATACATACCTAATAAATAGGATTTTGGTTCCAAAAATATCTTAAATAAAAAGAAGATTTATCCACTACTTTCTCAAATGAGATATCTTCCCTTCTCACTTATGATTTAATGAGTATAATTTATCTCTTTGGATTCTATTGTTCTAATCAATTCTCTCTCTCTCTCTCTCTCTCTCTCTCTCTCTCTCTCTCTCTCTCTCTCTCTCTCTCTCTCTCACACACACACACACACACACACACACACACACACACACACACAAATCATGTTAACCATGTATTGACCTCCTCAAATTATTTTTAAAGTGACGAACCTCTTGCACTATCTGGTATCTTCGCCTTTCTCTTAAAATATTTGGTTTCTTTCCCTTTCTCTTACATTCTTTAATGTCTTGGCTTGCTATTACATGTTTTAATTTATTGTCTTAGTTTCTTAGTTCTTTGTTACTTCTGAATTTTTGTAGTCTAGCATAGTGATTTTTTAAAGATATCCTTACTACATCTTATTTTCTATTTATATTATTATGAGGGATGAAAAATAATTCTATAAAATGATGAGATCACAACCTCTTCTTATATAATTTTCTCCATCTTAAATCTTACAATTCAAAATTTTCATCAAATAACAAATACAAATATAAAGAAATGCCTTCAATGAAAATGGTATGTATGTCAAACAATATGCCCATCTTGTGAAGTGATCCTCAACTTGAATGTTTCCCCATATTATCAAACATTACATCTCTACTCTTATTGATCCTTTAGTCCATGGACATGATTTTAGACCAATTAATTTTTTGGTATCATAATTATTGTCCTATGAAATAAATAAACTTAAAAAAACCTACTACAACTATATTTCATATACATACAACAAATAAAAATACATATTACAATATTATTATATTAATTATAATTTCATATGTTCATATCAAATTCATCAATATATCTATTGCAATTTGATATGTTCATATCAAATTCGTGATTTCATATAGTCAAACTACATTCATATTAAAACCAATATTCTATAACATTACCATAATCATTGTGATGCCCAAATGCATGCTATAATATAAGGTTAGAAAACATGTTACGATACCTCCACTTATTTATGTTCAGTTTCTATGTTTTTGAACTTTACTTTCTATTCAATTATGGAAGTATCATTAATCTCTAAAAAAACATCTTAGGAAAATAAATTTAAAAGTTATGCGATTTTAAAAAAATAAAATTAATTATATTAGAAAATATATTTTTGAATATTATATATTTAAAAATATATATATTTTTAAGTGCATTCAATTGTATTTTATCTTGAGAAAAGCAATTTTAGGTTTAAATGACTTAATCTAGTTTATAGATTTAAGAAAGATGATAGTATGGGAATGTACATTGTAAAAACGATTTTAAGTTTACATAATTTGATTACATAATTTAATTTAAATTTATATAATTTGATTATAAAAATTAATTTAATTTATGGATTTAGGAAAGATGATAATATTGAAATCCATATTCCAAGTCCTGTAAATATTAATAGGTATATAATATTGATACATAATTTTATTCTCTTTTGGGTGAAATGAGTTTTGTTCTGGTATATAATATTGATGCATATTTTTATTTTCTTTTGGGTGAAAAGAGTTTTTTTCATGGTTTTATTTGTATTTATTGGTTGGATGGAGATTGCATTGTTTATATTTTTTTGCGTTTGATTCATTTTTCTTAAGGAGCTTGTTTTGTATATTAATATAAAATTATTTTGGCATTGACTATTTAGTTATGAAGTTGGATTTTGTGGTATATGTGATTTATTATATATTTTAAGATTTTTTTAATTGTAAGATAAGTAATTTATTTTAGAGAATATTTTGTATATTTAAATTAAATTTTATTGTTGATTTTTATATATTTAAAAAAAAAAAAAAGTTTACGGTGGAAATTTTTTATATGTGGTCATTTGTATTTTTGTTAATCAGATCACTATTTTATAAAGATAAAAACCATATACCTCAAAATAATTTTTAGTTATGAATTGATTTGTTAGACATTAGTAATATAATATTTAATTTTAAGATGATAATGGATATTGAAAAGGGGGTTTAGATAGTTTTTGTATGTTGTTTGATTATTTTTGATAGTTTGATATGTATAAATTATAGTTCGGGTATTTTTAGAGTTTTCTCATGTTAAAGCATTTAATGTTTAAGTGGGTTAATTTAGATTTTTAGCATACTTTAGTTTATAATAATAATAATAATAATAATAATAATAATAATAATAATAATAATAATAATAGATGAAAACTTCATGTAAATAAATAATAAAATATTGTGATTTACTAACCAATTAAATTAAATAATTCTCAAAAAAGATGACCCTATTGGTTATAAGAGTCATTTTCCTCTATATTTATTATAACTAGGATTTTACCCTTATTGTATTATTTATTACATTTTTTGATTTATTGAATATCATCTTCATGAGTTTTTTACCACTTGAACATATTTCCACTTTAAATTATCATGTATTGTGTCACATAGGCACCATAACTAGCTAGAAAAAACTCAAAAAATCATTTTTTAAGTTAAAATTCAATTTTTTAAATTACTTCATTGTTAATTTTTTTAAAGAAGATTGGAATAAATTTTAAATTTTTTGAGTGCCTATATAAATTTTTGAGTTCTCCCAAACATCTACAGGGGTGCCATACTTCAACCCGAAGTAATTCAAAATATTGAATTCTTCATAAAAAAATTCTATTTTAAGGGTCTAGTTATGTTTATCAAATAAAAATAGGAGGATTGCTAAATTTTCAAGAAAATTCGAAATCTGTACAAAGATGTCATTGTGAAGATATAAGTATGTAGCTTATGTTACATAGTTTTATAAATTATTTATTAAATAATTTTTTATTTAAACTTCAAATTATCTATGTAAACCTATGACCCCTACTTTCTTTGTCTTTTACTTTAAAAGTTAAAAAGAAAGTAATTGTTATTTACTAGTAATTTTACATGCACTATATATATGTTTATTTTTATTATTAAAAATAAAATAAAAAACTAAATATCAATACATGTAACCATTTAATTAAACTCATAGATGAGTTGGTGATCCTAACTTTACTAAAATTTACAACTAAGAAGATCTCAAGTTCAAAATCCATTAAAAACTTTTTTTTTTGATCTTTTTAGTCGTCTTGATAAAATTAATTTCAATTTAATTTAATCTGTATTCTATTTTTCTGATTTGCATGCAAACTTTTCATGCATCTAAAACCCTATTTGACCTATCAAAATTATTTCAACTTTCAACCTAGTGAATATTTTGACAAACATAGTCATGTAACCAATCAATCTCTAGGTTTGTGCACCTTCTAAATGCATGTACATGATCTATTTGTATTTTAAAACCTTATTATTATTATTATTATTATTATTATTATTATTATTATTATTATTATTATTATTATTATTATTATTATTATTTTAATAATAATGTCTAGTGATCATTTTGAGTGTGACTCTTTTGATATTTAGTTTTTTGCAATTCTAAATTTATTTTTTATATTATTTAATATCTAAATTGTGTAATTAAATATAATTATACTTGTGATTTATTTTATTTTAAAATCTTAGTATAAAAAATCATTAAAAATGTTATTCTTCTTAAAATTATTCTTATATTAGTATATTTTTGTGACATTTGAGACACTCTATTTTATCACAATGTTTCATAATTTTTTGCTTTGTATAGTATTAAATTAAATAATTATTGTGTGTTTGCACTTTCAAATTTATTTTAATTTCAAATTAAGTTAAAATTCACACAATTTTTTTTCATTTTAAGCATTTGTTTATTTTCCTATTTAAAAGAAAGTTATAGCTTCGCCTAATTTTTCTTTAGATAAATCTTAAATACTTAATGAAAATAACTATAATATATCAAAATTTCATGTTAAATATGAATATATTTCTCACAAATTATGAAATATTGTTATTAGGACTGAAAAAAGCCCTTTTGGATGTCATGTGACACCTTATCTTACTAATGCATTTTAACAAAAATCACAAGAAGCTATATCTTTTATCTTGCAGAGTGTTAAGAATGAATTTATTATCTATATTGGTAGTCTAGATCCTTCTATAGATGCTTGGAAACTTTTTGAATCCATGCATGAAAGTACTCTTCTCTTGAAGATTATTAAATTAATCCTTAAATTGCTAACCACACCTATGAAAGGTGATAAGAAAGTTGTGAATTTTCTTGTTATAATTAAAAATATTAAAGTTCAATTAGATGGATGTAATTATAATTTAATTTATTATTAATTATTTAATTTATCATTCAATTAAATATTCATGAAAAGTTTAAAAAAATTATTTCAATTTTGAATTCTAAGTATCAAACTAAGTAAGATATCCCTGACCTTACTACTTGTCAGTGTTTTTGATTCAAAAAGATCAAGTTATGACCAATTTTCATTTTAAAGAGAATGCCACATAGATAATTCTCACATTAAATAATATTTTTGATAATACTAAAAACCAAAATTCTAACCCTAATTCTGCTAAAGGTAAATACAAGATTAAAAAATATGATAATAAGAATCATAAACCTAATTTTAAGAAAAATTATAATTTATGTGATAAATTTGATCATAGGAGGGAAATCTATTATAAAAATACTTGCAGAAAAATAACAATAAAACTTATAAAAATAACAAAGGGAAGAAATCTTATCAAAACAAGTAGAAGAATCAAAACTCTAATCATAATAACAATCAAAATTTTAGTGTTATTGCTCTATATGCTACTTTATTTACTTCAAATGAAAATGAGTGGGTATTAGATAGCAGTACATTGCACCATATAACATGCTTATATGATATTTTTTGTGATTTTAGATCTATCTTTGAAAGAATTTACTTAAGATATAATTTATTTTTAGAAGCAACTAAATAAAGAAAAATAAAGTTTTCAAATGTTATTATTAATGATATTTTCTTTGTACCTAAGCTTAAAAAAAATTCGCTATCTTGTTCTCAACTTACAAATGATATTTTCATTTTAATATTTTTTCAAGATAGTTGGTCCATTAGAAATCAATCTGGTTCTTTGATTGTTGAAGGTGTTTAAAAGAATAGTTTATATATTTTCTCTTTTTTTGCATGTTTACTTTCATAGCATAATAAGAATGAATCTCAGTTATGGTATGAAAGCTTAGGATATGTTAATTTTAGAAACTTACATGATATGTCTGTGAATAATATTATTGTTGGACTTTCTTACATCCCCTTTCATCATAAAACTTGTGAGGGGTGATTACGTGGTAGGAAACATACTAACCCCTTCCACAAGAATCATGGTGTGAATTCCTCATATCCTTTATAATTGATTCATATTGATGTTGTAGGACCTATTGAACTTATATCTCCTAATAGTTCTTTGTATTCTGTTACTTTTATTGATTACACTAGAATAATTTAATTTTTTTTATTAAAAAAAAATCTGATGTGTTGTTCAAATTCAAATAATTTAAAGCTAGTGTTGAAAATACATCTAATTTTTTTATTAAGATATTAAAAAATGATAATGATGATGAATATATTAATAAATATTTTGATTATTTTTTATTAGTTGTGGTATTCAAAGGGAACTAACAAGTCTCTATTCCTCTCAATAAAAAAGATTTCTGAAATAAAACATTACACTATCAAAAAAATGGTTAGACTAATGTTGTAATATGAATATATTCTTCAATTATTATGAGCTAAAGCCATGAATGTTGTTAGTTCATATTCTTAATAGAGTCCCTAATAAATCCTTGCATCTTTCTAACCCTTTAAAAATGTGGTTTAAAAAAAATCTAGTGTGAGTCATCTTAGGATCTTTGGTAGTCCTACTTATATCTTTATTCCTAAAGTTAAAAGAAAGAAACTTAATTCTACTTATTATTGTATTTTTTTAGGTTATAGAGGTAAGACAAAAGGTTTAAGAGTGTATGATCCTTATAAATGTCAGATAATTGAGAATATAAATATTCTTATTCTCAAAAAAAAAAAAATTTAAACCCTCTATGGAATATCCTAACTATTTTTCTATTGATGAACCTGACTCTCATGTTTTTCCTTGTGAGAAAATAGATGCCCTTGAAGAAGTTGATCCAATTTTGGATAAATTAGAGTCTGATTAACCCAAGGTTTTTTTAGTGATGCATCTTTGTTAATCTATGAATATTTCATTTTTCAAAGTTAACATTTGGCAATTTTTATGGAGAGGATGACAGGGCGGGATCACATAAATTTTTAGCATCAAATTTAATTTCAAAGAAAAGTTTGCCAACATTTGAATGTAAATTTCCTCATATAAATATAGTTTGCCAACACCTCGAAAGAGAACCCTGAGGAATTCACCACATACCGTTAGGTGAATTTATAATTTTTTTGGTGGTTTGTATTTTAGATCCCAAAAAAGATTCAAGAATCAATAGTTCCCAGCAAGATATGCAATGATTTTTTTACAATATAATTTTTTATTTATTTTTAATTGTAATTTTATTTACTAATTTTTAAGTGCCATTATGACAATTAACAATGAGGGTATCTAATAGTAGCCTAAAAGCATCCGATGGTAACCTATGGGTGCCTGACTATAGACTGCTAGCTTCTGACAATAGGGTATGGGTGGATAATAATAGGATGTGGGTAGAAGATGTAGGCTACTTATAGGTGGATGAAGGCATACTATTGATGCCTATTGTAGATTATTGGTGTATGATCACAGATTGTGGATTCCTACATGTAGACTATTGGCACCCACCTGCATGCTGCTATTAGATGATAGTTTGTGGTTGAGTGACAATAGTCTATGGGTAGGTGCCAAAAATATATGAGTGGGCACTAGTAGTTTGTGAGTGGATGTCCATATTTTGTAGGTACACATTGATATTCTATAGGTGGGCATTGATAGCCTACCTTCATCCACCCATAGGTAGTATGTATCATTCACTTATAGCATGTCATTAGATGAGAATAGTTTGTAGTCTAGTGCCTGTAGGTTACCATTAGGGGCCTTCATGTTTACATTTATTAGACATTCATCTACACTTGCATGAGATTTGAAAAAACTTGGTAAGATTTATGTAATTCATCATATGACATCATATGATTTACCTGTGCAGTGATACACCTTTCAAATTGATTCACCAACATTATGAATCTGATTCACCTTGGGAACTCTATGAATTTTTTTATATGGCTCACTAAAATGAATCCTAGATTAACTCCTTGAGTTTCATGTTCAATCTGAAACACTTAAATGGGAAGAATCTCTAATTTAATCTTTCAATATTGATAATCTTAATAAATTAATTAAAATTCAATATTTTTATCATGCATTAATCACTATGTATGAATGTAAACCTCAATCACTTGAGGAAGCCACTCAATATAATAGATGGAATATTGTTATGCAAGTTAAATATAATACCTTAATTAAAAATTAGACTTGAGATCTTATCCCTCATCTACATAAAATGTATATTTTTAGTTGTAGATGGATTTATAAGATCAAATACAATTAAATTGGTAAAATTGATAAGTATAAATCTAGATTAGTTGATCACAAATTTACTCAAAAGTCTGAGATTGACTATGTTGAAACTTTTTCTCTTATATTAAATATGAGTATTGTTAGACTTCTTATTGCTCTTAAAAATTAAAATGATTGAGTTATCCACCAAATATATGTCAAAAATATATTTCTAAATGGTGATTTAGAAGAGAAAATATACATGAATCAACCTAAATATTTCACTAATCCTAATAGAGAATATTATGTATACAAGTTAATTTTTTTTTTTGTATAGTTTAGAATAAGATCCTTGAACTTCATATTTTAAAATTAATTTATTTTTCAAAGAATTAATTTTTTCTAACTACTATTAAGATAATGATCTCTATATTAAAGTTTAAAATGGTCATTTGATTCTAATTTTATTATATGTTGATGATTTGTTGATTATTGACAATCTAACTAGTTTAATTCATAAATATAAAGATAAAATAAGTCAAATATTTGAAATAACTGATTTAAATATTCTACATTATTTTTTAAGAATGGTTATATTTCAAGATAAACATTCTATTATTGTATTACAATCTTTGTATGCTCATAACTTTCTTTTCAAGTTTAACGTGCTTGATTGTAAATCTTATTATACTCCTATTAAATTTGGTGTTAAACTTGATCCAAGACCTACATGTGAAAAAGCTAACTCTACTTTATATATCAATCTTTTTGGGAGTTTGATTTAACTAACCATTACTAAGCTATATATTTCATATCTTATTAGTGTTTTTTCTAGATTTATGTATGATCCTTATATGAATAATTAAAAACTAGTAAAGAAAATACTTAGGTATATCAAAGGAACTGTAAACTATGATTTATTTTATTCATCCATTGATAATACTAATTTATATAGTTATTGTGATGTTGGTAATATTGATGATACTTTAGATCGTAAATATACTTCTAGATATGTGTTTAAGTTTGATGTAGGTGATATCACTTGGAGTAGTAAGAAGCAACCTACTCTCTCGCTCTCACTTCTACCAAAGTAGAGTATAAAAATTGTGCTATGAAAGTTTCTAAAGAAGTCATGTGGTTATGAAGGCTATTGGGAAAACATCATTTGGATGTTTCTCGGAGTACCATCCCTCATTGTGATAACCAAATTTATATATCTATAACAAAAAATATAGAGTAACACTAAAGAACTAAACACATTAAAGTTTATATACATTTCATCTAAGATAAAGTCTTCAATAGTGATATTAATCTATAATTCTATCATACTAATGAACAAGTGGCATATATATTCATAAAACCACTTGATGTTACCAAGCTTTTTTAATTTTATGCAATTTTAGGCCTCTCAGAGTTGTCATTGAGGGGGAGTGTGCATGACAATGCCACTTTCTAATGACCATGTGTTCCTTCTTCTTCTCTATACTTATTCTCATTATAAAACATTGTAAACTTCATGTGGAAGTTATGTGATTTAAATAAACTTTGTGTGGAAGTTTTACTTTTTTACCTTCATACATAAAATCATAATTTTTAATGGAGGTCCTTATGTTATAAAAAACTCTAAATTTGTTTAGATGATTATTCATGAGAAACTATGAGATGTAGTCTCATAATTATGCTAATCTAGAATTACTTTCTAATAGTTTATGGATTATAATTCTTTTTATTTCAAAAGATGATGTTCAACATGATGGTTTTTAAATTCTTTAATTTTATACATAGTATAATTACTATATTAAGGTGACTATGACATTTATCTCCACTTGGCATTAAAGAGGAGTATCAGAATATTTAATGTCTAAGTGGTCTAATTTAGACCCTTAACATACTTTAGTTTATTATTAAATAATAAAAATTTATTATTTATTAAACACGAGGTGAAAACCTTATGTAAATAAATAATAAAATAATATGATTTACTATTAAATAATCAAAATAAATGATTCTTAGGAAAGATGGACCTATTGGTTACAATGATCATCTCCCCTCACATTTATTATAATAGGATTTTACCTCTATCATATTATTCACTATGAACACACTCGATTAATTTGATATTTGTGTATGATAAATATTTACAAAGGTTCTATGAAGGCTTATGTGAAAAAGTGAGAAGGGAAATGTTTGTATTGGGGTGCAAAGTTTCTCAATTTATTGAATATCATCTTCATGAGTTTTTTTATCTCTTAGAAGTTTTTTCACTTTAAATTATTATGTACTATGTCAATTCTCTATGCTCTTTGCCATCATTTATTCATCTAGATCCAATATATATTGCACATATATTTTATATTATGTTGATTTTATCATCTCATGCCATTGTGGATTTGAAACATATTATCTTATAAAATTATGTATAGGTCTATAGGGTTGTGATTTCACTCTTAGCAAATACATATTTTATTATTAAAAATTAAGATTTGTCATATGTATAATGGTTGTATCTTCATTTTTTATAGTACTATGTTGTTTGATGACATGGAATCACTGATTTTTTTAAAATGTAGTTATGTGAATGGTTTATGTATCATATTACTATTTATGTAAATATAGGTTTTGGGTTTAAAATATTGTGCTATTTGAATAGCTGAAGATGGATATATGAGAGATTGGTATTGTGGCCATTGTCAAGTGAGTTAAGTTAAAATCAGTGTCTTTGTATGAATGATGCAAGAATATTTTATTTGTGTCGATTTTACTTTTGGCATATATATGAAATTGTTTTATGTTTTATACATACACTATTTTTCAAAAAAAATAATATATATTTGTAGGGTTGTGATATCATTATTTCCAAAGTCCTTTTTATCATTGGAATGGGTTTCATAAGCAAATACATGAACAAGTTATGATTTAGTTAGTGTCAAATCATGGTAAGAATTGTTGTTTAATGATATAGAATCTTTGGATTTTATACGCTAATGCTCTTATGCATTTTTTTAATTAAAAATTATTTCATCAACAATTGTATGATATAATATCATGACACTAAAATAATATTATATTATAGTATAATATGATATAATATTATATTAATATAAGTATATAATTATACAATGTTAATATTTAATAATGTTAATATTGTTAGTATATCATATATATTATATAGTTATATAATATTATAACTTATATAGTTTTATATTAATAATTATAATATAGATATGTCTCATGTTGGTTGCATTGAAACAAATGAATTTGAATTGCAGACCAATGACATGGAGATTTTCTTGATATTTTATTAACTCATGAATAATTTGGCCTTATGGATCATAAAAAATGTGTAAAAAAAGGTAATATATATATATATATATATATATATATATATATATATATATATATATATAAAATTTTAATAAGATATTTAATGTTGGTTTTGTTGGGTGAATATTTTGTTGACTAGCTAACTAGTGAACAAAATAGGTCTCTTCAACCACAACATAGGGAGATTGGTCATCCAAAGGGGACAAATCTCTCCTCTCATCAAGGGGAGGTTCCCTATAGGTATAAAGGCGCTATATACTATATATATAAGCTGAAAATAACACTCAGAGGTAGGATATACCATTCACATCTCTTCTTTTAGAGATGATGTTTGTGCACAAACAAAAGAGAAAATCCAAGTGAAAACATTGAAGGCACTTCTCTTCTTTCATAAGTGTTCTTACAGGGGACAATAGGAGTTCTTTCAGGTAGGACAAGTAACTAGTAACAAAGTATAGAGTAACCAACAATCTAAGATGTAGCACAAAATCTCCACCTTGACTGCCCAAGAGTGAGATACGAAGAACAATGGGGGCATAAAGTCATCCCAAGGTCCTTTACATAAAAATAGAAAATAAACACACACTGAAGACAACTATGATAGCACAAAGTTTGAAAGTAGCTGGCTTCAAGACACCTTCCTTATCACTTCCACTAATTCTTCTTGTTATATTAACTAAACAAGAACACATTCAGAACACAAACATAAGAACAATCTCCTAAAATGATACAAGATATGACAACACAAAGTCTATAGACAACTTGCTTTCTCATTCAGATAAAATAATATGAACAACAATCTGAGCTCAAAGTCTCAGTATTCACCTTTCAATTTAGGTAGAGTTTTGATTCTATGATAAAAAATATCTCTCTTACATAAAATGAGAGATTACAATATGTAGAGGCCAAGAGAAGCTTGAAAATTTGTCCCATGTAGTGACCCATGCTGTGCATTAATGCCTTGGATGCATTTTTGGTTCTATCAGGGAGGGCCATGCTGGAGCAGGGTGGCTACCTTAACTGTGGCATGTTGATTCATCTCCAATGTCCTCTCATGAGCTTGAGTCACTCATTCTATCATCTACTACCCACACAGCTATCCATGTTGCCTTTACGCAAAAGGGGACAAACAGACTGTGCTTTTAATGCTTGCAGGCCCCAAATACCTACCTAGTGGACTATTCCACCTACTGGAAATAACTCCTGATGAGTTTCCCTCTTTGTCTCTTCTTCATTTTGGCCTTGGCCTTAGGGTCTTTGAATGCATTTGGGTTTGTGTTTTAAGTCTTTAAAGATCAATAGACACTTCATTACAATAAATTTGACATCCACGGGTCTTTCATCTTTTGAAGGTTATTAGCTAGTCAGTCATCCTAAATTTGATGTTTACAGACCTGTTGTTCTCCTTAGCAACTCCTTTGTATCTTTCTCACTTGCTATGGCTGATTTCCACTGTGACATAGGTGAGCACACGTGGTGACATCCATAGATTTGAAATAAGCTTTGAAACTTGTTAGAGACTGGAAGCACAAATGTAGACACTTGGTAGCTTCCGCTGCACTTCAAGGCTTGAAAAAGGTCCATTTTATGAGTGTTGACTATCCTCTATGAGGGTACCTACCCTTCAGTATCATTTGGGTGGCCTTCAAGCTTTAATTCTTTCAGAGGACTATCATCTCTTTATTTCCTTTGAACAAAAAGTTTGAAGGAATTCTTTTAGACAATTTGTCTAAAGGAAATCTTTCCTTGGCTCTATGTCTTTGTATTGAGAGTGCTCTATATTTGACACATGGTAGATTTTACTAATTTTAACAAGTGACACATGGCATCTTGCACTAAAACAAGCAAGGACATGTGGAAGCATCTGCCTAATTTATAGCAGCTCTTAGAAACCTTTACAATTTTTGTGAGAGATGACACGTGGCAGCTTCCACTGAACTCTAGAAACACTTAAAAAAACATTCGAGACTCATTTTAGCAATCACGTGGATGATGACACTTGTCGCACTCTATTAAACCATAGTAACTCACCTAGGGTTTGCCATAGCCCTTATGAAACAAAAGAAGAAACTGTAGATAATGACACTTATCAGCCTCTACCAATCTCTGTAGTTGACACATGGCACATTCTGCTATTTTGAGAAAAATACATTGAAACCTTCTGCAACTGCCACTTGTCACTTTCTATGAGACTCTGAGATAAGATTATTGAAAGAAGGTTTAAAACTCATGGAAATCCTAAGATGCAGACACTGACACTTGTCACCCTCTGCTGAGTTACAATGGGGCATGTGGCTAGTTTCACTGCTTTGAAACTTTTATTTGAAACTATCTTAGAAGATGACACTTGGTAGCATCTGCTAGATCCTGAGAGAAGCTTAGGAGAAACTTGAATTTGATGTTTATGGAGATGTCCCTGGTTGCTTGGTGCTTCTTTCCTATAGAGTGCATAGTTTTAAGCCCGTGGAGTCTGTAAAAACGTATCTGCTGAGTCCCTTAGCAAAAAAAGTTTGAAAAGTGATGAATTTGAAAGCTCAAAATAAATTTTGAAAAGGGAAGAGACAATTTGGTCTATGTAGGGCCAAAATAGTTCATATGTTGTCCTGAAAAATGAGTGACATTTTTTGGGGACAACAACTAACTCTAGTTGGGGAACTACCTTCAGTTAGAAACTTGAAACACAGTTGAGGGGAGTAGAAACTAGAATCTCTAGTGCCTTGAAGTATGCCATTGGGCTATGGAGTTGTGCTACCCAAAATAAAAGCTCCAAAAAATGAAAATGAAAAGCAAAAAATAGAAACAAAAGACTATACAAATATACATATGTACATGGGAACTCATCCGATACTTCAAAAGTTGAAATGCTTCAGATGCTGCCTATTATGTGGCAGAGAAAAGAGAGTGCCATCTTGATACTTCAACAGGAAACTATTTTCACCATTGAGATGATGAATAGTAAAAGGGCCCCTCCATAGGGAATCAAACTTTCCATGCATCCCCTTTGGTTCTCTTCTCTTGTCCCACAATAGGACTTGATCTCCAATCTAGAAATCACGATTCTCTACTTTTTGGTCAAAGAGCTTGTTCACCAGATCTTGATGGGAAACAATTCGGTCCACCACTACAGTTATATGCTCATCTAGCTTAGTAAGACACATGATCCTCTTATCAAGGGAGCCTTCATATGTTTGGTCTTCAATTACCTTAGCTAATTTCAATGCTGGAAATTTCAAAGTGATTGGTATCTCAACATTGACACCATAAATAAGTTGGAAAGGAGATATATACCAATCGCTCTCTTTGGTGTAATTCTATCTACCCATAGAGGATCAACCAATGCTTTATGCCACGTCCTTTGGTTGTCATCCACCAACTTCTTGATGATAGTCATTAGGTTCTTATTTCTTGATTCAACCTGTCCATTCCCTTATGGAAAGTAATCAGAAGAGTGGAAGAGTGTAATCCCATAGTGGAAATAGAATTGAGTAATCTCCTAGGAAGTGAAACAAGCTGCATTATCAGTGACATTCTTGGTTGGGACCCCAAAACTAGAAATGATGTCCTCTTTGAGGAAATTTCATACTACTTCTGAAGTATCATGTTTGGTTGGAACAACTTCCACCCATTTAGTGAAGTAATCTATTATTGTGAGGACATAATCATGTCTATCACTTGAATATGGGTTTATAGCTCCAATAAAATCAATTCCCCATTGCTAGAATGGCTCTTCTATGACCACCCGCTTGAGAGGCAGGGAAGCTAACTTAGGTCTTCTGACAAACTGTTGGCATAGTTCACACTCCTTAACCCACTTGTATGCATCTTGAAAGAGAGTTGGACAATAGTACCTGGATCATAGGATCTTATGGTCAGTCATAGGGGTAGATAAATTTCCTTCACAAGCTAAATTGTGGAAGGAATTTAGAAGTTGGCTTTGCTACTCCTTGTCTATGCAACGGAGGAACACTCGATCAAGGCTCCTCTTATACATGCCATTGTCTCAAAGGATGAAATTGACATATTTCAACCCAATAGTCTTCCTTTCTTTATAAGATAGGTGAGTAGGACACTCACCATAAGTAAAAAAATGAGCAATACCTGAATACCACTCATTCGTGGTGGAGACAAAGAGGACTGTCGGTGTGTCTTCCACCTCTGATTCTTCATGCTCTATTCCTTTTGGCTCATTATCAACAATTAATTGGCATATCCCCTTACCACGCATTAGATTTGTTGGCTTGATGACCAGATCAAAATCTTGGATATTTTCAACCCAATTGCCTCTTTTCATCCCAAACTCTTGCTGAGTTAGTATGGATTTGATCGTGGTGTCAGGAACCAAGGCAGTAGTGTGTGAATTCAAGATTTAGAAGTGAAAATGTTTCACTGCCTTCACTACTACATAAGCATGCTTCTCCATGTTTGAGTACTTTAGCTCATGATCTTTGAGAGGATAACTCATGAAGGAAATGGGGGATTCCATACCTTCTTTATCCTATTAAATTAGAATTGCTAAAAGCGTATGTTTTGAAGCATACCTATATATGGTGAACTCTTTGTCATAGTCTGGACAAACCAGAATTGGGGCATGGGCAATGGCAGTCTTGATATCCTCAAATGTTGAATTTCCTTCTTTAGTATAGTTGAAGGTGGCCTTTCGCTTCATCATGTTTACAACGTGCCTAGTCTTCTCAACAAACTCAGGGATGAACCTCCGTAAGAAATTCACCTTTCCAAAGAAAGAGTGAACAACAGTCTTACTTGTGGGCAAGGTAAGCTCTTAGATAGACTTGAATCTGTCCAAGTCAATCTTTATACCTCCTTTTGACACAATGTGTCTGAGAAATTTTCCCTTTATTACTCCAAAAATTTACTTCTTGGGGTTTAAAGAAATGCCATTCTAGTGGCAGCATTCCAACACTTATTGTAAATGGCGCACATGATCTGGGCAATGCTTAGAAAATATAGTCAAGTCATCAAGATAAATTATGATGAACTTGCCCATCTCATCCTTGAAGGCAAGATCCATTGCTCATAGGAAAGTGGCACCAACATTTATCAAGCCAAAAGGCATCCTTCTATATGCAAACGTGCCCCAAGGTGTGGTGAAAATAGTCTTATGTTGGTTTGCCTCACCAACATCAATCTGATTATATCCTAAGAAGCCATCTAGCATTGATAAAATCTCTAAACCTATCATTGTCTAAATCACTTGATCCATGATTGGCAAAGGATAACTATCCTTCAAGGATGACTGATTCAAATTTCTAAAATCCACACAGAGGCAAATTTGACCATTATTCTTCCTTATAGGCACTATGTTTGCAATCCATGTGGAATGATGGATTAGGAAAATGATCCTAGAATTTAAATTTTTTTGTATCTCAGATAGAATATTACCTAATATTTTTAGATTATACTGCCTAGACTTTTGCCTATAAGGTGTCGAATCAGCCTTGAGAGGAATGTCATGTCAAATTTCATCAGGCTTGAGTGACTTCAGGTCATCATAGGAGTATGCTAGGATGTCCATGTACTGGTTGAGCAAAGTGGTGAAATTTAACCTCTCCTCAGGAGTACAAAATTTCCCAATGTTCACCATCTTGGGGTCTTCTTTGGTTCCCAGATTTACCTGATCAAACTCTTGGGAGGAGCTTGAATCCATTGGCTGCTATTTGATAAATCTATCATGTTTGTCAAATAGTTTCTCAAGGGAAACTAGGCCTCTGGAAATCTTATTCCCTTTAAGTTTCAAGAACTCCTCACTTGTGTGTATATTTGATTTAGGAGCTAGTTCACACTTTTGAGGTTCATTGCCTTCAAAATGTAGCTGTTCAAAGCTATCTTTTTGCTCCAAGAAGACAATGATTTGGTTGTCATTATTAAACACTTGCCAATGACTGGCATTATCAGGTACACTTTGTCTAAAGACTAGATCAATAGTGTATTTGTCTCCTTTGAAGTCTAGTTGGCAGACCAAGAGAGTAGCTAAAATAACCAGTGCATCAACCCAGTCATTGAAATCTTTGGGAACTACAGAGATACTGAAAGTATCAACATTTTCAATTTGGTCCCAAACTAGATTACAGTGGTGGTGCAATCTTTCATTCTTAGTTTGATACAGGTTCCTCACCTGACAAACCACTAATTAAGTATATTCTTTAGCATAAAGGAGTTTGATGCGTTTGTTCCTAGCAGCTTTTAATCTAAGCAACAAAGATTCATACTTAGTTGTGTAATTAGTGTTGCTGAATTGCAATTTATAGGATGAAGGAAAAATATCTCCTTGAGGAGATATTAACACAACCCTAGCCCTTGAACCAGTAGAGGAGAAGCTACCATCAAATTCAAGAATCTATAACTCATTTGATATTGACTTTTCTTTGGATTTTTCTTCATCCAGAGGTGGAGATACTCCCACATTTACATTGTGCTCTAATAATTCATCTATTGTTTCAACTAAATGCATTTATAGGTTGTAACCTATAGGGGCTTCATCAAATGCCTCATGGACTTCATCCATGGATAGAAAATAGTTACCCATACCTGAAGACTCAAACAAAATTTGAGCTTCAGGTGTCGAGGTTTGGGTAACTACATATTTCACTTCCTTCTTAGGGAGCAGCCTCTTCATAACACCTTTGACTGGGATCCTCACCTTTGATAAATCCATGCTCAATTCACCACCAACATCCCTACAAAAATTCCACCCAAGAAGGATGCCATATGATGATGGGACATTGGCTACCAAGACAATCATCTTGATTCTTTTGTCTGGGAATGCTGCAAATGTAAATTGGGCATCCTTAATTTGTCCCAGTAGAGGTACTTGCTTTTTCTCCATGGAGAAACATCTACCAAATGTCTTGGTCAATGTGAGGCCAAGGGATTTAGCCACTTTGGTAGGCATGACATTGTCTAAAGCTCTTGAATCAATGATGCAATTGTTCAACTGATGACCATTTATCAGCAATGAGACATAGAAAGGTTCAGTCCTACCAGGATCAGCAAGAGGGGTAATGACAAGATTGTTCCTTGTGAGTGCATTCCTAGGGGGATCATGTGTCACTTTGGGAATTGCTTGTCCTACAGGGATGGTTTGGTTTTTAACATATTGAACCAATTTATCTAATTGCTCAGGTTGGGACTGCAAAAATTCAAATTCAGATATTTGAATTTTGGTTTTTTTTATATGGTCAATGATATCAAATGCCTAGAATGAGCTAGGAGCAGAGGATGGGAATTCATCCTTTTGAGTTTTGTGAGGGGGAAAATTGGACTGCAAATTTGAATTTGAAGGTGCAGAATTATTTGGGGTACTTACCTTTCTAGCAAATACCAGGTCCTTTGGTTGGAAAGGCAGAGTGGTACCATGCTTAACAATTGAAATTGTTGGTTGAGGTTACCCCTCTATCTTCTCTTTATCTACTTGTTGAAATGATTGATTCTTAGAATGGGTGAATACAACATATGATCCCTCAACTACATTTATTTCACTTCTTGGTTTGTCTTGATAATTTAGGAAATCGATATTGGAGTCACCAGCTAATTCTTCTTCTTCCTCGATGAAGATATTAGCGTCATCTTCAGGACTCAACTCAGGTTGGAATGAGAAATCTGATTCAGCTTCAAGATATCCAATTGCTAAGTTAGTTGGAAATGCTTCAATGGTAAGGTTATTCCTTTGAGGGGGAGGAAGATGATTGGTTTGCCCTTAGTTCCTAGCAGCATGGCCTTGGTAGGAATAATTAGGGAATGTCCTCCTTGGTACATCTTTGTATGAAGGAGTGGATGACATTCCTTGTGCCATTTGTTTTTTGAGGGCCAACAATTCATTTGCTAGCTTCTGTACCATTAGATCAGTGGAGACTGAAGGGGAGTATTCAGAGGAAGAAGAAGATTTACCTCTGTTTGGATCTCTCCTTATCTTTCCTACCAAGATAAGGTCATCTTCAACTTTGGTAGCCAAATCTTAAGTAGCTTTGAGGTCTATGTGGCCAGCACATCTTAGCAGAAAACTTATTTCAGGCAATTGTGAGTTGATGAAGAAGCATTTGAGGTTTTCAAGGGTCAGATGAGTAATAAAAAGAATTCAGTTCCTTAGCTTATCAAAATTTGCTATGAAATCCCTAATAGGATCATGAGGTTCCTTCTTCATTTGTGTGAGCTAGGCCAACAAGGCATGTGCATCTTTTTTAGGCTTGAATTTGGCTTTGAGTGTGTCCTAATCAATTACTGATCTAGCTTGTAGATGGTAGAACCAGTCTACAGTAGCACCTTGTAGTATTTCCATGAAAATCCTAACTGCCACATCTTCAAATTCCATGCCTATCATGCCACAGGCTATGCTGAAGGCTGTAACATGTTCATCAAGATGAATTTTTCCATCACCAAAGAATCTGGGGAAATTCTTTCTTGAGCTACGTGGAAGTTCATGCAGGGGTGGAGTCAAATTCAGTGGGCTGAAAGAGTTACCCTAGGGGTCTCAAACTGCCATGATTGGATTATTAAAAGTAGGGATAACAAATTTGGGTGGAATTTGGATAGGCAAAGCTCTGCTAATAGTAGAAAAAGTAGCTCTGCCTTGTGTTGGTGTCCTGGTATGGGTAGGAAGGACACTCTTGGATCATTGAACTTGAAGTTGGGGAGAAAGTAAGTCAAAATTTCCTTGATGTGCCAACTCAAAGATAGGGTCAACAACACCTTGAGCTCTCTGGGTTTTGGTATAGCATATAGTTTTTAGATTGTGAAACAAAAATGGAAAAGGACTGGTCTTACTTCAATTTGAAGCTTGAGGCTTCAAACTACTTGTCCTTTCCCAATAGAGTCACCAAAAACTATTGGGTGAATATTTTGTTGACCAGCTAATTGGTGAGCAAATAGGTCTCTTCAACCAAAACATAGGGAGATTGGTCATCTAAAGTTGCAGGTTTACCACATCCAAAGGGAACAAATCTCTCCTCTCATCAAGGGGAGGTTCCTTATAGGTATAAAGGTGTTATATACTATATATATAAGCTGAAAATAACACTCAGGGGTAGGATATACCATCCATATCTCTTCTTTCAGAGATGATGTTTACAAACAAAGGAGAAAATCTTGGTGAAAACACTAAAGGCACTTCTCTTCTTTCAGAAGTGTTCATGCAGGGGACAACAAGAGTTCTTTCAAGTAGGACAAGTAACTGGTAATAGAGTACAAAGTAACCAGTAATTTAAGATGTAGCACAAAGTCTCCACCTTGACTACCCAAGAGTGAGATATGAAGAACAATGGGGGGAAAAAGTCATCCCAAGGTCCTTTACATAGAAACAAAAAATAAACACACACTGAAGACAACTATGACAACACAAAGTCTGAAAGTAGCTAGCTTCAAGACACCTTCCTTATCACTTCCACTAATTATGCTTGTTAGATTAAATAAAAAAGAACACATTCAGAAGATAGACATAAGAAAAATCTCCTAAAATGATACAAGATATGATAACACAAAATCTGTAAAAAACTTGCTTTCTCAATCAGATAAAATAATATGAACAATAATCTGAGCTCAAAGTCTCAGTATTTGCCTTTCAATTTAGGCAGAGTTTTGATTTTGTGATCAAAAATATCTCTCTTGAATAAAATGAGAGATTAAAATATATAGAGGCCAAGAGAAGTTTGACACTTTTTCCCATGCTGTGCATTATGCCTTGGATGCATTTTTGGTTCTGTCAGGGAGGGCCATGCTGGAGCAGGGTAGTTGCCTTAACTGTGGCATGTTGATTCATCTCTAATGTCCTCTCTTGAGCCTGAGTCACTCATTCTATCATCTACTACTCGTGTAGCTGTCCATAATGCCTTTACACAAAAGGGGATAAACAGGCTACACTTTCAATGCTTGTAGGCCCCAAATACCTACCTGGTGGACTGTTCTACCTACTGGAAATAATTCGTGTTGAGTTTCCCTCTTTGTCTCTTCTTCCTTTTAGCCTTGACCTTAGGGTCTTTGAATGCATTTAGGTCTGTGTTTTAAGCCTGCAAAGGTCAATAGACACTTCATTGCAAAAAATTTGACATCCGTGGGTCTTTCATCTTTTGAAGGTTATCGGCTAGTCAGTTGTCCTAAATTTGACATTTGCGGGCCTGTCATTCTCCTTAGAAACTCCTTTGTGTCTTTCTCACTTGCAATGGCTACTTTTTACTATGACACAGGCAAGGACATGTGGCAACATCTATAGATATGAAATAAGCTTATTGGAATAAGCTCTAAAACTTGTTAGAGATTAGAAGCACAGATGCAGACACTTGGCAACTTTCGCTGCACTTCAAGGCTTGATCCTTCTCAAAGGGGACTTGCCTATCGGGGTCTTGAAAAAGGTCCATTTTATGAGTGTCAACTATCCTCCATGAGGGTGCCTACCCTTTGAAATCATTCAGGTGGCCTTCAGACTTTAATTATTTTAGAGGACTATCATCTCTTTATTTCCTCTAGATAAAAAGTCTGAAGGAATTCCTTTGAACAATTTGTTTGAAGGAAATCTTTCCTTGGCTCTATGTTTTTGTATTGAGAGTGCTTCATCTTTGACACGTGGTTCCTTATACTAATTTTAACAAGTGACACGTGGCATTTTCCATTAGAACAGGTGAGGACATGTGGAAGCATCTGCCTAATTTATAGGAGCTCTTAGAAACCTTTGAGAGTTCTGTGGGAGATGACACGTGGTGGCTTTCACCGAACTCTAGAAACACTTACAGAAACATTCGAGACTCATTTTAGCAATGATGTAGATGATGACACTTGTCATGCTCCACAGAACCTTAGTAACTCACTTGAGGTCTGCCACAGCCCTTATGAAACAAAGGAAGAAACTGTGGATCATGACACTTGTCGACCTCCACCGATCTCTGTAATTGACACATGGCACATTTTGCTATTTCAAGAAAAAGACATTGAAACCTTCCATAGCTACCACTTGTCACTTTCCACGAGACTCTGAGAGAAGCCTATTGAAATAAGGTTTGAGACTCACAAGAAGCCTAAGACGCGGACACCGACACTTGTCGCACTCCTCTGAGTTACAATGGGGCACGTGGCTAGTTTCGCTACTTTGAAACTATGTCTCAGAAGATGACACTTGGTAGCATCCGCTAGATCTTGAGAGAAGCTTAGGAGAAACTTGAATTTGATGTCTTTAGGGATGTCACTAGTTGCTTGGCGCTTCTTTCCTACATAGTTCATAGTTTTAAGCTCACGGAGTCCGTAGAAACGTATCTACTGAGTCCCTTAGTGAAAAAAATTGAAAAATGATGAATTTGTAAGCTCAAAACAAATTTTGAAAAGGGAAGAGACAATTTAGTCTATGCAGGGCCAAAACAGTTCATATGTTGTCCCACAAAATGAGTGACATTTTTTGGGGACAATAGGTTTGAATGCCTCTTTTACATAGAGCAGGCTCATGTATTGGTATGTGCAAAAAAAATCTATTTAGTAAGCTAATTTATTTCTTCAAAAGTGCTTTTTTGTTTTATTTATTTTTTAATAAAAAGTTTGATGTCTATTTAATTGATAAATTTATCACTTCAATGATGTGTGTGTGTGTGTGTGTGTGTGTGTGTGTGTGTGTGTGTGTGTGTGTGTGTGTGTGTGTGTGTGTGTGTGTGTGTGTGTGTGTATGTTTTGGTTTGAAGCATTTTTTTTGCATTGTGATTATTTTTACAGTGAACTAGAAGTGAGGACCTTAAAATTAATGATTATAATTTTCTTTATTTTTTAAAAGTTTTAAGAAATTTAGGTATGATCAATTCTAAGTAAAATTATGGAATTATTTATCTAATTTGAATAATAACACATGAATCTTTATTGAAGTCAATAATTGGTGTGTTGATAAAATTATTTTCAAGATGAGACCTCACCACTACATCTGAAGATTGATGGTAGACTATGATGAAAAAAGATTTTTTAAAGGCAATAATGAGGAGATCATACTTATAAAATTAAATTATTAAATATATTGATGAAAAAATATTTGATTTGATTTTTTGAATACAAGAGATTGATTTGATTTCAAAATAAGCTTTTATTACATATTTATTTTATTTTTAATTTTACAAAAATAGTTTACATAACTATATTTTTTTTTGAATTTAAATGTAATATTATAGTAGATGTTTCTTCCATCAATTAAATTGAATAGTTTGTTTAAAATATTTTCATATTTAATTTGAAATATTTCAATTATCATTTTTACTTTTCAATTAATAATGAATGGTTGTTTTTATGAATATTTTAAATTAAAATTAACTTGTGATGGCCGAATCGATGCATGTAACTATGTATTTATTTTGAAATTTAATATAATGTGAAATAGTTTGACTATATATAGGTAAGTTTAAGGATATGGGGGCCTAAAAATGGACATAATTTTACAAAATAAGTTTCATATATATAGTTGTTAAGGACTACATACATAGTTCTTAGAAACCATGTATGTAGTTTCATGACATAGGCTTAGTATTACCAATCCAGAACCACATATGTAGTTGTTTCATTCTAAAACCAAATAAAAATAATCGATTGCATTTATTTATAATAAATGTAAACTAAAAACAAAGGATATTAAAAATAAATATGAATTTGAGTGAAACCATGGTAACCTAAATTAGACAATGACATGCTGAAGCTGAGGTATACAAATGCATTTTAATATATCTAAAAACAAAATTAGTTAATTTTGTTACATTTTTATTGAAATTATTATTATTATTACTTTAACATGTGTAGAGGTAAGTGGCATTGAACAACAACCTGACCCTCCTATCCCTGTTAACATAAAAACCTCTCATATCCCTTCTCAACCATAAAACCCTCTTATCCCTCCTCCCCTACAAAACCCTCATATCCCTCTTATAGTTCCTAAACTCCTCCATGGTAATCAAGAGGATTTAGCATCCCATATCATTAAAAAAAGTTAACAATTGAAAATCTGATTAGGACATTGAGGGATATCCATGCAAACAACCCCCACTAATTTTATCTATCAAAAAAATTATAGACATTAGTAAGTGAAATTGACTCATTAATGGGTAAAATCGAAATGTGTTACTACTATATAAATATATGTATGGCATATTATTCCAACAAATTATTTACAAACAATGTGAAAGATAAAAATATAACTAAAGCCTAAATTTCTACCCTATTCATTGATGGAAAAACTGTGTTACTAGATGTGATGACCAAACATATTACAATCCATTGGTGAACTCATGATTTGATTAAATAGAATTTTTGGGATCAATGGTGGATGGTCTTTGATCACCCACTTTGAAATAATGGAGAGGTCTCGATGTATTTTTTGATGAAATCGTATTATGAGTTTGTGATGAATTAACTTCCAAAATATTTTTATTTATCAAAGCTCTTTGGTAAAGGAAAAGGATCTTCACAAGATAGGGTAGGTACATGTTGTGCCCCTAATTAGCATATGAGAGTATATATCGACAAACCATATCCTCTTGATACCCTACCCTCTATAGTCAAGAACACTATAGAGATTGATATTTTGCATGCACTTAAGGAACTTAATGACACCTTCATTTAACATACGAGCCATATTTTTCTAAATTTTTCTTACTTATACTGGTAAGGGTGGACATGGTGAGGATTCATCTAGAGTTGTTGCCCAATGAGCTTACTATTGCATATTATGTGGTGATATATGCACTGGACCTGAGGAGGAGGATGATATCATGTAATCCACTCATGGTGGTATTTTCATAGACATAGATGATATTTACCTAACTATGTTTCAGTCCTTTGCATTTTAATTGGACACCTTAGTTACAACTTCCCAAGTAGATTTAATATTTTACTTCTTGTAAAAATTTTCAACCTTGTTAAATTTTAAATATTTGTAAAATTTAAAAGGTATTTAATTATTTTTCATACACTAAGATCAAGAATGTATATGAAGTTTTTATGTTGTAATAAGATATTGGATGCCATAGGATCATGTGTGTTGTTTCTACTACACCTGTACACACTTATACATAGGTGATTTTTAAGGATTAATTAATGTTATTAATGCAAAGAGCCTACTTTCATTTACTAACTATGATCAATTTTGATTTAATTAGGCATCTTTAGTGTCTATAACTCTAATATCATTCACCTACTTGTGTGTGTTTAGGGGGGGTGGGGTGTGATGAAGTGACTAATAATGATATTTTATTTTGTTGAGTTGATGGCCATGATAGACAATCTAACATCTATTTGAGAGGGATCAAATATAGGTGATGTTGCTGTGATTTCATCTATGTAGAAACATATTGAGGTATATGAGATTTATTTTAATGTTTAAGTGTAAATATGGATGTGTGTTTTGTAATTATACTCTATACTTGTAGAAATAGATGATGCATGAAACAATTATCTACATAAAGTCCTCTGATGATGACTTCTGGTCTTGTTGAAATGATTAGCAGGCATGATATGGTATTGTTGACTATTTAATTTATAAATTTTATATTTACAGGGACCCATACATTTTTTTATTATGAGAACCTCACCAACTCTTATTGGTGATATATTTCACACTCTTGTTCACTAGTATGTACCTATCATTGACCATATTAAGTGCTAGTCCCAAATTGATTGTGATTGTCAGCTTGCGGTAAATGTCTATGTGAATAATTTTTATATCATTTAAAAAAATTAATTTCTTAATTTTTTAAGTATCTTGTTATAGTACTTGAAAATATTTGCATATGAACATTTGGAGCTACAAATGAGTTTTGAGTGGAGGAGAACTCATAGAAATCCAAATTCAACACCTTCAGTTGTGAATAAGGCATCCCAAGGGGAGGGTTATATAAGAAAGGTAAAGAGAGAGAGATGAATTTTGATTATTAGGATCATGTATTATGACTTTTTTTTGTATGCCCATATGACTTGATGTGTAGTTGTTTCTAGCATTATATGCCTATACAACATTGACCCAGGATATTGTATCAAACTTGTTAATATTTTGTATGCCTTTATATGGATTCTATGGATCTATTATATACATATATTGTTAAACATTTTAATTTTTAAATATTTTCATTAATTTTAGATTTTGTATTTTATTGTAATTTATTAGATTATTCTATTACATGTTCACATTAATGTATGACTTAAACTTTTGTTGAGCATTAAAAATATATCTTGCAATCTATTTAATGTTGTTGAAATGTATGTGATGCAATATCATCATTGAAATTATGATGAAATGGTGGTGTCAAGAGTTTTTAGAGTCTTAGGTAGTCAAATCAATCAATAAATGCCTTGTTAAATGTCCTATAAGTTAATTTATAGGTCAGTCAGATGCTTGGGCAAGTTTTCTCACCAAATGTAAAATTTGAATTTTTGAATGTACGTATTATAAATATGTGAAAATATTGAAATTTTAAAAGTGTAATGTTGAGATTTCATGGTCATGATGATTTTTTAAGGAAACATAGGATTGAAGAAGGCATTTAAGCCTACATTATGTAAAAATGACTATGTAGATGATAAAAAAAGAAGCCTTGTTTAGTATCGAAGACATATTATATGGATGAAAGGTAATCATTTACATGTTTTAGTCTTATTTACATATGTTCATAATGATCCTAAGATGAATATTAAATGCTAAGACAAGAAATATATTTGTATTGATAGGCTGTCATGGTAATAGGGTTCTGTGTATGTGGAAACTTACTTTTCTTGCAATCAAAAGGGATATGTTGGCTAGATTTTTTGTATTCATATTTTAATTAACTAAATAAATAGGAATAAATTCAATTTAAGTAAAATTTACACTTGTCTCAAGGTCTAAGTTCTTGAAACCTTCAAGCAACCATGTTTTATGCATTCACAGTCATTTATAGGAACTTATAATACATACTAAACATTACATGGGTTCATTTTAAGGTTTGTGAATATTTAATAGGGTTATTAATACCATAAAATGCATGTTTGAGAAGAGAGAAAGTGTCTTATATTTATGAATAATCCATAAATACCTCTCAAGCTCTATATTTCTTTTAAAACTCTAAAACAGGATTTAAGGCACAAATTGAATCATAACTCCATTTTTAACTAGCATAAATTATTTAAACATTACAATAATGTGGTATAAGATGTTTATAAGGGATTATAAGTGTTAGTCTTAGTTTAGTTTCATGTAGGTTTAATTTAGTTTCATGTGTATTAGTTTCATGTAGGTTTTCATTGAGAAAACAAAGAACCTAGAAAGAGAATTGATGTTTAGTCTTATTATTTAGAATAAATAAATTATAAATGTGTATTAAACACATTGTGACCCTAATTATCATATGATAGTATATATCGACAAACCATATCCTCTTGATACCCTACCCTCTATAGTCAAGAACACTATAGAGATTGATATTTTACATGCACTTAAGGAACTTAATGACACCTTCATTTAACATACGAACCATATTTTTCTAAATTTTTCTTACTTATACTGGTAAGGGTGGACATGGTGAGGATTCATCTAGAGTTTCTACCCAATGAGCTTACTATTGCATATCATGTGGTGATATATGCACTGGACCTGAGGAAGAGGATGATATCATGCAACCCACTCATGGTGGTATTTTCATGGATGTAGATGATATTTACCTAACTATGTTTCAGTCCTTTGCATTTGAATTGGACACCTTAGCTACAACTTCCCAAGTATATTTAATATTTTACTTGTTGTAAAAATTGTCAGCCTTGTTAAATTTTAAATATTTGTAAAATTTAAAAGGTATTTAATTATTTTTCATACACTAAGATCCAGAATGTATATGAATTTTTTATGTTGTAACAAGATATTGGATGCCATAGGATCATGTGTGTTGTTGCTACTACACATTTATATACTTATACATAGGTAATTTTTAAGGATTAATTAATGTTATTAATGCAAATAGCCCACTTTCATTTACTAACTATGATCAATTTTGATTTAATTAGGCATATTTGGTGTTTATAACTCTAATATTACTCACCTACTTGTGTGTGTTTGGTGGGGGGTGGGGTTGGGTGTGATGAAGTGACTAATAATGATATTTTATTTTGTTGAGTTGATGGCCATGATAGACAATCTAACATCTATTTGAGAGGGATCAAATATAGGTGATGTTGTGATTTCATCTATGTAGAAACATATTGAGGTACATGAGATTTATTGTAATGTTTAAGTGTAATATGGATGTGTGTTTTGTAATTATACTCTATACTTGTAGAAATAGATGATGCATGAAACAATTATCTACATAAAGTCCTCTGATGATGACTTCTGGTCTTGTTGAAATGATTAGGAGGCATGATATGGTATCATTGACTATTTAATTTATAAATTTTATATTTACATGGACCCATACCTTTTTTTATTATGAGAACCTCACCAACTCTTATTGGTGATCTATTTCACATTCCTGTTCACTAGTATGTACCTATCATTGACCATATTAAGTGCCAGTCCCAAATTGTTTGTGATTGTCAGCTTGCGGTAAATGTCTATGTGAATAATTTTTATATCATTTTAAAAAATTAATTTCTTAATTTTTTTAAGTATCTTGTTATAGTACTTGAAAATATTTGCATATGAACATTTGGAGATACACATGAGTTTTGAGTGGAGGAGTACTCATAGAAATCCAAATTCAACACCTTCAGTTGTGAATAAGGCATCCCAGGGGGAGGGTTATATAAGAAAGGTAAAGAGAGAGATTCATTTTGATTATTAGGATCATGTATTATGACATTTTTTTGTATGCCCATATGACTTGATGTGTAGTTATTTCTAGCATTATATGCCTATACAACATTGACCCAGGATATTGTATCAAACTTGTTATATTTTGTATGCCTTTATATGGATTCTATGGATCTATTATATACATATATTGTTAAACATTTTAATTTTTAAATATTTTCATTAATTTTAGATTTTGGATTTTATTTTAATTTATTCGATTATTCTATTACATGTTCACACTAATGTATGACTTAAACTTTTGTTGAGCATTAAAAATATATCTTGCAATCTATTTAGTGTTGTTGAAATGTATGTGATGCAATAACATCATTGAAATTATGATGAAATGGTGGTTTCAAGAGTTTTTAGAGTCTTAGGTAGTCAAATCAATAAATAAATGCCTTGTTAAATGTCCTATAAGTTAATTTATAGATCAGTCAGATGCTTGGGCAAGTTTTCTCACCAAATGTAAAATTTGAATTTTTGAATGTATGTATTATAAATATGTGAAAATATTGAAATTTTAAAAGTGTAATGTTGAGATTTCATGGTCATGATGATTTTTTAAGGAAACATAGGATTGAAGAAGGCATTTAAGCCTACATTATGTAAAAATGACTATGTAGATGATAAATAAAGAAGCCTTGTTTAGTATCGAACACATATTATATGGATGAAAGGTATTCATTTACATGTTTTAGTCTTATTTACATATGTTCATAATGATCCTAAGATGAATATTAAATGCTAAGACAAGAAATATATTTGTATTGATAGGCAGTCATGGTAACACGGTTCTGTGTATGTGGAAACTTACTTTTCTTGCAATCAAAAGGGATATGTTGGATAGATTTTTTGTATTCATCTTTTACTTAAATAAATAAATAGGAATAAATTAAATTTAAGTATAATTTACACTTTTTTCAAGGTCTAAGTACTTGAAACCTTCAAGCAACCATGTTTTATGCATTCACAGTCATTTGTAGGAACTTATAGTACATACTAAACATTACATGGGTTTATTTTAAGGTTTATGAATGATTAATAGGGTTATTAATACCCTAAAATACATGTTTGAGAAGAGAGAAACTGTGTTATATTTATGAACAATCCATAAAGACCTCTCAAGCTCTGTATTTCCTTTAAAACCCTAAAATATTCTTTAAGGCACAACTTGAATCATAACTTCATTTTTAGCCAATTTAAATTATTTAAACATTACAATAAGGTGGTATAAGATGTTTATAAGGGATTATAAGTGTTAGTATTAGTTTAGTTTAGTTTCATGTGTATTAGTTTCATGTAGGTTTTCATTGAGAAAATAGAGAACCTGAAAAGAGAATTGATGTTTAGTCTTGTTATTGGGTTTCAAATATTGTATGAAGTTATCTTCATGATAATTAAGAATTTCAAATTTGTGTTGTAAGGTAATTCAAGTCACTAGTTGAAGTGGTTTTAATTAAGACCTATCAAAGGTAGAATAGGATTGTATAGACCTAAAGTGTAAAATTTGTTGTTAAGATTACATTTGTGGCAAAAAAATAAAACCATTAGTTTCTCATCATTTTAGACAATTTATAATAAGTAAAGAGGTCATTCAATAGGGTTATTAAGTGGAAATTGGAATTAGACATCCTTTATAAGAACAAACCAAGCCTAGAAAGAGCACTGTTATAGAGCTAATACAAAGTAAAATTTGATAACATAAGATTGGGTATTGTTGGCGTGAGTTTCTCTTAGAGTTATGGAGTGATTAAGTGGAGAAAATAGAGTGGTATAAGAAAATTTTAGAATCCACTTAGGTTTATGATGAAAAATATTTTAGACATTTAATATTTTTATAGTAGATTACAATATCAAAATTGGATTAATATTTTATTCTTTTTGGGAATTAGGTGTTTAATTCCTAAGAAAATAAAGGTTTGAATAAATGTAAATCAGTAATTAATGTGTGATAATTAGCCTACTTATTTTTGTAAATAGATATTTATTTTACCTTTTCTAAAAATAGTAGGAAGTGTAAATAAATTAAACTTAGCTTATTCTAGGTATAAATGGATGATGCAAGGTCTACAAATTGTTGTGTATGGAAGGCATATGATCAGAAATAGGACCTAAAACTCTATTTTTGGATTGGATAAGAGTGAAAAACTCAAGACACCATATTAATTGGCATTTTAGTCTACTTCCATAATTATTTTCCATTCTGGCGCTGTTGTCTTGGTGGTTTGGCTTTTTTGGGTTTTGCTTAGTAGGCCTATAACACCTTGGTAGTGAAATGTTGAAGCTTGGGTGTGTGCTGAGCTTGATGTATATTTAATTCAATCTTCAAAACCCTCAGGATCTCTTGGTACTTGAAATTGAGTATAAAATTTTGGAAAGAGAGGAAGGGTTAGTGTTTAAAGGATGCACTGGATGAACTTCACACCCCATGTGTGGGCATGTTGCCTACATACCAATACTTTAAAGAGGGATCAAGCTAATGTAGTTCTCCCATTTGAAGTGCTTGGTGAAATTATGTGATTTATGAAACTATATGTGAAAATAGAATGTACTTTTTATGGCTATCTACTATCTACTATTATGAGTGCTTAGATAGGCTAGAATTGGTCTTGGAAGGCTATATGCAGAGAATAAGGAAGAGTGCTTGAGTGTACTTGCTTGTATTCTTTCTTTTTTCCTATGAATGAGTTCCAACCATTCTAAATGGAAATTGAATGGATTTTTATAGGTAAACTAATGATCATGGGTTAGATGATCTTGCATTAGCCTAACATGGGAAAAGATAAGGATTCAAGAAAATCTAGCCATTTGAGGCTAAAGTGAATTTGGACAACAACACCAAAAATACGACACCTTTGAGTTTTGGCACTCCTGTCCAAGTTGGGTACTATTTTACTAGGAAAATGAGATCTAGGGGGATGGATCTAGGTTTTAGAGGGTTACTTGGGTCTCAAGAATCTAATTTTAGGAAGCTACGAGGGACTGGGAATTAATGAAAGTCTAGTCAAGAAGGGTTGAGTGAACAAGAAAGAATACCTATAGGTTGGGTGCTATTAGTCATGCCTAAGTCATCCAATTTCACATTTTATATGATTACATTTGCCTCCCATTTATTCTAGTGATGAATCAAAGTAAAATACTAGGATAAAGGAAAAATAGAAAGCATACCTGAACTTACCTATAAGGGAGAAGCTCATGAAGATTTGTGATACTGGATGTGCATAGAGAGAGAGCACATTGTGATATGTGAAAATATAAAAACATGAAGTAGATAAGTTCTGAATAGATACACTATATCTAAAATAAGAACATACAAAATCTAAGAAAGAGGAAGAGAAAGGAATGAATACACCCAACTAGGTATGAGAACCAATACAAAACCTATTGTGATGTTGAGTAAGGTTGAGTAATGCTGATTGTGGGTTGAATCAAGAGTAATATCATGAAAAAAGTTAAGTGATAAATTCCACAAAATGTGGCTCAAGAATTTAAAGGATGGCCCTTTAGCTCCATCATCACCAACTAAGTGAAGCTATTGAATCACTCATGTGCTAATCAATGTCTAGACTATGTCCAATCCCTCTGAATATGTGGCTCAACAATACAAAGGTTAGCTAGACCTTTGGCTCCATCATTGATTTGAGAAGTGAAACTATGAAGTGATACTAGTATAGAATAAATTTTATATGAGATGGCTCGTGGAGCCCATGAATGTGCTAGAAATATGATATTGTGGCATGGATAGAGTAGTGTGTGGTGGAAACTAGGCCACTCTTGGTCATTTCAAAAGATGGGGATTAGGCTTGTATGAAAGCCACTCTGAAACTAATGTAATAAGATTATATAAAATCTAACTTGGGTACTCAGAAAACTAATATTGTATGAAATTTTAACCTAAATGTGATGTCAACCACCTATAGATGGAGTAATCATGCAACTATTGAGAATGCCTAGAATAAACTAAACTTGGAAATAAAAGAAGACTAATGTGGCACATACATTACCCCAAATCACTGATGTCTAGAACATGGATTATGATCTGGAAGTTATGAAAACTACCCAATCTAAACTAAAAGTGAGAACTATCATGTTTTGCATGATAATCCTCTGTATATAAGAAAACTATACTAAAACTATTGAATCTGAAGGATCTAAAAGTGTAAAAACTATCCCTAAAATAATTTTTTTACCTATTTTAGGAAACCCTAAGTGTTTTCTGCCTAGATATGAGCACCAAACTATGGAAACCCTTGTTTTTGGAATTACTATCCATCTTTGGCACTACTATCCATTTTTGGCACTATTGTTCAATGTGAAAATTGAATACTAATTTGAGACTATTCTTATTTTTTTGCTTTTATTTGATTGGTTTGACCTCTAGATTTTATGATAACTATTCTAAATGTTCTATTTTGATTACTAGAATTTTTTATCTCTATGACAAAGCTCCAATTTTATGCCCCCTCTTTTGAGGGTAGGAATGATAAACCTGCAATGACTACCCTTAGAAGAAAAGATTCCTACAAGTGTGTTAATCTAAATATATATGATATAACATTTGATATTTGTCAACATGTTTCAAGATATAGAAATTTTTTATACGAAGATATTGTTAGATCAACAGGGGTATGCCTAGATAGATATAACAATGTAAAATCTTGTGCAAGGTACTGAACTAAAATTGGAAATGTTAATTTGTTAGTTGTCAATTTGTTAGTAAGCATGGAGGGATGAAGCATGATGTCTATCATGGCATCCAAGAAATCAAGGTAAATACATGATGTGGATCATGGCATTACACACATGAGAAGCAAACCAACATACAAAACAAGAATCAAGAAGCATATAAGGGTGGCCAAGGGGCCAAATAAGCAAGAGACATGGGCATATGTCCCTCAAATTAAAAAGTAAGAGTGAAAGGCATGTTCAAATGCAACTTACACATATATGTGAATAATTAAAGTTATCATAAGGGCAATAGGTACATAAATGAGTACAAATAAAAGACATTAGAAAATGTCCTAAGTCATAAGCAGGAGACAAGTTGGAATTAAAAATGCAATCACATAAGCCACACTAAGCAAACATAGAAATCATGTAATAACTAGAAAGATACAAATACATCTAACTAATCAAATAAAATGTGAAAGTATGCAAAAAATGTGCAGTAAAATACTAGGTATATGTTAAGAAATACGTAAGTGCTAGATGCTAGTGAGATGTTGATATAATATTCTGTGTAGGCTATAAAGGAATGTACATCAACATAATAACTTAGAGTGTGTGGTGTAGGAATGACATAACCTGGATGGTGTATTTATGTAGAAAATTCCCCCAATGGGTGTGAATAATAATATCATCTCAAATGTAGAAGTTAGAATGCCCCCTCTATGGGTATAATGAAGTAACCAAAGAGTTGGATGTCACTACGCACATTCAAAAGAGATAAAGTGAATCATGGTAATGTATAAAATTGACATACAATAACATGAAATAGAAAATGTAAGTCCTAACATGATAATATCGATGTAAAGCATAGATGATGCATATAATCAAACTATATTTTCAGTGGTTTTGATTTTTTTGTGTTTTCAAATGTTATATTATTTTTATATTTTTGAAAATATTTGAATTATGTACATTTAAGCATGAAATAATATGTAGATTCAATTCTTAAAATAAAATGATACTAATCGATGAGTCTGAGATGAGACCCCTTGTCATGGTGTCTTGTATCAAATAATGGAATCGTGTATGAGTGTGAGGCATGATGGAGTGTTTGAGATTGTGCAGCTAAAATCTATGTACATTATAATTTCTCTAAAATCTCTAAACTAGAAAATAAATGTGGGGTCCCCCTATAACTTTAAGGAGTGAATGAAACTATAGGGATCTTAGGGACCCATCTAAAATTAGGAGAAGAAGCTATGTGAATAGGTGCTTTCTGTGTAGCTATATGAGATCTCAGTGTAACTACTCAAGGTGTGAACATTGTAGTTGGAATATATCTAGAATATTAACATTGTGGGAATGTATGAACCCTCTATACTAATGATGGATGTTGTAACTATGTTTGTCTTTGAACTAGAGGCTAAACTGGAACTGGAGTGGAAACTAAAATAGGTGGAATAACTAGATCTGGTGACTGTAAGCTGGTAGATGGATCTAAAGTGGGGAGTGGTGACTCATAAATAACTCCACCAGCTATAATAACTTGATTAACATGAATGAATTTCATGCATATGTGAACTATGGAAGGTATTGTCTTGAGTTTTTGAATCTATGGTCATCCAAGTAGTATGTCAAAAACTCCTATATTGGAAACTATAGTGAATGGTTTAGCCACATGTATAGGACCGACCTATAATGGAGTACTATCTCACCCAATGAACTCTATATATGCCCACTAAACCCACTGATAACTATGTTTTTCAAAGTGATATCCAACGCTGAACATCCCAAATTCTATAATAGTGTGAAAGTGCACATGTTAAGACTGGAGCCATTGTCAATGAGTACACTTTGAATAGATTGATTCTAAATATGTGTTTTGATAAATAGTGCATTTTAACCTATATTATCCTCCATAATATCATGGTCTAAAAAGGATATCAAATGTTTGGATGGAATTTTGGACTCATACATCCCTATCATACCACTCAAAGTATGTGATTCCACTGAAGGTGCCTATTATGTATGGTGAACACTTGATGTGTCCCCTTGATCTTGTTTAGAATGCTATGGAATTTGATCTAAAAATATTTTTAAAGCTTTATCTTGTGTTGGTTTTGCCTTTGGAAGCTCGACTGAAGTGCCCAAATCAAGTAGATTATCATCTATTAAATCTTGTATCTTATGTCATAGACTAATGCATCTATTTGTAGTGTGGCCTCATACCTTATGAAAATCACAAAATGCATGTTGATCATATACCCATGGTAGAGGCTTTGATGGATCTTCTTCCTAAGTAGGTGGGAGAAGGATGATGTTACATTCTAATAGCTATTGTAGAACTTTGGCTGGAGAACTAGTAAATAGGTAAATGTTCAATGAGGAGGTACCGATAGAACCACACATTGAGGGGGCTCGAAATCTACATTAACTATTGGTTGATTTTGATTCTTATTATCATTTATTTTTCCCTTGGATGGAACTTTGTTGTTACTCTTATTAGTTGTGTCTAGAGTACTTGAATACTTAAGTTTGCCCATTGAAATTAGCTTGACTTCTCTTCTTTTGAGTGTATGACACAATTCAACGAAGGAAGAGAATATTTTGAAAAAAAAAGATTCATGTAGTGTTATTAGAAGAATCTATTTAAATATGTCCTATAGATCTTGATCAGCCATGGGGCTAGTTAGCTTAGCCAAAATAGTCTTGTATCGAAGAACATAATCTGTGAGAGGCTCATTTGACCTTTGTTTCTATTGTGCAATCTATGCATATTAGACCTTAACACCAATGTTGATATTAAAATGTACTAGGAACATGTTTGTTAAAGGATTAAATGCCATGAATAACTATTTAAATAGACTATAAAATAATTATAAGGCATAATCCTTTAGGCCCCATGAAAAAAGTTTGGTAACTAGTCAGTCATTGGGTACATAATCCAAACATGCTACATGAAAATCTCTCAAATGTATCTTTGGATCACCCTTTCCATCATAAATAGTAAGCTTGGTTTTAAAAAATCCTTGTGGTAAGGGTGTAGAAGCAATGTGACATGCTAATGGTGTATGCAATAAAGCAAAAGAATCCAATGCCTGTGTAGGTCTAGAAGTACCTTGCTCAAGATGTTGCACCTTGGATTAAAAATATATTATCTCTTGCACAAGGGATACCAAATTAGGAGATAGGGGTGTACTACCTATAGCTAGTGGCATGGAAGAAGGTTGGGATACTATAAGGGGTTATTGAGACACAGTTGCCCTTGTAGTGTTATTTGCAACTGGTTGCTCTGAATGACTGGAAGATTCAACTTGTTTAGCATTTTTTATTTCCATGATAGATTGTAGAGTTAGTGTACGGTATTTAGGCTATTCTTTAAGTCTTTCTCTAAATTTTTTCAAAACCAAAAATTTGTTGAGGACAAATTCATCATCAATAGTCTATGGAAGTGGCTCAATTATCCAATGTGGTGGAGCATGAGCATTTGTATGTACCTCATCATTATTTTTTTCATATTGCTCATGATTGGAGTTATCTTGATTAAAATTTGTATAATCTAGATGTGTAACATCTATGGCAGGAGTCTGATCTATTTGCTTGTCCATTGTATATAATCAAATTGAAGGAATCTAGGTAAACTCAAGAGGATTGCCACTATGTCTTACACTTCATTTTGAAGAAAGAGATGCAAGGAACTTAGGTGGCATAAGGAAAAAAAAGGATACTAGTATAAAAAATAAATTGATATAATCTAAGCAAAGAATAGGATTATGCCTAAAAAAGGATACAAAAATATGAAACATGTAAGGTGATACCTCGATAAGCAAAAAGGAGCTAGTACATGCAACTAGGGATTTTTCAAAATACTACAAACTTTTGAATTTTAAATTGATTTTCTAATTTAGATATTCAACTAAAAATGCAAAAAAATGATTGAAATATGTTTGAAACATAATTGGGGACTAGTTAATGCAATTAGGGTTTGAAAATATTTTTTTCAAAATTAGTATGATAATTTTAAAATTTTTATATGAAGTTATAGATTTTAGCTTGAAAAATTTAGGAAAAATCTGAAAATATTTCTAAAATTAACAATATATTTTTCGTCATGGTTTGAGAGTGTTTGTATGTAAATAGGACCTAGTATGTCCGAACTAGGGTTTGAGTGAATTTGTTGAAAATATTTTAATTAATTTATAATATTTTTATTTTTAAATTTAGGAAAAATTAGGAAAATATTAAAAAAATATCAAAAATAATTAGCCCTAGGGTTTCTAGGGTTTTTGTGCAAAAATTCAAAGTAAGTCAGGTTCACCAAATGTTTTATTCTTTTTGGGAATTAGGTGTTTAATTCCTAAGAAAATAAAGGTCTGAGTAAATGTAAATTAGTAATTAATGTGTTACAATTAACCTACTAATTTGTGTAAATATATATGTATTTTAACTTTTCTAAAAATAGCAAGAAGTGTAAAGAAATCAAACCTAGCTTATTCTTGGTAGAAATGGATGATGCAAGGTCTAAAAATTATTATGCAGGGAAGGCAGACTATCATAAATAAGACCCAAAAATCCATTTATAGATTAGATAGGAGCATAAAACTTAGGATTCCCTATGACTTAACACTATAGTCCACTTATATATCTATTTTACACTTTCAACACTGTTGTCCTAGTGGTTTGGATTTTCTAGGTTCTGCTTGGCAGGATTGTGACACCTTGGTAGTGAAATGTTGAAGCCTAGGTCTATGCAGAGCTCACTGTATGTTTAATTCAATCTTAAAAACCTTTAAGATCTCTTAGTAATTGAAATTTATTTAAAAACTTGGGAAAATGAGGAGGGGTTGGTGTGTAAAGGATACACTAGATGCACTTCACACCCCATGTATAGGCACATTGCCTACATACCAATAGTCTGAAGAGGGATCAATCTAATGTAGTTATCCCATTTGAAGTGCTTGGTGAAATTATGTGATGTATGCAACTAGATTCAAAAATATAATGTACTTTGGATGATTAGAGATTGATATGAGTGCTTAAATAGGCTTAAATTGGTCTTGGAAGGCTATATGCAGAGAATAGGGAAGAGTGCTTGAGTTTACTTGCTTGTAATCTTGATACTTTCCTATGAATGAGTACCAACCCTTCTAAATGGACATTGAATGGCATTTTATAGGGAAACTAATGATTAGGGGTTATATGATCTTGTATTAGGCTAACAGGGGAAAAGATAAGGATTAAGGAAAATTTTATTGTTTGAGGCTAAAGTGAATTTGGGCAATAGCATCAAAAATAGGACACCCCTGAGTTTTGATGCTCCTGTCCAAGTTGGCTGCTATTTTCCTAAGAGGATGAGACCTAAGGGGATGTATCTAGGTCTAAGAGGTATGCCTAGGTCTCAAAAATCTAAGTCTGAGAAGCTATAAGTGACTGGGAATTGGTGAAAGTTTAGCCAAGAAGGGTTGAGTGAACAAGAAAGAGGACCTATAGGTTGGGTGCTACTAGTCATGACTAAGTCATCCAATTTTCCATTTTATAAGATTATAATTACTTACTATGCTTACACACTTTTAATCTCAAAACCAATTCTTAATAATTTACAAATCCATGATATATTATATTTATATCAAAAGTGGTAGTTTTATATTTATGTCATAACTAAAAATACAAACAAACAACTATAATGAGAATGTTCAACTATAAGAAATAGAAATTGATTTTTGAGGTTAAACTCTGCCTAGTGGAACACATCAAATCTACTAAGTCATTCTTATCCAAAATTTTGTTAGAGATATACTAACATAATTTGTTCATGAAGTTAAATCTGACTATTGTAATATCTAAGAGTTTAGCAGGTAGTGGATAGCCTAGGCAAGTAACTTTCCTCATCTTCTAATAGTTATGAGATTCTTGTAGGTTGTTAATAGCTATGGTAGATTGAATAAGAATTTTTATAGTACTCATGATGTTGTTTTCATAACTTCCATCGCTTGGCTTCGAGATGTTTTGACATACGATCCTCTGGCTATAGGATGCTTTGACACAATATATTTTGGTTACAGGATGTGTTGGCCCAATTTTCTCATAGAATATACCTATTTTAATTTAAAATTTCTCAAAAAAATATTATAATTAATAAACCATATAATAAAATATAATCATATATACTTAAATCACAAATCAAAATCTCATTACTCAATGAAATATAATAATATATATCTATCATATATTATATTTATTTCGAGTAGGAATATACACAAGATAGTCTCAAAAAGTTTAGATTAGGAAAGGCTATAGGTAGGTAATATATGATAAAAATATGTCATTTCCTGGGATCATCACACCCAAAAACTTAATACTTTTCTCTTCCTCAATTAATCATGCTTTAAATCTCAATTGCACATATAAATCTAAAGTCTAATAGTTACCAAAAACCCTTGGACCTTTCCATATAATCCCTGATTCTCTTCATATTGTTTCCATATCCTATCTTCCTTATTCTAATCCAATGGATTCTTACCTTCCCAATATTGTATAGGATACCATAATGGGAGAGGTCGAAACATGATATCTAACATATTTGTCCCTTTCACTATAACAATCTTGATATATGTATTAACATTGTCAAATGTTGCTGTCAGATTAAAAGGTGAGAATGGATCCCTTTTATTTAACTCTATGGTGATTTCTGCCCACCTATCTATGAAATCTCTGCATTTGTCTACTCCTATAGAATAACCTAACCCTAAGTAAAAATTTTGAGCTTCCAACATTTTTATACAAACCAAGAAGAGACTTTTGTTCTTTTCCTTAGGATACCCCATTTTTGAATGACATCTTCTGGAATTTTGGATTCCCCTTTAATCATTAATGCATTTTATTGTTCTTTCTAATTTTAATCTATCATTTCTTGGCCTCTTTGACATTCATTAGCCATATACAAGTAAAATTATTTCAATAATACATTCCCTATATACAAGTTGGGGTTCCACTTTAGATCATGAGGCACAACATAGTTGTGGATATAAAATTCACATAATTGGCATTGTGCCTCTATTAGGATATTATTTTACATATCAAATAAATATATAGGGTCTAATAATTGACATGGAATATCAAAATAGATCCTAATAAACTTAAATTTGAGATGTTTTTCCTCCAAATATATGGAGTATACCCTAGCAGTAGGCTGACAATTGATAACTTGATATGTTAGCTTGGATATTTCCTCTATCTTATCTTTCAACTTCATAATTTATTCCTCATAAACTTGAGATTTATTATTTAATTTATTCAATTTATTAAAATTCTCAACTTATTCCTCTATATATTGTCTCATGCTAGTGGAGAGAGTGAATGGTGCGCTATACCTTTCAGTTTGAATGGTTGTGGAGGTAAATGCTTTGACTACAAATTGGGCATGAACCACTAGTGCTGACTATCCAGGTGCTATAGATTAGGACTTAGTTTTGGTAATTAGGTCTTGTAGATTTAATGTTACTACTGATAATGTATCTAGTCCATGGATTTCTTACTTCTTCAACTTCTTTCTCAATATCTCAAATTCTTGTAATGCTTGCTCTTGAGTTGGGAATTCTTACTACAAGGATGTTATAGGCTCTTCTTTTACTACATCCTTAGATTATGCACATATTGTCTAATTATATACATAATTTTTTTATCACATATCTTCCTTAGATGTATGTTATTCCTTATTTTTCCATCTAGCTATTCTTTTTTGTTAGTTGAATGCCCTCCTTCATTAGTTGATTTTTCCTTGTCATACATCATTGTATATTTTGAACCATAGGAGACAAAAGGTTCTTTGCTGATAGATGATGAAACATTAGTTTCTTTAGCTTCCTCATTAGAGTAACATTCACTTATATGAATTAAACCAACAGTTTTGGATGATGGTTTCTTCTACAATTTACCTCTCAACCTATGAGATCTCCTTCTATAGACTTGTGGTTGTTTGGCTTTCTAGGAGCTCTAGATTTTGGAAGAACTTTATCCTATAACTCATCCAATGAATAAGATTGAGGATCAATTCTATCTTCCTCCTTGTTGTTCTCTTTCCCCTTGGTGATTATGCTATAGGTTCTTATGTGGATATAGGTTTTTATGTAACGTCAATTCCTTGTGAAAGGGGCATATAAACATCTACGTATAGAGGCATATCTTCTCTTTCATCTTCTTCAAATTCCTCCTCAAACTCTCCTTATTATTACATTTATTCCGTTATTTCATCATTACCCTCTTCTTCATCTTTACTTTATGTTATTTCAGGCAATTGTAGAAATTATTTCCATCTTAGGTTGGGTCTTTTTCTATTTAGGCAATCTTGGAGAATCAATTGAATTAAGCAATGATGGGTAAATAGTTTTGTAGTACCCTTTTGGTATTATATATCCACTTTAATTAACATATTTAATATAAAATTTGGCACATTTAATCTAATTCCATGTCTCAAGTGATTCAAAAATTTGAAGTGGGTTATATACAACATCAAATACCTAACCTCACATGTGAAATATATCACAATGAAAACAACTACTCTAACTTGTACCTATGGTAATGATAGCCAACTAGTCCCTTCTTTGGAGGATATTAAGCATTAATTCCTTCAGCATAAGGTTTATCTTTTAGAATTTATGTCAAATTTATCCTTTCATAAGTCTCCATTATGGGGTAACCCAAACACTCTATTTATAACTATCTCAAATATCTTAATTTTCATGCCCTTTATACTATCCAAATCATTATCTAGTGAACTGGAAAATATGATCTAGGATTTTAACTCAAAGGAGGAGGTTAGTATAGTGTTAGTCTCAAAACAATGAAAAATGAACTCACTAACAATCTAACATCTTTTAGGCTTGATAATTAGGGGAGCATAATGAATAAACCAAATGATAACTCAATAAAACATGGAAGGAAATGAGAAATATAAACATAAAAACACAAATTCCTTACCAAATCTTTGATAGCTCCAAATGGTAATTTGATTGGCTTGCTCGATTTATGAATAAGAAGTCTTCACCAATGACATATGGCTAACATCACCTCCTATATATATAATTATTGAATTTTTAGCTTGATTGATATGGTTTGGCTCACTTTCAACATTATAACACTAATATTTTAGCTTCATGAATCTATTCCTACATTATAACTCTACTTAGATTGATCTCTCTCAATGAAGAACTCTAGCCTTACTTTTATAGGCTTTCAAATCCCTTAGAATGGGTTAAATCTGGCCATGGTTGAGTTTATTAACTTTGGTTTAGTTTGGAATATTCCCTACTATATTCTTTTAGATATTTTCCAAAAGTGACAACTCATAAAGGTAATGAGTGTGTTCTAGGATGTTCTAAGATGCTCTTGAATTTATGTTCTAGTAATTGATTTATTAGCTCATGGGTGAACTCAATTAGGATTTGAAATTTATTTAACTTTTTAATTGATTTTGATTAAGGTGTACAAGTTAATTAATTATTTTTAGGCATTTGGTCATTTGTTTGATTTTAATTAATTCAATGTGTGTATTTTCCTTGTTTAATTGATTTCATAGGCTAAATTGATTTAATGAAAGGTTATAAAGCCAAATTCAAGACTAATATAAATTCTTAGGTTAAATTTTTGATAATTAGTAAGAATTGGTCTAATAGTCTGATGCAAAGCCATTGGTGGCCAAATTTACATGTCTATAGTTTAGCCCTATTTGGGAAGATGTTGCAAGTTGTAAGCATAGTAACATATTTTCAAAGAATAAAATGGTTCTTTATGCTTATGAACATTTCCCCTAGAAACTGAATGACAACTAAACAAAAAAATAATATGGGGGAATATAAGAAAAAGAAGGGGTGGCTAAGTTGTCTCCATATGTGTTAGGCAACTAGACGCTACCTACATAGTTCCATGGATATGATGATCCAACAAAACTTTAGGTCAAATATAGTTCTCCTAGGAAATGGGAAGAAAATGATGATTGATATAAGACATGAAGGATGTGATAGAAGAATAGGGAGGAAATTGTAAAATGGTGATAGCATAGGATAAAATGCCAAAAAGGATGGGGAAAATAAGGAACAAGTGATTTATTTGTGACTTAGTGAGGGTTCCCAGAATCCTTAAGGTAAAGAAGTAATCAATGTTTTTTTGTATATTCTAAATGATTTTCAAATATTTTTGGAATTTTTAAAGCATATCAACTTAATCAAGAATGATGAGACATTAAAATGATCCAAGCTCACAAAATGGTGATAGTGTTATAACTTGAAATGACATTCACAAAATGGTGAGAACGTGGCTGAAGGGGAATTGATCTAACCTCAAAATGAATCAAATGTGACCCACATAGTCATAAAATGGATTTAGTTCATAGTAGTTCACCTCACAATGGAGGAATCTGACTAGTGTAGTATCCAATTCAAACAAAATAGGCACAGTTAGTATGCTGGCACAGTATGGCATACAAATGGCTAGGTGATATGTCAAGGCATAATAATTAAATTTTGCCCCTAGTTTACCCATAAGTGATTATAACTAGGATAAAACTAATATATCAATGATACCAATTTGTTCGAATAGGGGATATAATTAGTTTCAAAATCAGTGAACACCAATTTTCCCCATCATGCAATATAATCAAGCTCACATAAACAAACTTGATAAGAAGGGAATAAGAAAGGAAGGATGCAACTACCAAAACTTATATCATACTACTCAAAAATATTACCTCTATCTAAAATACTTGAAATAACTATTGAAATTGATCTGATTCTATATGCTAAAAACATGAAACCAATGGATAAACTAAGGTCAAATGGGCTAGGTTGATAGGATTTAAAACATGTTTGGTCGAGTAGGAATGTAATGGTAAAATGATATTATATAATGGCCTTACTTAGGAGACTGATGGTTTGATTGATTGGATAAAATAATAAGGTTACCCCTAAGTAGTAGGGCAAAGGAAATGATTATGCAATAATGACAAATGGATATGCAACAATGGCAAATGGATATGGAAAATTGAAATGGTATGGTACAAATTTTTAGCCAATGATGGTAATTGGTTTTTTATGTTTGTGGCCTGGGTATGTGATTCTATTATTCCTATTGATGTGGAGATGCACGTCTTGATCAAAAAATGATACAACCAAAATAGTCAATCATGTAAATTGCCAGCCCATACCTTATATGAATAGCTTCTCTATCAAGAATTGGCTATAGATTTGGATGTCAATAATGCTATTGTGATATTAATTGGTTTTTATTTTGATTCCTTGAAGCATTGAGACAAGGTATATTTGTAGCCTTTGTAAAGGAAAGTATGACCCTGGATAGTAAATAGGGATAAATGTTGGATGATAGGTTTGATTTGACAATGCAATGGTGGATAATAATGGAATGTGTAGTGGTTGGGAAGTAAAAGAAGTCAAGATTTTTAGGAACACATAATGTTTTTGATTCTAGATTTGACATAACTTTGGATGTGGCAAGGTTGAAGATTTTTTTTTTTGATAGGACCACTAGATTATTTTATTTTTTGGGCTTTAGATTAGATACCATATGATTAGGATATAAAGTGGAAGCTATTTTGATTTGATCTTTGATATCATCTTCATTAAATAGTGAAAAAAAATTGTGATCAATTATTGGCACCTCAAAGAGGTTTCTACCAATGAAGTTGTCTTGATTATCCCATAGTGCTTTTAAAAAGGTTTCACTAAGGAACATTTAATTTTGACTTTAATTTCCCCTAGCACATATAAAATGGTTTCACTAGAAGATGCTAAGGTCTAACTTTGATTATCCCCTAGCACCTCTAAAAAGGTTTCACTAAGAGAGTGTACTTCTATTATATGAATGTGGTCTTGGCCTCCTTACTTTTCTTCATCTGATATGTCACCATGGATGTAGTTAAATAAGCTATGATTCTATCATTCTCAATCAATACTTGTGAGAGGTGGAATGTCAATGATATGGTTATAATGGTTGATGGTAATGGCATGTGGAATGGTAATGAGATGAGGGAAGGCTGCACAATCCTCATAGAAGATACTAGGAGAACTTATGTCGATGTTGAAGTAATCATCAAGGGAAGGATCTTGGAAAATAATCATAGGAATAAAATGTGATTCATCACAAGTTGAATTATCACAAATGGTTGGTTCAACAAAAAAATATTATATTAGTTGGTTGTTTTGATCTTAGTTTACAATTGATTAGAAAATACTATTTTTGAATACATCTTGGTCTTCAAATGATTGGCTTAGTTGAGGTATTGATTGGACTGACTAGGATTGCAATTGAATGATTGGTTGAGGTTTGGGATAAATGATTTTTTGAATGATAGGTTGTGATCATGAATAGATTTGTGATTAGATTGGTCAAAATATTGATAGGATTGGCTAGTATTTGTATTAGATTGGCTATTGGTTAATGAAAGGGCATTGTGGAGCTTGGTTACTCACATAAACCAAAGGATGAGGTCCTAGAATGGTAATAATATGGTAGTATGGAGATTGATTGCTCACATAAGCCAAATGACTAAGTCCTGGGATGAAAATGGTAGGGCATCTTGGGGCCTAATTACTCGCATAAGCCAAAGCATCTCTATCCTCCTCATAAACCATATCATCCCAGTCAGGGTCTTGAGTTGGATTATAAGCCCATCCTTTCTTTTTTTCCCCTATATTGATTCTTGTAAGGAGGTTATGGATCCATCTCCCAAATAAAATTATCATTGTAGAGGTTTGTACCCAATTCCTCCTTAGTATCCATATCATCCTAGTTGAGGCCTTGATTTTGGTCCTTGATTTAATTTATGCAAGGTGGATAAAATTCCATCTAAGAAACCATGTTATCATCAAAAGGGTCTTGAATAAAGCCATAAAAATCAAAGCCATTTTGTGTGGCCATTCTATCATAACTTGTATTGTATGTGACTCCACCATAAGTGTAACTAGACATATCCACATTAGTGACTAAAGCTCCAAAATAAAAAGTCTTGTGAGTTATACAAACTCTAAAAAATAATGTCTAAAGGACAAAGGGTTCAAACATGATCTAGCTTGGTCTAAGGTGGAGTTGAATCTCTAAAAAGTCTTTGAAAATACTTGATAAAAATAATGTAACATCAAATACTAAATTCTAAGTGTCTGATACATGTAAAGGTCATTCCTAATGACCTAAGAATCAAACTACCAAATTCTAATGTTGAAACATATTCCAAGTAGGTCTAGGTTACTAAAGAGAAAATTTATTAAGTATTTTGTCCAAATGTAGAGTCAAAAGCTAGGCTCAAATAGGATATGCAATGACTAATGGCCAAATGGTGGCAAAATCTTGACTTAAAAAGGATGATTTATTAATATAATAAAATTGGAATAGTTTAACATAGACAAGGTACATGACTCTAGGCATAAAACATGATTTTATTGGTATAAGATGCTAAACAAGAGATGTTTGTAGATAAACTAATTTGACCAAGATAATAACACAAAATAATATACTTTTTTGAATTTGAGTGGCAAATTAACCCAAGTTACATAATCCAAATTAGGAAGATCTGGGTATCCACCCCACAAATTGAGGTCTAAACCAAAATCAACCAATATTTGAATTTGAACTTGTAATAGTTAATCAAGGACTCAACTAGGGATAAACTATGGATTTGATGAAGAAATCTAGAAATATTTGAATAGGGTGATTGCACTGATCTAAGATTAAATAAGGGTCAAGTGATTGGTTGAAAAAATAATGATAATAGAGATGCAAGATGAAATAATACAAGTCTTGTGAAATAAAATGGGCAGCCTAATGGCATTAGTGCTCCCAAGAGATGATGTAACAAATAGTTTGTGTTTTAAGACTTCAAAGACACAAGATTTTGAAATGATTTAGGTAGCATAATGGTGCATGCCTCAATCAAGTGCTATTACCAATGTTTTGACATAAAAATAAATGTTTACTAATTTAAATCAAAATGTCATATGGATAGCGTAACACCTGCTCAAACAATGGAGTGATGTGTACTCATGACTTATCAAATGACATGGTTTGAATAATACAAGTTTTAGTCTAACACACCAATCAAAAATGACCAAAATACACTAATTATAATCATTCAAATCCTAGTAAGGGAATGGAAATATGGAGTTGACTAAAACTAATTAGTTTTCGATCATTCTAGATGGATCCCATGTTTACCAAATTTCACGTCAACAAATAAGAGAATTAACACATCATTTAGGTCCATGTCATATGCCTTATTTTAAAAAGGTATTACCCTTTTTACAACCACTACATCTATTTCTCATTTATTGTAGTATAATGCCCAACATGCTCAAACATCTTGGTCTTAACCTCTACTAATAGAGGTGGTTTAACCACTCAAACCATCATCCTAGTGAGGGGATCTAAATTTATATAACCTTCCATGGATATGGGTTAAACATGATGTTGAGAGATGAAACCCCAGGTCAAATCTTCCCTAAAGAACTCATGGAAGGTAATGAAGTCCCCATCATAAGTCAAGATGCATGAAATAAATGACACAATTGAAAGACTTTATGGTCACCTCAAGATCACTCAGTATTATTGTGAGTTTTTGGGAAGGGATTTAAATGATTTATTTATATGCCTTGGACTAGGATCAAAGTGTGATGAGATGTCACTTTTGATCCCAAAATTTCCCTAAAGGGGATGGATGGGAGAGCATACATGCATGTCTCTTTTTGTTAAAACACCAACAAGCAAGTTTACAAACATTTGAAGTGAGATTTATTTCATCACACTAAATTGAAAGTGTTTGATTAGATTCATTAATATCCCCTTAGCTTTAAGATGTGAAAATGGAAATAATTACAAACCATCAAAAAAGAAGATGGTGCTTTAAATCCAAAAAATTCCTCAAAGGAGACAGATATGAGAGCATACATGCACAAGACCCTATTTAATCAAATAAGTTTAGACTAAATAAATAATAAAAATAAATTACAATAAATTTTAAGTGTATTAAATTTTGTATCACTAAATGAAATGTGTGGTGGTGTTCTTTTAGCCTCTTGGCTTCAAGTTGTGAACTTTAAAAAAATAATCAAAACATTTAACACAAACATGCAAAAAATTATTTTCAAACCCAAATTAAAATACCTAATTCATTTTAAAACATCCCAATATAAGTTTGAAATAATTAATTAAGATTTTTTTGAGGATTTTTCATATGGGCCATGCAAGAAAAATGTCAGCACTTTGTTTAGCCTTAAAGCTTATTTATCAAACAAGACAAGCAACTTTGAAGGGTAAAATCTATCAACCCGAAGGCAAAACCTAAAGAAAGCAAACATGTTAGGTTAGGAAAAGGTTATAAAATAAACATATATAAATTTAATAAAATAAATGAACCCTTTAATAATGCAAACAACAAGTTAGAAGGTTAAAACAAATATAACCGAACACAAAACATAAAAACCTCCAGTTAGTATTTTAACCATAACTTTTAAACTATGCATATATTTGTCATAATTTTTTTTTAAGTTGATTAAAGGTATAGTTCATACCTATATTTAAAATATTAAGAAAAATATTGAATAAAAAAGTTATTAGCTCTGTACTATTTATTTTTACTAGAAAATTAGAAAATAAAATGTGACAGTCACTAAAATAGATGAACTTCTAAAATACAAATTATATTTTAATAAAATTTTGAGATAATTAAGAAAAAATCATATAAAAAATTCAAAAAAAGATAGTAAATGGATTAAAAATAAGAACTATTTTAATATCCATTTTTTTTCAAAGATATGGGGTGAGCAATTGTGTCCCACCGAGCGTGCTATTTGTGATCTAGGATTTTAACTCAAAGGAGGTTAGTATAGAGTTAGGCTCAAAAACAATAAAGATTTAACTCATTAAAAATATAAAATCCTTTAGGCGTGATCATTTGGGGATAATTATGAATAAAATAAATGAGAACTCAACAAAACATGGAAGGTAATGAGAAATATAAACATAAAAACTCAAATTCCTTACCAAATCTTTGATAGATCTAAATAGTAATTCAGTTGCATTACTTGATTTATGCATAATAAGTGTTTATCAATGACATATGGCTAACATCATCTTATTTATGAACAATTATTTAATTCTTGGCTTTATTAATATGACTTGGATCAATTTTAGTATTATAACACTAGGATTTTAGCTTCATGAATCTATTCCTGCATTATAACTCTACTTTGATTGAGATCTCTAAATGAAGAGCTCTAGGCTTGATTTTATAAGCTTTCAAATCCCTTGGAATGGGTTAAATCTAAATATATTTGAGTTTATTAACTTTTGTTGAGTTTGACATATTCCTAAGATATTTGTTTAGATATTTTTCAAAAGTGACAACTCACAAAGGTAATAATTGTGTTCTAAGATGTTTTAAGATGCTCTTGAATTTATTTTTTAGTAATTGATTTAATTAATTTATTATCTCATGGGTGAATTCAATTAGAATTTTAAATTGATTTAACTTTCTAATTGATTTTGATTAGTGTGTGCAAGTTAATTAATTATTTTTAGGCATTTGGTCATTTGTTTAATTTTAATTAAATTAATGTGTGTATTTAACTTGTTTAATTTATTTGATAGGCCAAATTTATTTAATGCAAGGTTATAAATATAAATTTGAGACTAATATAAATTCTTAGGTAAATTTTTTGATGATTGGTAAGAATTGGTCTAATAGTCTGATGCAAAGCCATTGATGGCCAACTTTATATGTCTAAAAAAATATTTCATCTGTAATCTAGATGTAGTTGGTTATATTTTCAAAATATGCCAACTACCTTGAATTTTAGAACATTTATACGACATATGGTTGATCTATCAAAGGTGTGAGTCTTACGAATTCATGTTGCACATAGTCACTCCCATAACTATTGAATCTTAGTAGGAGTGAGATGCTGAATTTGGAATTTTAGCAAGTGAAAGTGTTAGCGTAGGTGGTTGTATTTGAGTATGAAAAATGGATAATGTAAGGTTTTAGGACCATTAGTATTAATTATTTCCTTTTTATTCATTTAATACCCAATTCTCATACCTCAAGGTGGATTTTCAAAATTAGCTTCATCATTAAAAAAATTGTTCCCCCAACTATCAGATCGCTCATCCTCAAGTGATATAAGATTGTGGAATGTGTGATAGGTTGAATGGGACAAATGGTGATGGGAGATTTGGTAATGGAAAGGATTAATGGAAAAAATATTTTAAATGGATTGGTATAGGGATTATCATAATAATAAGTACTTGATTAAATTGATGTGATAACATAATTACTATATAAAAAGAATAATTAAAATAGATTCTTTAAAAAAAGTAAAATGAATACCTTAGTCATTATGATTATTTTTTACTTTAGTATGCAAATTTGGAAAGAGATATCATGGATGATATCATCATACCATCATGGAGTAAAGAATGGCAGTTGAACATGACATAGATGGTTGAAGTGGCAGTTGTTATGGATGATTGATGACTATGGAAGATTATATCAACCATTGGAAGGTGGATTAAAGTGGTTGATGAAGATGTATATTTTATTTCTATGGTCTAATGGAGTGCATATCATCTAAAATAATCAATATATAACTCCCAAGGAATGTAAATGCAAAAGGTGCATGGAGTGACACAATAATTGGCTTGTGCATCCACCAACCCTTAGGATAAATGTGTATATAGTCCTATAAGAACCAATAACATTGGACCTATAGATGTACTTGTACCTTGATGAAGTGAGAATTTTAGATCATTTTATTCAATGAATACACAAATCCTTATATCAATAGAGTGGCTTATGGAAAAAATAGAGATTGAATCATTTTGAAGTCGTTGTCAGGATGCTAGGGGTATGTTGGAACACACCAATTCATATCTTATAACAATAAAAATTAATCTTTTACAAAATAAAAGGATCCTATATAAATATAAAATGATCTTGTAGTAATAATAATTAAGCCTATAATAAAATTAATTAATCCTATATCAACCATAACATTTGTTAAAAGAAATAAGGGTGTGAAAAAGGGTTCAAAGAAATAACCTTAATCTTATAGCATGATGGTACTAGTTGTAGGAACTTTGTTTATTCTTGGAAATTGTTGAATATAGGTCCAAATAAATAACCTTATACTTCAAGAATAGTGTCATCATTTTGCTAAGATAAAATAACTGATGTTCATCAAGAATCCAACAAGTAAAAGTTTCCTTATAAAAAAGTTTATTGTATAATTTGAGTTGATGGCCATTTACTAGTAGATGAAAGTGGAATGAATCAATAGTCTACAACTTAACAAAACCATTATAAAAAATGTTTCTATTTTAGATGGCCCAAGCCATTTTATTTATATCTTACCCTTATGACATTTTGATTTGAAGTAAAAAAGTAAATCCCAATCCCCTAGCTATAATGTTCGAGTCTTGATGTGTTTATCATTCCTTCCAATTATTTATTGTTGTGTAACTTTAGTGTGATAGAGTGCCACTTTTTGAAGTTCATCTAAAGAATTTAGTTGGAGGATTTTATCTTGTTGAGTTTGTGATAGACCAAGTCCCAATTCTAGTGATGTACTTAATGTATTATTTTATAAAGGTCAAATAGTTCTTAGACTCTATGAACTATCACTTTAAGAATCTCATGAGATTTTGTGTTTTTTGAGAACCCTAAAATAGGGTTTTAAGAACAAAAGGTCGTATATCTCAATTTTAAAATAGTGGAATATATTCAAACTTTGGGTAAAGTTTTTAGAAGAGGTGTAATTTACAAACTTTATCATCTCAGTGGGCTTAGAAACCATGTGAATACCCTTTTTGGTAACAATTTTGGCCTTTACTAACATTAACAATAAATGTTGTCAAGATGCAAGTCGTAGTTAGAGATATCTATATCGAAAGCCTCATGGATAAAAATGGGCATCATCACCATGTTGGGGGTGGTGATTAGCCTTTAGGACTACATTATTTTCATCTAATTACATCTAATTAAGAGATAGATCACTCATTTTGCCCTCAAGATGAAATTTTCCTAAATGCAAGATGCAAGTCATAGTTATAGATCTCTATCTCTAGAGACTCATCAATAAAAATTGGAATATCCACCATGTTGGGCATGATTATTAACCTTTAGGAACACATTATTGACATCTTATTATGACTTTTTATGATACAAAACACCCTTTTCAGCCTCAAGATGGGATTTCTATAAGGTAATTTTTTTGTATTTTAAGCAACATTTGGACAAAAATAAAACAAAAATCGTAATTCATATCCATAAATCAAAAGAACCATCACTTTCCTATCTAAGTATTATAATTACACCATAAATCACTTGTATTTTAAATCATAAATGAACTTATGATATATGATTTAGTGATCAGTCTTAAAATGTAAATTTTATGTATTTAAGAGACATTTTTTGCCTCTAATAAACATTTTCAATTCCATGACCTCTCATTCAAAATACATCACTTATAACACCTTAATATGTGTAATTTACACATTTTACCACCACCACGAACTCATAATCCACATGAATACCCATTTTCAACAATTCTAGTCTCAAACAACATTGACAAGAAATATTATCAAGATGCAAACTGTAATTAAAGATCTCTATCTCTGAGGCTTCATGGATAAAAACAAATTTACACCACATTAGGCATGGACAATAACCTATAAAACTATGTTATTTTCATATGAGTATGCCTGCTTAGGATATGGAGAGCCCATTATGGCCTCAAGATGACATTTACGTAGATGTAAGATGTAATCCACATTTGGATATCTCAATCTCTAGGTCCTTGTGAATTAAAAATAGAATCACCACTACATTGGGGGTGGTGGTTAACCTCTAATATTTCATTATTATAATTTTAGTATGCTTAGTTAGGAGATAGAACACCCATTTTAACTTCAAGATGATGTTTTCCTATAAGACAAAATTTGTGTCTTCACTTGGATTTTCACCCTTTGAGGAGATGACAAATATATCCTCATTCAAGTGGCATAATGGAATCACCTCTAGTATTTTGGGTAGCCTAAGGGATAAAGTGAATCTCTAGATAGGGCTAGCTCCCTTGATGTACCACTTTGGATTTCAATTAAAACTAACTTTGTGGGGTGAAAAGGGAAAGAGATAATTGAAATAAAACTAATCTAAGGGAGGTGATAAACAAAATTAATTTATGACATCCAACCATATGCATATTATACTTGAAATCAAAGGACAAACTAAACATACACTTCTCCAATATTCATCTTCTCACATCTGTGTTACATTATGAGGTTATGGATGAATGTACCAAGCTAAGAGGAGTAGACAAGAGGAATATGAGGTAAATAATGAATATAATAACTCAATTAAACCATAAAAATATCTTGGAACACCTCACATGCCCTACAAGAAGAGGCTTTTCAACTACAAATAAGGTGAAAGAATGAGACCACATGTTACAAATCCATAGTCTTTACTAAACAAGATTCATCATCCAAGTAAAACACACTTATGAATAGTCATGGAAGAGGTAAAACATATTATTATTATTATTATTATTGATTAAAATTTATACATTTGGTTAGGGCTTCACCATAATCAAGTGGAGCATCCAATACAATGTCAAAATGGCTAGTTCTTAGAGAACTTGAGAGAGAGAAAAGAAGAGATAAGTCTAAGGGTCACAAAGACACTTGAAAATCTGATAAAATACATTATTTGTGCATAAGAAGATAATTTTTGATGAACCATATAAGGTTAGGGTCTATTAAAGTCAATCCAAGTCATAAACCTCATGAAAAGTGGCAAGAAATTCCTCATTTTAGCTCATAAACATTGCATGCATGATTAGATCTATTTTAATGCCCAATAATTGATTTGGAGAAGGTATAATTATTATAATGGAATGGTAGGATCTCAAAAATTCCTGTACATGCATTATTTTCATGCTTAGTCATCTAGAAACTCCTAGAAGGAAGCAATCATCTTTTATCTAGAATACTGCTCTTCTATGTACCCTTCACATTTGACTTCCAAAAAAAGATTATTTTCTCATGAAAAAATATAAAAGGAAATGAATGAAATGTTTCAATACCCTCCATGGGAATTTTTTTGAAACTTCAAGTACATGACCTTTCAAGATCCAATAGTTATAAATGAGAATGACCTATTATTTGGGCCCTAGTTATAACCCTACCTACTAGGTTTGATTGCAACCCTAGGAATATAGAGCACCCTGTTGAGTTTAATCCCATTAATCAAGGTTAATAATTTTTACTTGGATGTATATAAAATACACATACCTCTCTCTATGGTTTTAACAAACTCAATTTCACCCTATCACCTCTTTCCACAAACCTGCTTGTCTGTGCACAAGGAGATGTACACCTTATTTGAGATAAAACAAGGGGTACTTACCCTAATTTTATAAAAAAATTATAGGTTTTAGAGGCTTATATAAGTTTAAAATACCCTCTCCTCAAAAAATTATCCCTTTTTCATCTCATATAACCCTCCAACTCTTCAAGAAACCAAAACTGTTAGTATGAAAAGGACTGTGCACGGTATGATTTTTAGTGGACTATGTATGCATGGATGGAAATATATGTCTACCCTATCTCCATATCATGGAGATGAAAATTTTTATCACCATCCTTTCCTAGGGTTTCACTAGGATCAAAACCTTTACCAACCACATTTTCATTTTAAACTACACTTTTACCTAGTTAGGCCTAAGTGTCAATTTACCCTACATACTTAAGAAAAAGAGCCTGTGAGTAGTGTTTCATCCTTAAAAATTTAATCCTAAATTGTCTTGGATTCTATCTAAACCATCCTGACCATTTAATCTAATCTTGACTCATTATTTCACCTAGAGTGACTCTAGATCATTACCTATGCATACTTCACATCTCACTGCGTGTTATGGTCAACACATTCAACAATGTTGAGGAATGTAAGGAGCTATAGGTGAATATATTTCCTTTTCAAGGTTAATCATAATAATTTAACTTTACGGACCATTTAAATTTGCTTACAACCTTCTCATGCTTTGATAATACCTTCTTGTCTTCATTTTGTCATGACTGCGACTTGCTCTTGGGAACACTATTGTAGGTGTGCATTTGTCTCAAGTTTAGCTTGGTTATGATGTTTGAAGACATCCTTTAAATCAGATTTAGGTCTCATATCAAATTATTATACTATATTTAAATTTATTTTCACTTTTAATGGTCAAAACACTTTCAAAGACTCCAATATGGATCACTGTTCTCATTCCCAGTTGTAAGTCAACATATACATAGTGTATGGACTCGGAGTGTCCATGCAAGGCAAAAAAAATCCATTTATTCCTTTGAAGATATATTTAGGTCATGAGGTTCCATTTAATAATTTGAAACCAATACCAAATTTTATATGTTCTTATATGGTCAAACTAAAGCATAAGGTCAGTTGTAGTCCAAAGACTGTAGAATTTACTGCTTTGTTTTAGTGGTTTCAGAGGCATATTTGGGCCTTATAATAGTTGGTCTCCACCAATCCATCTGAATCAAAACCTTGCCAAGTTGTTGTACTATTATATAGGTATAATACTAGTGCATTATTAATGATCAAAGGTTAATATGAAACTATTATATGCTATCCACAAAATGTGATGGTTCTCTATTTTCCCTCTTTAGGGACTATGGCTCAAAACTCAGTCATTTCATTTCTTTGAAGGTGACCTTCATTATTAATTTGACAACCTAAATTTAAAAATAATTCTACCATGATATTTCACAATATCAAGACAATAAACAAGGTTCCTCAGATGTTTCAAATTGTCCATATGACTTATACACTCTTTGCTCAAGCCCCCTGTAGGTGGTCATACAAATGTGTAGGCTGAAAGTGGGGAAAGTATAGGTATTAAACATTATTTTTCCATCCCATGAATTCAATACTTGTATAAACACCCTAAAATTCACCCATCACATTCAAAATGACCTAGAACATGTATCACTAGCTTATTTCCAATGTGGATTCCTCCATTAGAACACATGTTATTGCACATTCCAATGGTAGATTGTGCACATGTGTAGAGTATGATTGCAAATCATGAAGGTTATTTGGATAATGAGGTTTTAATGTTGAAGGAGAAATAATATTACCTTTAAAAGATATAATAGACACTAACACAACCATATGAATCCATGAACAAGCATGGGAATCCATAAAATGGAGGAAACCTGTCTGTCATCCCATATGAGACTATTCTACAAACATGACATGATTTACTCATCAAATCAACTTCAAATGTGAAAAAAATAATGTATAATATTATATAATTAAGGGAAAATCATATTTAATCATCATAACCTAATAGATTGTACATAATCTCTCAAACAAGAGCAAAAACCATAGGGTGCATGAAACAACTAATATATTTACATAGTCAACTTGTTCAAAATGGTTCATAAGGAAAAATTGATCAATTTTATAAAAAACTTACATAAAAAATAAGGTATCTGAATTCAATATCATCTCCCAATATCATTTTCCCTGGAACCTCATGAGTTTTCTGTACCAAGTACAAACCTACAAGTCACTTTTTCTTGCCAATAAAGGTGAGAAGAGAGATGAATAGTTTTGAGAAATAAATGTTACTTAAAAATAAAATAAATAATGTAATGGAGCATGATGAATATAAAGAGTCACATTTTAAACTTTTCCAAGTGGCACACTTCCCAAGAGGGTCATACAAGTGCCAAACTCTTCCTTTTCTTTAAGAAAACTAACTTTTATTTTGATGAACCTGCAAATTTAACTTACCAATAGTGGATTAATACTTATTAAGACATATTTCATGTTAAATAACCCATTTTAACCTTCAAATTTCCCAATAAACCCATAAAAATTACTAAATGTACCTTTTTGACCCCTAAAATGACCTATAATGATAAATGGACATAAAAACTAATTGACCATGGATAATATAACATAATTTGATATTAATTAAAATGTTATATACCCAATGACACATATCATACCTTATATATACCTATAAAGTCAATTTTTCACTGTAAGTGCCCCAATTTGACTAAAAAGTTAAATTTGGTCAACAAATTGGTGACTCATATGGGTAGTATACCTTCTATACTAACTAGACCAGTAGCCTTATCTTTCCATTAGGATTAGGATTCATATAAATTGTGATTCAAACAAGGATAAATTTGACCATTACTTTTATCTTGACCAAGACAAGACAACTAATGACTACCTCAACACACAAAGCAAAGACACACATAACCAAGAGAGCAAACACACACATGTGCTCAAAGCACTTAGGAGATACAGAAAACAACTTATTATATACAAATAACAATTAACATACCTCCCCCATGGATCAAATGGAAAGTTTGAAGCATCACTTTATTCATGAGATGGAACATGGTACAAAGCATGTTTCTCCTTAGATTGGATGTTTTGTGGATTAGACCTATTCCTTGGTAATTTAATTACCATGCTCTCAAGTTGACCAACTTCAAATAGGTCTACAATGTAGAGGTATTCCTCTTGCATCCAAACATGTTCAACCTTGCCACATGGATCTTTAATTTCAACTTCAAATTTTTATTCAACAAAACATAACTTCTTGTCTTTCGTAGTGCTCTCAACAAGATTGGGCTTCCTCTTAGTTGAAAGCTCTTCTAGCTCATCAAGGAGTTCAAAAAACTCTATCCAATATTGATCATTGTCTTCCATGAAAACCTCTTCCTTCACCTTGTCATATAATTAATCCTAAACTTGGCAAAGTTCTATAAGCTCTTGAAATAGCTCCATTTGTAGCTTCCAATCATCCTTGTCAACCACTTCTTGAATGTTAGTATCACCAAGTGGCTTTATGGTACTAGGTTCTTAACCAATAGGAAGAACTTCATCTTTATGTCTAATTGAACACTCAAGATTATGTTCATTAGACTCATCAATAGGCTTATCATTAGCTATGAAATCTTTTATAGAAGAATAAACTTTAACCAACTCATCAAAATCCTTGCATATGGAATTGAACTTCTGCCATAAGTATTCTTCCTTATTATCATCTTCATGAGCTACTTCCTCTACCTTGGTCTCATGAGATTCTCCTAGGAATGCCACTTCTTGAGAGATGATTTGAAATTTTTCTCCTTCCTTGATAACACATTTAAATTCATGATTATGATGATCATCTAAAACCTTTTTATTAGATGTAGAGTTTTCTTCAAGGGATATATGGTTTTCCATCTCTTTCTCCTTCATGGTGATACCAAGACTAGGTGCATCTTGAAATCCTATGATCTAGCCTAATGAGGCTGCCAAGGAGGTAGGTTTTATTCAAGAAAGAGTTCTATTTATTTATTAACCAACTGATCCTCCTTTGGTTTCCATACCAAAGGTCCATCAAGGTAAAGGGTGATGGGGTAATGACAAGATGAACAAGTTAGGGGAGGTGGCACATAAAACTCAAAATCAGATTGAGGGTGGAGTATATGAGGTTCTTCATGGACACACATCCATTAAAATATAGAGACATCAGATATTATATTATCCTTTTGTTCACAAAGGGGAGTACCTATGGTTATTTCTTCCTCATAATAACTCATGATATCCTCTTGATTAGTTATCAATTGAATTTGTTCTTCTTTACTTGCTTCTTTCAAGATAGGTTGAGAAAGAATGATATGAAAGGTTGATGGATAGGATCATGGATTTGAGGTGAAGGAAGTGGAACATGAGATTTAGTGAAAAGTGAAGGAGTTGGATATGGAGTGTGGGATGAAGGATAAAGCTTATGAGTGGGTTTGGAAAAGAGGAAAGCATGAGTGAGCTCATATGGAAGTGAATTCTTGGGTTGATTAGAAAGGGTAATGTCTACATGAGTAGGAGCTTCACTTTGCCAATGATATCTTTGTGTATAATATATGGAAATAATTTATTTCATATGACAAGAATCATAGGAATAATTTTGAGGATGATAATCATTATTATATGAGAGATAGGGCTCATATTGAGTTTAATAAAGAGGTGTTTCTTAGTAGTCATTCTCATAGGATTGTCCAACAACATGGTGCCTACATGGAGAGGGAAATGAAGGACTATAGGAATTCTATGGATTGTAGGGATATTGAGGGGTAAAATTTGGTTCATATAAAGGTTTATTGTAAGATTGATACACTTCATGACAAGGCTGATTATAGTCACACCAAGGCTCATTAAGAACTTGTTCGTATTGATGGGGAATGGCACAAGCTTGGAAGGTTTCACCAACTTGTAGAGAACAAAACTCAAAACCAAAGTCAGCCATGAAAATTTATTAAAATCAAGGATATAAAGAGAAATGTTACCAAAAATATTCAAAGGATAACCTGAGCTACTTGACCAATTGATACAACTTCAGAGTCACAATTGATGCTTTGATAGATGCCCCTAAAGGCTGATTGTTGAGAGATAACATCAAAAATCTCTCAACCTATTAGACCAAGAGTCCTAATGGGCATGTAAAAAAATATTTTCACTTGGATTTTCACCCTTTTATGAGAGGAAAAATATTTCCTCATCCAAGTATCAAAATGGAATAACCTTTAGGCTTGTGGGAAGCTAAGGGATGAGTTGAATCTCTAGATAGGGTTAGCTCCCTTGATGTACCACTTTGGATTGTAATTAAAAATAAATATGCCAGGTGAAAAAGGAGAGATATAAATAAAATAGAACTAACATAATGGAGGTGATACGCTAAATTTACTGATGACATCCAACCATATACATATTACACTTGAAATCAAAGGACAAACTAAACATACACTTCTACAATCTTCATCTTCTCACATCAATGTTACATTATGAGGTTATGGATGAATGTGAAAATGTATGAAGACTATAAAAGAGGAATATGAGGGAAATAATGAATATAATAACTCACTTAAACCATGAACATATCCTAGAACACTTCACATGTCCTAGAAGAAGAGTCTTTCCAACTATATATAAGGTGAAATAATGAGACCACATGTTAGGAATCCATAGTCTTCACTAAACAAGATTCATAATTAAAGTAGAAAAAACTTATGAGAAGTCATGAAAGAGGTAAAAAATAGTATTCTTATTGATTAAAAGGTATAAATTTGAGTAGGGCTTTTCCATACTTAGGTGGAACATCTAATAATATGCCAAAATGGCTAGTTCTTATAGAATGAGAGAGAGAGAGAGAGAGAGAGAGAGAGAGAGAGAGAGAGAGAGAGAGAGAGAGAGAGAGAGAGAGAGAGAGAGAGAGAGAGAGAGAGAGAGAGAGAGAGAGAGAGAGAGAGAGAGAGAGAGAGAGAGAAGAGAATTCCAAGGGTCATAAAGACATTTTTAAAGAAAATAAAATAAGTTATTTTTACATGATAATTTAATTTGGGATGAACCATCCAAGTTTAGGAGCTACAAATGTCAATCCAAGTCATAAACCTCATGAAAGTGGCAAAAAACTCCTCATTCTAGCTCAAAAAAATAGCATGCATGATTTGATATATATAAATGCCTCATAATTAATTAAGAGAAGTTAAAATGATTTTAATGTAAGGGTAGTATATTATACATGAATCTCCATACATTGGTTGTAGCCCAGGTCATTTGAAAACTCCTAGAAGGAAGCAATCATCATTAGCTATCTATAAAATTGCTCTTCTATGCACCCTGCACACTTGGCTTCCAAAAATATAAAAAAAATTCATGAAAATACATAAAAATAAATTAATTATATGTTTTAAGACCCACCATGTCCTTATAATCATTTAGGATACATTAAAATTCCATTTATTTGAAGTTTCCACACTACTCCCTAGCTTGTCCATTATACTAGTTTTGACTAGTTGAGTTGAAGCACTTGGTTTGGACACTTAAGAGCTGTTTAAATGAATAATAATGATATGGGGAGTTATATTAATTATTAATATTTACATCCATGTTATTTTAATCCCTTGAAACCTTCTACAACCTGAAAAACACATAAAATAATTAGGAAAACCTTGTTTTTTACACCCATCCATACAAGTTCGTATAGGAAAAAAGCATGTGAGGGAGCTTGAGAGATTAATTTCAAAGGTAATAAATATTTCATGGTCATAATATTCCTTATATATGTATCTCCAACCTTATTTCTCCAATCAGGTTCCTTTAAGGATTTTGCAAGGGTTTTAGATAGTTTTACCCTCTTATCCATCGTTCATAGAGATTACACATTAAAATTTCAATATAATGACACAAAATATTTTTTTATTACCATGAATAAATCCTAAAAACTTTTTATACCTTCATGAAAAGATCATGAAATATGTGAGCTTCCAAACTTGTCCTATCAAGTTCTTTTCCCCATTTACATAGGCCTAACAATGGTCCCAAGCTATAATTAATTCTCTTAAATCCTTGTATAAAATATTTAAGTTTAAAAATACCTAATTAAATCATAGGAACATTATTCAATAGGTTTCAATGCATATTTAAGGCCAAAAGTGTGAGTGGCCTTCTCTTTGGGCATTAGGCCTCATCCTTAACTAATAGGCTTACCTGCACTCTTGAGCTTAGAATGACTTTTGATATATTTAATTGCCTTGTATTAGCTAAAAAATAATTTCAATAATCTCATACACATTTTATAATGGTCTATAAATCTCTCCAATAGTTAGAAATGAGGTTGACCTATTGTTTGGGCCTTAGGTATAACAATGCCTACTAGGTCTGACTATAACCCTAGGATTATGGAGTACCCTATTGAGTTTCATTACATTAAGAAATTTTATTAATGTTTAATTGGATTTATATAAACTCCACACACCTTTCTCCATGGTCCAAACAACCTCAAGTTCATCCTATCAGGCCCTTCCTCAAACCTGCCTGTCTATGCACAAAGGGAAGTACCCCTTATCTAAGATAAAATAGGGGATAATTCCCCTATTTTTTTAAAAAAAGTGTATGTTTTATAGGATTATATAATTTTAAAATATCCCATCCTCATAAATTATCCCTTTTTCATCAAATATGACCCTCCAACACTTCAAGAAACCAAGACTGCTAGTATGAAAAGAACTATGCAATGTATGATTTTTAATGAACTGTGTATATATAAATAGAGATATCTCTACTATATCTCCTTATAATGGATATTAAAAAATTTTATCACCATAATTTCCTAGGTTTTCACTAGGCTCAAAACCTTTACTAACCAAATTTGCATCTTGAACTTCACTTTTACTTGTTAGGCCTGAGTGTCAATTTACCCTACCTACTCAGGAAAATGAGCCTATGAGTAGTGTTTCATGCTTAAAATTTTGATCCTTAAGTGTATTATATTATCCCTAAACCATCCTAACCATTTAAAACCAATCATTACTCATTAGTTCACTTGAAGTGACTCTAGATCATTACTTATACATACTTCTTATCTCATTGCTTGTTATGGTCAACACATTCAATAGTGTTGAGGAATGTAAGGACATGTAGTTGAATGTGTTTAATTTTCAAGGTTACTAATCATAATTTAACTTCATGGAACATTTAAATTTTCTTACAACCTTCTCATTATTTGATAATACCTTCTTGTCTTCATTTTATCATGATTGTGACTTGTTCTTGGGAACACTGCTTTAGGTGTGCATTTATCTTATGTTTAGACTAGTTACGATGTTAGAAGACATCATTTGAATCAAATTTAGGTTTAATATCATATTTTTATACTATAATTCACTTTATATTCACTTTTAATGGTCAAAACACATTCAAACACTTCAACTTGGATCACTGTTCTCATTCCCAACTATAAGTCAACATATACATAGTGTACGAGTAGGAGTGTCCATGGAAGGAAAAAAAGTACATTTATTACTTTGAAGATTTTTTTAGGTCATGAGGTTCCATTGAATAATTTTAAACCAATACTAAAGTTGATATGTTCTATGATGGTCAAACTAGAGCATAAGGTCACTTTGTAGTCCAAAGACTATAGAATTCACTACCTTGTTTTAGTGGTTTCAGAAGCATATTTGGGCCTTATAACATTTGGTCTCCACAAATACATCTGAATCTAAACCTTACCAAGTTTTTATCCTATGATATAGATATAATAATATTATAGTATTAATTATTAAAGGTCAATATGAAACTATTATATGCTATCCACAAAAGATGATGGTTCTCTGTTTTCCCTCTTTAGGGACTATGGCTCTAAACACAGCCATTTCATTTCTATGAAGGTGACTTTCATTCTTAATTTGTCAACCTATCTTTAAAAAAAAGTATAACATTATGTTTTACCATATCAAGATAATAAATAAGGTTCCTTAGATGTTTCAAACTCTCCATATGACTTCTACACTCTCTGCTCAGGCTGCCTGTAGGTGGTCATACAAATGTGCAGGCTAATAGTGGGGAAAGAATAGGCAATGGACATTATTTTTCCATCCCATGAATTCAATACTTGTCCAAAAACCCTCAAATTAACCCCTCACATTTATAAGTACCTATAACATGTATCACTACCTTATTTCCAATGTGGATTTATCCATTAGAACATTTACTATTGCACATTCCAATGGTAGACTATGCACATGTGTAGAATATGACTAAAAATCATGAAGATGATTTGGATAATGAGGTTTCAATGTTGAGGTAGAAATAAGAGTAACTTTAAAACATATAAGAGACACAAACATAGCCATATGAATCCATGAACAAGCATGTGAATCCATAAAATGGAGGAAACCTATCTGTCATCCCATATGAGACTATTCTACCAACATGAGATGATTTACTCATCAAATAAACTTCAAGTGTGAAAAAAATAATGGATAAAATTATATAATTAAGGAAACATCATATGGAATCAGCATAACCTACTGGATTGTAAATAATCTCTCAAACAAGAGCAAAAACCATAGGGTACATGAAACAACTAGCATATTTGCACAGTCAACTTGTTAGAAATGGTTCATAAGGCAAAGTTAATCAATTTTCAAACTCCTTATATGAAAATTTAAGTATCCACGTTTAATATAATCTCCTAATAACATTTTTCCTTAAACCTTATGAGCTATCTATACCAAGTACAAACCTACAAGTCACTTTTTCTTGCTAATAAGGGTGAGAAGAGAGATGAATAGGTTTGAGAAATAAATGTTACTTTAAAATCCTAAAGAGTCACATTTAAACCTTTTCCAAGTGCCACACTTCCCAAGGAGGTCATACGAGTGCCAAACTCTTCCTTTTCTTTAAGAAAAGTGACTATTCTTTTGATGAACCTAAAAATTTTAGTTACCAATAGTGTATTAAGACTTATTAGGACATATGTGATGTTAAATCACCCATTTTAACCTTCATATTTCCTAGTAAACTTGTATAAAGCATTAAATGCACCTTTTTGACCCCTAAAATGTCCCAAAATGATAAATAGAGATAAAAACTAATTGACCAAAGACAATATAGCATTATTTGAGATTAATTAACATGTAACATACCCCATGACACTCATATTATACCTCATATAGACCTAGAAATTCAAGGTTTTACTATAGGTGCCCCAATTTGACTAAAAAGTTGAATTTGGTCAACAATTGTTTTTTTAGGTAAACTTTGGACATGTATAAAATAAAAAACCATAATTTGTATCCAAAAACCAAAAAAAAACATCACATTCCTATATAATTATTTTAATTTCCCCATAAATCCCTTGGATTTAGAATCATTGATGAAATAATGGCATAGGATTCAATGATCAATCCTAAATACAACTTTTATGGAGTTAAGAGAGATTCTTTACCTCCAATAGGAATTTCCACTTATGGGATATTTGATTCAAAATCCATCACTTCAAAAACCTTGGGATGTGAAATTTACACATGTTCCCACTGCCATGGCCTCATAATCCATGTGAATACCCTTTTTGGTAACAATTACAACATCGAGCACCATTGACAAGAAATGTTGTCAAGATGCAAGTCGTAGTTGGATATCTCTATATATGTGGTCTCATGGCTAAAAAATAGCATCACCATCATTTCAAGGGTGGTTATTAACCTATATGATCACATTATTAGCATTTGATATCCCATTTTGGAGACAAATAACACATTCTAGCCTTAAGATAACATTTCCCTAGATGCAAGACGCAAGTCATAGTTGGATATCTCTATCTCTAAGGCCTAGTGACTAAAAAAATAGAATCAATAACACATCAAGGGGGATGATTAACATATATTATTGTATTAATATCATATGAGTACACCTGGTTATGACTTGGAGTACCCATTTTAGCCTCAAGATGACATTTTCATATATGGCAAAATTAATGTTTTTTAGACAAACCTTGGCAAGGCATAAAATAGAAACTATAAGTCATATCCATAAACCGAAATAACTATCATGTGATTTTTAAATTCCTTTGATTTCACCCTAAAACCCTCAAATTAAAATTCATCAATGAACTCATGGCATAGGATTCAGTGAACAATTCTAAAATACAACATTTATGTAGTTAAGAGATAGGTTCTTTGCCTCTAATAGAAATTTCCACTTTCAGGGCCTCTACTTTCAAATCCATCAATTTTGAACCATGGGGTGTGAAATTTATAGACATTCACACTTCTATGGCCTCAAAATCCATGTGAATACCTTTTTTTGCAATAATTTTGGCCTTGACCAATATTGATAAGAAACGTTGTCAAGATATAAGCCATAGTCATATATATCTATGTTCAGGGACTTGTCAATAAAAATTGGCATTGCCACCACATTGAGAGTAGTGATTAACCTCTAGGACCATATTCTTGTCATCTGAGTACATTATTTTGGAGACATAACTCTCATTCTGGCCTCAAAATGATATTTCCCTATAAGACAAAATTATTATTTTTAGACAAACTTTAGATAAGCATAAAATAGAAACCATAAGTCATATACACAAAATAAAATAACCTTCACGTTCCTATCAAAGACATATACTTAATTGTCAAATTTTAAATAATTCCACTAAATAAATCAAAAGATATTTAACTTTTTATGAATAAACCCTAGGTTATCTTATCACAAGGTAACAAGCATAAAAATGCATAAATTGAGAAAAATAATGTTTCAAGACCTAATTAAAAAATAAAATAATATTTTTTTCAGTTATCTAACTTTTCTCTTTTGTGACCAATGGTTGATCTTGTATGTATTTTCTCAAAATTTAAGGTTTGCTTAAATCTAGGTTATCATAACTCTATTTTAGTTTTTAAGGTTTCTAGAGCTTAGAACATGATAACATCAAGGAATGAGATCAAACAAAGCTGAAAAACATATATATGAGTCCAAATACACTTGATAATACACAATAGCATAGATAATTATTCAAAGATGTTTGAAAGGTGGGTTACAAGTCTAATACACCTTAGAAACCATCAACAACCATGTTGTTTAAACCATTCACCCCATAAACAATGATATGTATGTAATAACAAGTCAATAAATTATTAAATATGGTTTAATAAAACCTATATGAGCATGAAAATTATTATGGAAACCTTATTTTACTCATTTATTTCTTTAAGACTAGATAAACACCCCTATAACCTGCTTACACATTATTCATCAATTCCACCAACTGAGTTTATCATTCATTTTAATCTCTTCTAAGCCTCCTTTAAATTTGGTTCTAAATCTATCCATCACAACTGATTTCTAAACTTAGGTGTAGTTATTTCTTGACCCCAAAAACCTCAAGATGACATTTCCCTAGATAAGGTAAAATAGTCAATTGTCTACATGAACCAAAAGCTTCTGTTAGCTTGGAGAATATGGAATTCTCTACTAAAGGTGTAAAACATGTGAACATGGAAGCTAATTTTGCACCACTAATATAAAAACATATGTTAATGTGTAATTAAACTAAAATTTATATGTAATACCTAAGAAATAAATATTTTTTTTTAAAAAGTAAACACATTTATATTTGATAAGTCAACATACCTTGGGAGTTCAATCTAAGGAACCACTAGGATTAACTCTATTGTTTATAATAGCAAGAATTGCTTCATGACCAGATTCAAAAACCTTGCATAGAGTCCTTTTTAATGGCCTACCCCAATATTTTTGTAATTGAATATTTGTTGAAGAACAAAATTTTAATAGTGGAGTATCTTCCTATGTATTTTTTAGTCTTTAAACAATCATGCATTTGAGTTTTTAATAGGATAACATTGAAGTCAAGTTTCAGTAATTACCATAGACCCAATGGGATAGTGAATTTTTGCCCCATCTATGACTATAGAAGTCAATTTTTGGTTTTCCTCTATACACCATAATAAGTAGTAGTATGTCCCTTCCTCATTATCCTCATCTATAATAATTGCATAAATATACCTTGAATCATAAAACAAAAAATGATTTAATAACATGACCTGATGTTATATTTAACAAATTTAGTACATGTATAAAACACATGTTATATATATGGATGTACCTAGTTTCACCAGATAAAATACATGGTCAAAGTCATTTGATGATGTTAGCTTTGTAAGTTATAAGGATGGTAGAACTTGATAAGTGTCAATTGGAACTAGAGGCCTACACCTCCATTCATCCACCCATTCTTGTGACTCGCATTCATTTCAAACAAATTCAATGCATGTAGAACAAAATAATGCCATGTGACTCATATGAACCATCAAAGAACCTAAATTTAAGATATTAAATGAGTATAACTCACTTAATCTATTACCATCATACAATATTCATAACTTACCAATTATTCATCCTTTATCAGCCATAAATATCTATAAATAATGTACTTTTTTTAGCACCGTCGTCAATATTTTCATTACTCCACTCAATTATGTTTTTTGCATCTATCAAATTGGAAAATTCTTCAAACTTCAAATCTTCCCTTAAAAGTGATCTTTTTAAACATATTCTTGCACTATCATGCTCCCCTTTCTCATGGCCTACTTTAGAGAAATTCCAAATATGTTGTACACCAATGGTCACATTTATCTTGTGTAGCTAGTAGAACATCCATGCATTATTATGTTGTGACATTTAATTATCTGACCAACTATAATGTTCATTAAAAGTAATGTTCCTGTCACTCAACTTGACATAAAACATCTAAAATAACCTTGCACATACTTTGAAGAATGTGTTTGATCATTGTCAACATAGAAGTGGTACTCCATTAACATTTTTTGATCATGCTTTGTACTATCAGGTGAATACATGAATGTTATATGCACAAAAAGAGAAACTTGTATTGAATTGTAGTATTATGACTAAACCTCTCTTTGTGGTTGTAATGTGTAATTATTTACAAAGTAACTATTGAAGTAATAGTACCAAACATTAATATGTTCTTACTTAACTAGAATTGTTCATCTAGACATCAAACTCTATGTGTGTGCCTTGCATACTCATATGCGATTTCCTCCCTAAATTTGTCTATAAATTTGGAAATAACTATTTATTCTGTAAACAAGATTGCACCTTTTATATTCCTTTCAATATTTTAATCAATATGCCACAAATTTATATTTACTAAAACCAACAAATTCTTGTCCAATTTCATGTATACTCTCCTTATCAATACAATTTTTCAATTTTGTTAAAAGACCACAAATATTGCAAGTTCCATCCAAACATGCACTATTATAAAAAAAATTATCCATCTTGCCTTTCATAAAAAATGGATGGAATAAATTATCTTACTTATTTTGGTGGGGATTCCACTCCACACTCCTACAAAATATTTTCAATATGAAAATTATAATGAACATGATGAAAAATATTATAATGCATCAAAAATTCAACATGTTACCTACAACAATAAGTAGTGTGTGTGTCATTAATTTTTATTAGATTAAACAAAAGACACAGAGAAAATGAGATTGAGAATAGTAGAGCACTTGTTCAACATTCAACCAAGCATGAAGGCCTATAAATAGGCAAACAAATGAAATACCCATGAAGCATGAGATGGGTATAAGAAAACTAACCTACGTCAGCTTGCATGAAATAACAAAGACCGAACAAACAACTAACCTCTTAACCAAAGTGTTTAAGGCAACTAACCAACCTAAATTACCTTAGTAAATAACCTAAGGTAAATACAATAATATGCTAACACCCTCCCTTAATGACTAAACCAGAAACAAGACCAAATTTATCTCTAAATTTTATGAACTTGTCTGTACCAAGTGGTTTGGTCATTATATCAGCTGGCTGCTCTATAGTGGGGCAGTAGAAGAGACTGATGTCTTCATTTGTAACCAACTATTAGATGTAATGATGGTGAACCTCAATGTATTTGGTCCTGGCATGAAATACTAGATTATTCACCATCTTCAAAACACTTTGGTTGTCACAAAAAATTGGAGTAGGCTTTGATGACTCAAACTGAAGATCCTCCAAAATTTTCTTTATCCACATGGTTTCACAACCTGCATTGACCATAGCTTTATAATCTGCTTCTATTGAAGATAATGCTACTGTAGTTTGTAGTTTGCTCTACCATGAGAAAACTCCTGAACCAAAAGTGAAAACATACCCTGTTGTAGATTTTCTTGAATCAACTGAACTTGCCCAATTAGAATCAGAATATCTCGAAAGTTCAAAATCTATAGACTTCCTATACAGTATGCCAAAGTCAAGAGTACCTTTGACATATCTTAATACTCATTTTGCAGATAACCAATGGACTTCTTGTGGTTTAGACATGAAGCAAGATAGAAAACTCACTACAAAACAAATATCCGGTCTGGTGGTAGTGAGGTAAATGAGACTACCCACTAGCTACCAATACATTGTTTCATTGACCAGAGGTGAATCAGTGTTTGTTGAAATTGTAGCTCCTGCTTCCATAGGTGTGTGAGTTGGATTACAATCCATCATTTTGAACCTTTCTAGCAATGAATTGTCATACTTATTCTGTGACATGAATACAGTATTACCACTTTGCCAAAACTCAACACCTAAATAGTATTTCAGTAGTCCTAAGTCTGTCATGTCAAAAGTACAACAAACATCAGCTTTCATTTGCTGAATGAGACTAGTACTACTACTAGTGATGGCTATATCATCAACATATATAATGAGAATCAAGATATCATCACCAGACACCTTTACATAGAGAGTTGGTTCTGAGTTACACCTTTTGAAACCTGACTCCCTAAGATATGAGTCTATTTTTGTATGCTAGGCTCAAGGAGCCTGCTTAAGTCCATACAAGGACTTGATCAACCTGCAAACAAGATGTTCCTTACAAGAAACTTGAAAAAACCCTGTGGTTGAACCATGTAGACTTCCTCCTCCAGATCTCCATTCAAGAAAGCACTCTTTACATCCATTTGGTGCACCTGCCATCCAAACTGAGCAGCAATAGCAATAATCAAATGAAAAGTTACCATCTTGGTGGTTGGATCAAAGTGTCCTCATAATCAACCCCTTCCTCTTGTGCATAACCTTTTGCAACAAGTCTGCATTTGTGTTTGTCCAAGGAACCATCTGCTTTGTATTTTACCTTATAAATCCACTTACAACCAATGGATTTCTTTCCTGGTGGTAGTTCCATCAACTTCCAAGTCTTATTTTTCATCAAGGAATCATATTCCAATTGCATAGTTGATTCCCACTCAGACTTCCCTTTGGCCTCTGAAAAAAATTAGGCTCAAATACTTGTGAAACATCAGTTGTTAGAGCAAGATTGACATGCTCACCTCTTTACCAAACTGCTTTCCCGATCTCAGTCTTCTACCTTCCACACCTTGTGGCAAGTCTCCTTCTTTTAGTGCTTCAATTGTGGCAATATACCACATTGGCTTCTTTGGTTGTGCTATTAGAACCTCACAATGACCTGTATCAATTCCCTCCCTAGAATGTGATTCCACTGATGAACAAGAATCCTGCTCACTTTTCACATTATAACTAATAATTGAATCATTAGATAACAATGACTCAATATTTGAAATTGACTAGTTGCTGTGAAGTATGGCATTTGTTCATTTACTATGACATCTCTATTTACCACAACTTTGTTAGTAGAAACATCAAGTAATCTGTAGGCCTTTGATTGATCACTGTATCCAACAAACATGTATGCTTTGCTTTTTGCATCCAAATTTCTTCTCTTTTGACTAGGAATAACTGCAAAAGCTACACAACCAAAAATTTTGAAATCACTTACATCTGGAGTTTGACCTGACCAAGCCTCCTCTGGAGTCAAATTCTCCAAAGCTTTTGTAGGACTTCTATTGAGGATGTATACTTCTGTATTATTACTTCTACCCAATACCTATATGGTACATTTTTGCTTTGGACCATACAACGAGCCATGCCCATCACTGTCCTATTACACCTTTCCACAACTCCATTTTGTTGTGGAGTGTAAGGTATAGTGTATTTTCTGTGTATGCCTTCAGTGGCACAAAACTCCTTGAACTGTTTTGAGATGAACTCACCCCCATTATCCATTCTAAGAGATTTCACTGGCCATCCTGCCTATTTTTCAACCATAGCTTTCCAAGTAAGAAAGTTAGAAAAATAATCAAATTTCTTTACTATAAAGTATACCCACTTTTTCCTAGAGAAATCATCAACCAGTAATAGGAAATAATGAGCACCAGAAGGGGTAGGTGTCTGCATTGGACCATGCAAATCTGCATGTACCAAATCCAATACTCCCTTTGCTCTCGAAGCTTTAACAACATCAAATGAATGTCTAACTTGCTTCCCCAACTGACATCCAGTACATACATGATGACTATGCTGAATAGAAGGAATCCCCTTAACCATCTTAGTCTTACTCAATGTAGTCAAATACTGAAAATTCAAATGCCCATACCTTTCATGCCATAGTGAACTTGTGCTATCTACTGCTGCAAGTGCACTTTCCTTTGCTTTGATTAGATCTACAAGCTTATACAAGCCTTTCTCACCAATCCCAACAACAATAATCTTGTTATCTTTAGTGGTGACTAAACATTGTTGTTCTTGAAATTTTACAACAAAATTAGATTTTGAGGTGATCTCACTGATTGAAAGAAGATTTTTGTTCATATCCGGTACATACCTAACATTCTTTAATATATAATTTACTGTACCATCAAAACTTATATGAACATTACCAAGTCCTTTCACAAAATATGTTGTACCATCTCCCAAAGATATAGATTCATTACTATTGTTATCTTCAACAAAATCCACATACCATCCTTATGGCATGTATAATGGCGATATGCCCTTGAATCATAGTACCAAGCTCGATCCACTGTAGAATTACCATTGGAAGCCATGAAAGCAAAATTTAGTGATTCCTCGCCTTCACCTTCAGCTACATTTGCATGATGAGCTTTCTTTCTGGGGATAGCCATATCATGTTGTCTTTTCCTGCAATCTTTCCTAAGGTGACCAAGTTTCTTACAATAAAAAAATTTCCATTTAGATCTCTTATTACCACTTACTTGTGAAGATTCTGATGGATAGCTATTTTTACCAGACTACTTACCCTATTCCTTGATAAAGAATGCACTCTCTATGGAAGTGGATGTAGACAACACTGCCTGCTCCTGTCGTTTCTCCTTTTGCAATAGCAATGTAGACAATGTTTCAAAATCCAAAGTCTGCATCTCAGCAATCATGTGCAAGGACTCCACAAATGACTCAAATGATGGTGGAATATTTTGCTGATGTCCTTGATTTGCAATAAAAACTCAGAAATGGAGCCACCTTCATGCATCTTAGTGGAAAACAACAAATTCTTCAAATACAACACTCTACCGGCTTTAGAAGCCTAATATTTTGAAGATAAGGTTTTCCATAAATTTAATGCTATAGTCACATTTCTGACCTCTGAGATTAGATTATCTACTATTGACAATTTTAACAACATGAGAGCCTCATGATGACATTTATCATAGTCATTGGTAGCAGTGGCAGGCCTTTGCTCTTTATCGAGCACTATTTGATCAATATTCAGATATTCACATATTGTCAAAACCTTGTGACTCCACAAACTAAAGTTCTTTCCAGTCAATTTCTGAGAATCTAGTAGTAATAGGTGTTGAATAGTAGCCATTTTACCTAGTTTTTCATGAAAATGATAAAATTAGAAAAACTATAATGATTTTTTTTTTAATTCCTTCTACACACTGATTCTATATTGACACTGAACAACCTTATCCATTTTCAGCAACAAACTCAATACCATTTGCAAGATCACAAAAATTCTACCACTGAAACATTTAAATCGAGAAAACTACAATTCCAATCTAAAAAATTCTTTCTCCGTTGACATCCAGATAAAAAACCCAAAAATGGTAAAAATTTTAACTTTTCGGATGCTTCCATGATTAATAGTCAGTGGTAGGTCCCCAATAACCCTTATTGGCTAAAGTTTTGATTTATTTCAATTTAAAAAATAAAAATAATTGAAATATTAAAACTTTAGGCTAAATTTTTTATAAAAAGATTTAACCAATCAGAAAATTGGCCTACCTCTGAAACTTCAAGCGAATATTCTGAGCCCGTTTCTCAACCAAATTGCAAACCATTTTCACCAGTGTCTTAGTTTTGATTTAACTTGTGATTTAGACTTTTGTTTCGCTGAAAAAGATGAAGAATTTTTTTTTTGATTTTGTCAAATCTGTACGGTGCCCATGCACACAATAAATTCAACAGAGGCTTTTGCGCCTCTAAAATATCCTATCTTCACTTCCTTTTGGTCTTATTTAGCCTTCTGATGCTTCATGGCAATTTTTAGACCTTCTGGTTGAGTTTTCTAAATTCCGTGATGCTTTCTCTCTCCTCAGCTCTCCACTAGGTGCCTAAAGCTCCTCCCTGGCAAGACACCGACCTCTCTCTGGCTTCCACAAACCTCCACTTAGGTTCTATAAACCATAGGCTCTGATACCATATTAGATTAAACAAAACACACAGAGAAAATGAGATTGAGAATAGCAGAGCACTTGTTCAACATTCAACCAAGCATGAAGGCCTATTAAATAGGCAAACAAATGAAATACCCGTGAAGCATGAGACGGGTATAAGAAAACTAACCTACGTCAGCTTGCATGAAATAGCAAAGACCGAACAAACAACTAACCTCTTAACCAAAGTGGTTAAGGCAACTAACCAACATAAATTACCTTAGTAAATAACCTAAGGTAAATACAATAATATGATAACAATTTTCAAATAGAAGGGTTTGGCCATTTTAAAATATCTTCAACTAATAAAAATTTGTGGATTATTTTTAACAAATTTATAATACAATTGTGTTTGATTCATATCCGAAAAATCTTTAAGATGTGGTTCACAGTTATAGGAACCAACTCTTATTTTCACCAGATCTCTAATATTAGGCAATACCCTTTTGTTATCTTTTAAAAATTATACAAGTAAATATTTTAGGGCATTGGCTATAACCTTGTTTTTGCGTGGAAGTTTACCATAGAATGCCCAAAATTCATTTTTATCATCAACATCTTGTTTTATATGCCTCCCAATTTATTTCATTAGAGTTTTCCTATTTATGTGTAATGCTCAACTTGTTTGTCTAAGCAATCATTTATTATTTATTTGATAAATTATCAAAGAAGTTGTAATAATGTGTTGGGTAGTGTTACCATCTTTAGTGAATTTTTAACACCTACTTGATGGTATGTATTATGAATATTTTCAATAATTACCTTTCTTTCACCATCAATATTAGATGTTTTTAGTCCTAGGATATGCATTTTAGGTTTCATCCTATGCACTTTCATAAATGTAAGAAATAATTGGCATCTTTGAGTTACATTTAATTTTCCAAAGTACAAGTCCCAAATGTTTTCAACTTTTCTTCTCATATAATGCTCAGACAGTTTTTTAGGCATTGATTTCAAAATGTTTTCATCAATTTTAATTAAATACTAGGGTCTTATTTTAAAAATCTTAGGTGTTCTTAGTGGTAAATTTGATTGATTTGTTGTTTCCATATTATTTTATTCGTTACTAGTTTCTTCATTCAATGATGTTCCCATATTGTTTTCTTGATTATTAGTTTCACTAATTAGTGTTTCCATGTAATTTACATCATCATGCATACTATCATCATCACCAAAATAGAAAATAAAACTTAAAATTTGAATATGGACTTACATTGTAATTTGGTATACTATCAAAATTGATAATTATACTAATATAGTTTGGTATACCATCCTTTTTTCTTCCATCATTATTTGTGACAATAATTTCATTATGGATAGTATACTTACTTGCATGAAGCTTTTGTATTCATTAAATTTGATCCCCAATTACCATAATTAAGACTAATAATTAAGTTCATAGGGATAAATTTAGCCCAAATCAAACCACTAACCACCCCAATTGACTAATTCACTCGATTTGTGATGACATGGGGGATAATGAAACCCAAAAACATTAATTATTATCATAAATACATTCAAGTGACACAAATTATCCTCAATTTCATTTGTATTTGGACCCTAAATCCTACACCTTATACCATAAACCTTAAAATTTAATCCCTAAACCATAAACCTTAAACCCTATACCCTAAATTTTTAATGTTAAGCCCTAACCCTGATATCCTAGATATACTAATTTCCTTAATCCCTAAAACCAAAGCCTTAGAAACCCTAAACTAATCATTTGAGCCCAAATTGCCATCATTTAGACTAAGAATTAGGTTCATAGGGATAAATTTGGCCCAAATTGCACAACTAACTACCCTAATTGACTAATTTGCTTGATCTGTGATGACATGATGGCTAATGGAACCCAAAAATCAAATTATCCTCAATTACCTTCATGGATGGACCCTAAACCATAAATCATAAACACTTAAAACCCTAAACAAATCATATGATCCTATATTACCATCATTTAGACTAAAAATTAAGTTCATAGGAATAAATTTGGCCCAAATCGCACCACTAAATACCTTGATTAACTAAATTATTCAATCTTTGATGACATGAGGGATATTCAATTAATATAAAACTAGACTAACTACCTTGATTAACTAAATTATCCTCATTTGCCTTTGTGGTTGGAACCTAAACCATAAAACCTAAACCTTAAACCATAAGTCCTAAACTAGGTAGGTCATATAACCTAAACCCTAAACCCTATATCATATACACTAAACCTTACACCCTAAACCTTAAATGCTAATCTATATAGAATCCCTAAACCCTAAATCATAAGCTCATAAAACCCTAAACCAATCATTTGATCCCTAATTAACATTGAATTTAGATAAAGAATTAGGTTCACAAAGCTAAATTTAGTCCAAATCACACCACTAACTACCTCCATTGAATAATTTTATTAATTTGTGAGGATAAAGGGGCTAATCAAACCTGAAAACACATTCTATGGTCACAAATAGGCTCAAACAGCTCAAATTATCCTTAATTACTTTCATGATTAGACTTTAAACCCTAAACAAATCAATTTAGCCTCAATTAACATCTTTTAGAGTAAGAATTAGGTTCACATGGCTCAATTTATCCCAAATCACATCACTCATTCCCCAAATTTACTACTTAGCTCAATCTATGATGACGTAGGGGCCAATTGAGCCTAAAATCATATTTTATAGTCACAAATAGGTTAAAAGAGCTCCATTTTACCCTATTTACTTTTGTGATTAGACATTATAACATAAAATATAAACCATGGCTATACCCTAATCCCTAATCCCTAAATACTAAACATTAAACCCTAAATCATAAAACCTAAACATTAAACCAATTGATTTGACCCTATTAAACATCATTTAGAGTAATATTTATGTTCATTTAGGGCTTAATTTAGTGCAAAGCACATTAATTATTGGCCTAGTCTATTTATTAGATCAATTTATGATGATTTTTGGGCTAATTATTCCCAAAATCACATTCATTAGTCATAAATAAGTTCAAACAGCTCAAATTATCTTCAATTTCCCTTACTATTGGACCCCAAACCCTATACCCTATACCCTATACCTTATACCTTAAACCCTTAACCTTAAACATTAAATTATAAACCCTAAACCCTAAACCAATTGATTTAACCTTAATTAAAATCCTTTAGAGTGAGAATTAGGTTCATAAGGCTCAATTTGGCCCAAATTGCATCACTCATTGGCCTAATTTACTAATTGGCTCCATTTGTGATGACATAGGGGATAATTGAGCCCAAAATCATATTATATAGTCATAAATAGGTTTAAGGAGATTAATTTGGCCCCAATTACCTTCATATTTCAACCTTATATACCTTAAAAAATAAAGGTTAGATCGTAATCCCTAAACCCTTAGCCCTGAACCCTAAATCATAAATCATTAACTCTTAAAACTCTAAACCAATAATTTGATCCCCAATAAAATAGAATTTATACTAATAAAAATTGGTTCACATTGATTCATTTTCTATGTATGTGAAATGCACATTATTCTATGTATGCAAAAATTCCATGTACGTAGTAGTAAAATGTACATGGATTTTCCACATACATGGTAATACCCCTTACATGGGTTTTATATTTCACATTTCAAACACATGCTTGAAGGTTCAAGAATATCTTTGATTCTTGAGCCTGAGGTGTGGACCTACAAACACATAGTTGAATGTGTATTTTTGACTAAAAACAACAAAATACAACTTTAACCATGCTAAACACTATTAATTCAATTGATTTTTTCTTGAAAATTTTACTACAACATAGACTACACTCTTCTCTTTTAAAATATATATTTTTTTTCATATTTGTATTTCTTTAATGTTGTTATCTACATTTATTTCTAAGTGTTTCTTTTTTTAGAACTATATGTTGTAATTATACATGTTCATTTTTGTTTATGTATCTTTTCATTGGTTGATTTAGACTGAAAAAATGTATGGTTAAAAACTAGACCTAATTATGTACATATGTAAAAAAATCTATTTTTTGATATTTTTTGAGGTAGTTATGGGGCCCACATGGTTGTCTATACATTATTGATCATATTTCAGGGTCTATTGACTTTGAAATTAGTAAAATATTAGTTATTCATTAATTAATTTAAAAAATATATAGGTTGAAAATTAGATGATCTTATATAACTTTCCACCAAAGGGTTTAAGAGAAAACTAAAATATGCTAAAAAAATGATGGGCCACATGGAAAGTTATCTACTTTGATTTTTCTAAAAAAAATTACTACCTATTTTAATTTTTTATGTTTATCCTACTTATATTTGACCATTTGAAAAACAAATTAGTAGTTTAGAAACTAGACTTGAAATTCTACAATTCATGTTGCCATGACATCTTCAAATTTTGAGTTTAGGTGTCTCAAATTATACATACAAGTTAAGGTTTCTTACTTTTTAGGAAAAAACATGTCCACCTAAGACCCCCTTTTGGCCCCCAAATTCCATGCACTTTCCCTACAATGTGATGAATTTTTATGTCAGACATATTATAGAATTTAATTAATTATTAGATTCATTATGTTATTGAACATCTATAGATTACATTAAATATGATAATGTATAATATATATTTTATATTAATAATGCATTTTTACACGAATTGCTTTATTCATCATAGAAATAAATGTCATATTTTAATAAACCAACAATTTATGTTACCTAACATATTATAATGTTATTGTATTTACTAAATTTATATTTATTTTTGCATGTCAAATATAGGAAAACATGGAAACATATGCAGTGGACAATAACTGGATAAATGAGATAACACTAACAACAACAAACCTTATGAGAGAAGAAAAATATAAGAGGTCACAATTTATAATAGATTTTTTTCACTTAAGACAACCAAGGCCTCCATTACAAATAAAATCAATAGTGAAAGATTGATTAATTTTTTCAAAAGCATGTGCATTTCATATTCCAAGATTTCATATTGTTGGCCCTCTATCTAAAGGTTTTGGTCTTTTTTATGATAGTGTCCATCATGTTGTGCAATATGGACTTGAATGTAAATTAGAAAAAATAGGTATCACAGTTTCAAATCCTAGGGCAATAAAAACATTGCCTTGATCGTGCACATAAAATTCTGAGAGTGAAGAAATAAAAATTTGTTAAACGAAAAAATATATATTGATTGTAAATTTTTGGAATAAATATAACATAATTTTTGTATATTCTAAAAACAAAAATGTAACTTTGTAAAGTGTATGTGTGTTGAAGTAAATGTATACTTAATTGAAACATTGTAATTTATTTTATATTGATTTTTTTCTCCTTGTTATTGGTGGGCTTATTGCTAGATATTATTTTATTTATAAATTATAGTTAAAAAAATTATTTTAATGTTCTTTCATATGGATATATATATATATATATATATATATATATATATATATATATATATATATATTTGTTTGCAATGTTTGGTTTAAAAGAATTTATATTAGGATAATAAGCATTGATATTGACTGAATGTTTACATCATTAATCATAAATGTCATATCTTCTCTATTGAAAATAGACATTAAAATGAAATATTATTTAAATTATTATATATGTCCTATCCACTCAATTTTAAGCACATATATACGTCATTGTGTTTTCTTTTCCAGTGGTTTACAATTATAAACTAGACTTTCAAAATGAAATTTAGTGCTCATGTTGCATCTAAGGAGATTTAAGAAGGATTTATTGTGCAACTTATTAAATTTTAATGTAGAATATACAAAGATGAAATTTAAAAATTACCTCCATTTTATATGCAATTAACATTTTTCCATTTTGATTTTTTTCCAAAAATTAATATGTACTTCATTTTCAAAGAGGACCATTATGATACTCAACTTATAGATTATTGCATCCAAATATAAATATTGGTAACCCAAAACATATATCAGACACCCAAAATAATCTATTGTAAATAAATTATTTGGAAAGTGCTATTTATTCATAAACCAAAATTATTACACCAATTTGTTTTGAAATATTGGCCATAGATAATAATTATATAAAATTTATTTCTTCTTTTATTGAATTAAATGCTAGTAGAAAATGGTAAATAAATATAAGGGTTTTAGTGAATATTAAGCTACGAGTTTATAAAAATATGAAAAAATAGATTTTTGATTGAATTTTATTTTTTTGGTGATGACGAAAAAATATGTGTGACATGTTTCAACAAGGTTGCTGATGAATTTTATATCCAAGTTAAAATGAAAAAAATTATTTACTTCAAATGGAATTGTTAGAGGATAAAATAAGATGTTCAATAATTTTAAACATTCATGTGAGAAATATTAAAATTTTCATCAACAATAATTCTTTATGTTGAAGATAAAAAAGATATAGCAATGCATCAATTCAATTTCATGAATATTTTTGATATTCCATAAATACCAAATAGATCTATGATATAAGTTATATATGTGGTTGTGTCAATTTATCTTGTGTCAATAATACATAAAAATATGGCTTGGATGGAAAAAAGAGAACACATAGAATAAAGGATATTTATTAAAAAAATATTGCTATGACATTTTGGGGTGAGAATTTGAATTCAATAAGCATAGAGATAAGTGAGCTTAATTATGGCTTGATTATACCCATTATTGTAAAGAAAGCAATGAAGACATCACATTTTAGTGGAGCAACTATTGAGACTAGGTCCACTAGTAAATGATTTCTCAACCATGTCATTGCAGAGATTGAGAGTTTTCATCATTAAAGATCTTCTATAAGCTTGAATGTGCCTTCACTTCATTGAAAAAAAATACTTTCAATTACATGGGAACTTGACTGCTAAATCAACACAATTTCAAATAAGTCATATGGAAATTTGTAAGAAAATGAAATGGGCTTTAGTGAAAGAATTTGCAACTATGTTGTTATGGATAAATTCTACTACTTTGCATACCCTCTTTTGGTGGATGAAATCCTGTGTGTAAAAGGTTATAAAAATGGTGATATTTAGTAGTGTCCCACATGTAGTCTAGACAAAATTAAGTTTGATTACAATATTATATGGGGTTGAGTGTACGTGATATGACAATTGACTTAATCCATTGGTTGCCTTAAATCAAGTCACAAAGTCAATTATGGGTATTGTAACAGAGGATTTAAATTTTATTATTGTTAATGACAAGGCTACATAAGAATTAATACATTGTTTTTAGGGAAAAAATTAATGATTACAATATTAATCAAGACAAAAAACTAAAATGGGAGAATTAAACTAAATGTGTCATTTTTTAATGCAAAAAAATTCCAACAAAAAGTCCATATAAGTTGAAATGATGGTGTTTTCTTGTTCTTTTTTCAAAATTGATTTGATCATTTAGATATTTGTTTTTAAAATAAGATATTAAATGCCACATATCATGATTATAATTTTTGGCAAGGATTTTTTTATTTTGTTTCTTTTTGTATATAATTGGGACTTATATTATACCATAAAAATACCATTTTAATGTTTGGATGTTAAAAAACTATATAAATAATTGACCTTGTTGATTTTAGTTAATGGATATGAAAAAAATATTGGTCTTTGTTTTCAATATTGGTAAAGGTGAGTTTTATATGGGGACCCTACCCCTTTCAATGATGTAGCAAAAAGGCCTCGAAACCAGATATGATAGTGTTATAACTAGAAGATACAAATAAAAGAAAATAAGAAAAAGTAGGAAAAAAGAAGCAGAAAGACAACAAACTAAATTCTTGGGCCTATCCAATCTTTCTAAGCCTTGGACTAGTTTTGAGTAAGATTATGATATGTAAACTGAAAAATACATGTGTATTACATTCGAAAATCACTTGTTCATGTTTATGAGATCTTCAAAATTTCACTTTCTTGTGTTTAATTTTGCATAAAGAAAGTAAAATCAGAATTAAAATGAAGATTAGAATGCAATAATAATCAGATAAAATCAAAGATAACACCAACAAGTTGATAATGGAGTTCAGCTTCAATAGCCTACATCTCTGGGTCTACCCAATAGTGAGGACCATTCTATTAAAATGCTACAAAAAATGGCTTCAAAACCTTTACAAATCTTCAATTTCACCTTCTCTGATCTTTATATTCATGAAAATATTTCTCTTAGACTTGAAAACAAAATCCCAAGGTCGTACAAGGCAAAAACAAGGCTCTAATACTCTTAATTTTGTTTACACAGTTAGAAATCCGTGTCAAAACAATTAAAAATAACTCCCTTTTATAACATTTCAGCCACTATGGCTGAAGTGGTCAAGACCTTAGCCTTTTAGGTGCCAAGTCTCAAGTTCAAAACTATCTCTTCCATTCTAGGCATGCTTTGCATGCCATTTTAACTTTACCTCCTCCCTAGGTGTGCTTGGACTTGGTACTTTTTCCCACATGGCTGGGAATAAGTGGCTTGCATGAATTTAAAAGTCTTGGCACCTCCTTGGAAAGTGTCAATGTCCCCCTTTTGTGGGAGACTTGGCGCTAAGTGTTAATTGCTAGCCTTGTCCTCTTCTCATGTGCCACGTGGCAGGCATTCGTGATCCATTCTTCAGATTCTCCCATGTGGCATTTCCAAAAAAAATTATGAACACCTATTGACTACCACTTTTCGCCACCTGATTGGTCCACTTGGCGTGCCCTCTTTGTGCCACGCCATCTTATGGCACCAAATTTTTACCTGTTGAACCAAAACTTCAGCAGCCTATAACTTTTGCATACGGTGTCCATTTTGCAAACCGCGAAAAGCGTTGAAAAGCTCTCAACGAGTACTAAAATATGAAAATGATTTCAACTAAATTCAAAGACTTTTGAAAAATAATGGTACATGGATCCACTTGGATCAGATTATCTAAAAGAATATTTTGAATTTTGTTGGGATGGATCTCAAGCTTGTCATCACCAACACCCTTTAGTTTAGTATGCTTTGAGTGGGATTTAACATTTAATTCTTTTCCTTTGGTAAGAGAGTTTAAATTTTCCATTCTTTTCATACTCTTCATCACTGTGAGTCTACTATATTAAACCAAAGTGATGAGATTTTTTTCATTTAAAGAGACATTTTTATTTTCTAGATTATTCAGCCTTCCCTTGATTTGGTGAAACTTAGAGCTAATTTCAAAGAGATCATATTTGGTACAATAAATGCCATCATTGATAATTAAATTTTTGAGTTCATCCTTAAATATTTTTTGTTCCTTCACACACCATCAAAGGATGGATTTGTGTAAATTAACCTCATCCTTGATCTTACTTAGTCTGGATTGGTATTTTTGTCTTCCATAATATCCTTGAATTCTAGTTGAGGATTAGAATGGATAGGGAAGGGGGTAGGATAGAGATGCATGGGAGGATCATTAATGATAACAAAAGGGAAGATTTAATTGATCATGTGTAAGCTACTGGCAATGCTAACCAATTTATTATTATCATCTGGTTTAAGGGGATTTGGAGGGTGATTATGAATAGGTGTAGAGGGTGTAGGGGAGTGTGGAGGGGAGTGGTTATTAATGGGATTAAGGGAGGGAGGGAGGAGGAGGGTTGGTATTAGGAATAGGGGAAGATAAGGGAGCTCTTTTAACATATTTCCTTTTTTTAGTTAAGGTTGAAGGAACATTTACATATTCAAAAAAAAAATTAACCATTTTTTTTAAATTTTGGAAGGAGGGTAGTAGTCCTAGTCAATATTGTAACTTTCTATTTCAATGGGTTGTTTGGGAAGCATGGAGGTAATATTATCAAATATTCTTAGAGTTGTTGGGGGGATATTTCACTTAGGATTTAGTTTAACATAAATAGACTAGGTGGGAATGGAAGCTTAGAAAATTTTATGGATTATAATGATGACATCATGGTGAAGGGGTTCCTTTTCTTCCCATTTTAACCTCATATATAGAAGATTCCAATTAATGGAAAATATAAAATGGAATATTGAGATGGATTTTATGAGGAAAATAATTGAGTATGGGTAAATAAAATTTATGGATAAAGGTGTACCTACCATCCAACATCACATAGTGCATGATATGTTTGGCAAATCTATTATAGGGCTTGGGGACATCTTTTTATATAAATTTTCCTATACATTCTGGAATTTTCTTGTCATCCTTTAGAAACTTATCCCACTCCTCTTTTTAGTCCCTACTAAACTTATTAAACTTCACATCCTCAATTTTCAAGCATGTGACTTGAGAAACAAGGCCTTTATTGATATCTTTTATGACATTATTAATTTTTACCACACGATCTTCCCATAATTCAACAAATTTAAAATAAAGGTGCTTATCATACCCATATATGTTATAGATGAAATTGGTCAGACTATTGGTTTTTGAGATATCCTAGACTTCTTTATCCTTATTTAGGTAATAATAGGTCATATGTTTAATTTTATTTAATTCCCCTCCTATGATGGAATGAGTGTGGGTACTATGGAGCAAAGAATGGTGACTATGGTAAGTAAAAATGTGAAGGGGAAAAGCAATAGGTTTCTTTCTATGCAAATGATGAATCTATAAGGTTTTAATTTAGGTTTCAGATGTTAGAAGGGTAGTAGTGTTGGAAATATGATTATCATTATTTATAGAGGTGTACGAAGAGAGATAAATATCATAATCATCATTGTGATGTGGTGTCTCTTTTTATTTTAATGATTTAATCTCAATAATAAGGGAGTATATCATCCTTATTCCAAAATTTAAAAGTTGTCATTGATACCACTCTATTGGTAATTTTTTTGACTAAGTAGTTACCTTCATTATAAGTGTGTTGACATTTTACCTATTTGAAACCCTTGATTATCTTTAGGCTCTTTTCAATGATTTAGGCTATGGTCCATGAGGCTTTATTTAGGTTTTTGAGGCAATTGATAATATTGAGGAAGTCACCCTCAACTAGGATTTTGTTGATTCTAAGGTTTTTGGCCACCTGAATTCCCCATAATGCTTCAAGTGCTTCAGACTTATGTTTTGTTTGATGACACATTACACATTCATATGCAACTAATAAAATATGCCTTTCATCTTGTAACACACTACCACCTCTAGACAAGTTTGGGTTATCTTTGGATGCCCCATCAAGTGATGTTGCGGTTGACATCTTCCTTTATAAGTTGATTCTTAATCATAGATATTAAAACTATGTTAAAGGATGCCTTTTATTTATCATTATTCCTTGTCTTTAAAATATGGTGGGTTTGGCCTTTATTCTGATGCATTTGAAACAACATAATTGATACCACTTGTTATACCAACTAGCATGCCTTTCATTTCTTCTTGCTTCTCTCCATATTTCCTTTTATTAATTGAGGATATAAAATTATATTAAAATTTGTTAACTCTATAAATCATGACTTATAATGAAGCATTGGAACATGAGGCATATCTAGTCCTAGATGAACTGATGGTCAAGATTAGTACCCTCAATCTTGAAAGAGTAAGGCAGATTAAAAGTCACTCGATGGCCATTTTTTCCCATTTACAGGTGGTAAAGTTAGTTTCTTTGATTATGTTTAATTTTTATATTTCATTTTATAAAAATTAAAATAGATATTTTAATGTGTTTCAATCTTAAAACATGAAAACTCATGAATATATGATCACTTACAGTCTTATTTTAAAAAATAGAAATTCTTTTAGGAGAAAGATAAATGGATTTGACACTCATGATAGACTAAGTTGTACCATATATAATAGTCAGTTCAATGAAACTATCAATAAGGATAAAAATATTGGTCTTTATTTGATTATGATTTGAGAGCATATTAAATCTTATATTTTATTTTATTTTTATATTAAGATGTTTTTAAAAAATTATATCGTTTTCAATATCTTATTTGATTCTTTGCATTTTATTGAAAGTAATATTCCATTTAATTATATTTTTTAATGATTTTGATTTTATATAATAATATATTTAGATGATGTAAATTTAACATACATTTTATTGATGCAAAAATTGGATTAAACTTGCAAATGTATACTCTATGAAATGATAAAAAAATATGTGAATATTACTTGAAGAATAAATAACATTTTTAATAAAACCAAATGTGTCGATACCAACTCAAAAATATTTTATTAGTAAAATTAGAAGATAAAAAAACATTGTTCAAGTACCTAGTTACATTTTTTTATTAAAAATGAAGCAATACTTGTTGAAAATCAATACGTATTTGGTTCTTCAATAAATAATGAGCCTTTTCCTTGCAACCACACAAATGACATGTTCATAATTTTTGAAAAGAATCCTCAACTAAAATTTTATGTGAACTATATCAAATGTTTTATAGTATATCAAAATAAATTCATATTGATGCTCCATTTCCTGAAGCTAAAAGAAAATCTAAAAACTTGATTATTTATAGTACATAAAGTTAAATCCTTTTTTAGACATAAATGATATCATCATAGAGTAGATAAATTATCATCTATTCAAACATGTTTATATGCCCAGACAATTCTCTAGACATGAAAACTAAAATATTAAATGTAATATTTATTTATTGTAGATGGGTTTCATAATAAAAGGGTCATCATTTTTCCAAATGAAAAAATATGGATCATAGAGAAAAACCTAGAGTTTTGTAAGGGATAATGTAGGTTGAGGAAATGCTTATAGCACACATTAATATAATTTTTTTAGGTGTAACATGTTGGAGGACAATATAAATATAGTAGACACACTATTAACTTTTGTTAAGACATTAGTGTCATTGTAAATTTTATTCATTGAGAAACTGATCAATTAGATATATTAATTGTCAAAAATAAGGTCCTTAATACAAAATAAAGAATGATTTTTATGTTAGTAGATTGTGCAAAAAAATACTTCAGAATAAAAAATAACACATGATCCATACTAAAAATATGTCTTTTTTGATGATGATGCATTGGCATCAACATCTATTAAACCTGAAAATGTATTGTCTAAGCTTCCATATGTATGTATTAACATTATATTTTTTTATTAAGCTGACTCAACTTCAGATGGATCAGAATCTACATGTTCTCACTATGTATTATATCCACCTTATTCATTCTCCTCTATTATCCCAAATATAAGAATATATATAAGAAACCCAAAATTATTTTTAATAAATAGATAGATCTACACCATGTGATACATGATGGTCAACAATTAGAACATTTGTAAATTAATGCAATATAGAAGGTTTTTTTACTATGACATTTCATACTTTGTTTCCTATAGGTGAAGTTATGTTTAGAGTAGTTTTCTTCAAAAAAATTTGAATGTATGAATATGCACTTCATTTGATATGATTTTATAATAACATGTTTGGTATAAATTCAATATTTAAGTAATTTAAAATTAATTTGATGATGCATCATCATACTTAAGAAACACCAATTATTTTAATTTTTATTATCAAGGACAATTTTTCAAGAATTGTTTCAAATATTTGAGAACTAATTTATGATATGCCTAATGATAATTTTTTTCAAGAATCAATTTTATTTGCTTTCACTTTGTAGGGAAAAAATATCATTTTAAAAAAATGTCTTGTTGAACTTGCTGACATGATTGATCAATTATGTTTTCCTACTTTATTTTTAATGTCAAGAGTTTCTCACACTAAATGGCTCAATTTTCTTAGTATAATTCCCTCCAAACTACCTAAAGATGTACACCGAGATTAAGATTGAAATATACAAAATATTTTATCCAATCCACATTGTAAATCACTTTATATGCATCATATATTTATAATATTTACTAATGAAGTATAATAAAATCACATATAATAACAAGACTATTGGTATATGTATGCAATAAATGACTTCATTTCATCTTTTGCTTTTTCAAAAGTAGTTTTTTTTTCCAACCTCATATAGCTAAATATTATTTTAAAATTTAAAAGGAAACAACGAGGCTCTACTTATATTCATTATTTTTTCTAACTAAAAGGTGCATCCAATATTGATACATTAAATTGGGAAGATCAAACTATTCTTTTAAATCTAAAGGCTATTTTGACAAATATATATCATCATGGAGACCATGTGATAGATTTTATAGAAAATAAAATGGTTTATGTTTATATTCTTGATGATCCATGTTTATTAAATACAATGGACATAATTCAATAAATCTTTTTCTTGACTATGAAGAGATCTTTAATCATGTTCAAAGGCATACTATGTGCACAAAAGAAACATGAGTATGAAACAAGGAATTTTTTTTTTAATGTCTTTACAAAGTTCCTTTGAAATTGCATAAAAAATCTCCCATAGTCATTTTAAAAAAATAAAAAATATGCAATCCTTCTCATAATGATGACATATTGAATACTCACAATTCAACCATGGTTTCCATTTAAAGATAAAATGTTGATTGTCAACCTATTATTTCTTGTGAATGTATATTGAAATATATTGCAAAATATGATTATAAAGTAGAGAACTGATCTAAAATATATCACTATATGCAAATAATAATATGTGAAAGTGCAAGATTACATGAACCATCTTAAAATAACTTTACAAAACTTTTAACTTTTAATATTGCTGATCATTACATTAGTGCACAAGAATTTTACCATCTTTAAAAAAATCTTTGACTTATTATGTGTATCCAATAATTTTCCTCATTAAATGTTGGGAATAAAATCATACAACATGTTTCTTGTATTAAATTAAATTAAATTTATTCTTCAACCTTCATTGATGCATAAATGAATCAACCTTTTTCATTAGATTCACTATCACTTATAGAATCTATAATAATTTGATCATATGAAAAAATTGTGAGTAGTGAAAAAATAGAAAAAATTATATACTAGTTTTTTTTCAATATCTTCCCCAGGTTATTCACTTGCCCTCACATTACAAAATTGTCTATTATGTGTCCATCAATTCAGATATGTGTTGGTAGTTTGGTCAAAGGAAGATATGGTTCATAACTCTTGCTTTTACTAAGTCAAAAACAAATTTGAAATCAAACTCTTAATTTTGTTATATATTGACTATCTTTCTTATATATTATTATATTTTTTGAAAATAAATATTATTAGTATTTATTTTTTAAATTATATGATTTTAATGGTTATTGTGAGTCCATATTGAGGATTTTCATAGGTATCCTGTACTCTTACATAATATCAAAACATTTTCCCATCAAATGGTTATTGTAGGTTTTTGAATAATTTTAACTTATTATAAAATTCCACATACTTCACTTATCATCTTGCACATTTTTTGTCACAACTAACATTCTAGTCTTCCAAAAACACTATTTGAGTTTTTATTTTTAAACCAAAAACTATAATTTTCATTATTTTTTTAGTATTTTCTACATTTGAAAAAATAATAAATTTTTATAGTTTTTTAAAATATTTTTATTACATTTTACTTGAATAATTATGAACTTTAAAAAATGGGATTTCTTTCTTCACTATTTTTTTCTATAAATTTTTGAAGTTCCAGGTTCTTAGGGAAAGTAAGGATGAGACAATTGTAAAACATGAATTTCTATTTTTTTGTAGGTTGAAGGATCAAAACTTACATTTACATCTTCTCCACTCTGGGAATTTTTAAAAATGTCCTTGTTTGAAAAAAAAATCAATATTGTGGGCTCCTTATCATCCAATTGATGATTGAAGTTGAAAAATGAGAAGGTAAATTGAAAAGGCTTTGTTGTGCATTATTGCAAAATATTTTTCTCATGGTGCCACCAATTTCCATCATCACCACCCATGTGGCCATAAGAGACACCACCACAACCTAATACTTAAGTCTCAATTCCATGTTATTCCTTTATCAAATATCTATATTTTCACATTTATGCAAGTGTAGTACACTTGACATATCATCTATAAGAGTTTTGGTAAGGTTTTTCCCTTCAAAGGCTAAGGGGTAAAATTAAATTATGATATTTTATTTGAATACTCCATTAGACACTGATATAATATTTATCACTTTGTGATTTGAGTGATTGGGTAACATATTGGATATGTTAAGCGTAACTAGGAGTAGCTTTCAATGTGGACTGCCACACTAGATGTTGACCCCTCATTGGGCTTCATCCCATTCTCCATCACCTTTCATCCTCTGCCAACCTTAACCATTATCATTTGGATGAATTATGATTTTTAAGGCACTAACAAGCCCCACCAATGCAATCATCAGGGGATGAAGGTTAATAATGAAGTGGTAAGAATGAAATTATAATTATTTTAAAATCAAAATCAAAATTATGAGTGCTATAAATCTTTGCAACACTAGTAGGTGCCCTCATCCTAATAGGATCCCTCATCCTTACCACATTTCATTCACTCTTGTTTGGTCATTCAGTGTTGTTGGAATTGATTTATGGATTAGCCCAAGTAGGTAAGTTCTATATCTAAATTCCCAAGAAAGGTTATAATTTTAATTATTCAAATTTGAACACACTAAATATGACCAAACACACCAACCTTAATGGGCTCCCTTTAGATTTATACTATAAAGGGTTTTGAATGTTTGGAATTTTGACCCCTAATTATGTGTTCATTATTACTCCTAACTACATTGGTGGGGCAAGAGAAGTAACTTAACAATCATTTTTAACCTATAATTCATAGGTTTGGGGTTAATTCCATTAAATTAATAATACTTTCAATGAATTATATGTAGTTTATCATAATTACAAAAAATAGAAAAATAAAATACATGTTGAATGAATGACTACTCCCTAACTATGGAGCATGATTACAAATCAAGTTATTTCATGTTTTATTAAAGAAAATCAATAACAAGAATAGATAATGTAATGTGTGAATCCTACTTTCTTGAGGAACAATGTTAATGAAATCAAGAAACTAATTATGAAAGTAAGACAAACAATACCTTCTCATCATGGCTCTCCTTTAAAAATGGTCGTTAAATGTGCTTATGCCCAAATTTAATGCTCCAAGTCTTTTTCAATGTTGTTTAGCATGTTCCTCTATCATATCTTAGTTCACCAATGTCTTTGGTCCCTTGATACAGTCAATTTAAGGGAATGAGTGAAGCTTCTCTAGCACTATTTCTACATAATAACATTGAACAAGTGAAGATTCTAGATCAATGGGTAAGGCATTATATTTATAGCCTTCCAAAATAAATCTAACCCAATTTTAGTTAGGTTATAGTTAACAATATTTAAGTTTGGGAGGAAACAAGCCACTAAATTTTCAATTAATAGGCATGGCTCACAAATCTAGATATTTGTTTGATAATTTGTGAGTGCTTGACAACACATAAAAGATGATGTCATGATTATAGCATGATGATTTAATAATTTTAGATATTTGTGTGATATTATGATGATGTCATAAATTTGGATTTATGAAATTATAAAAATATAAATTCACCAATTAATTATCCATGGGTTTTTCACCTATGCATATAATTGAGTTTAACCAAGTAAGCAATCTTTCTCAAGTTAATTGACATTTCTAAGTTTTGATAAGTTGTCCCTCACACATTGTCATAAAAGGTCTATTTACTAGGTCACAAGTTGATCAGATATGAATTGGAAGAATATGATGATTGTGTTCAGTGCATTTTTCTAGTTAGGGATACATTGATATGAATTAGAAGATGCATGTGATGTGTGTTGATGAATCAAATCATTCCAGTGCATTTGTTCTATATTATGTATTGTTGAATAATGTTGTTTAGATTTGAAATCTTAGCTAGATAGTGATAAGAATTAGATGTCTACATTTTCCCCCTTTTTGAGAAGGCATAGTAAAACATTTAGCCAAAGTAATGGGTTTTCAAAGAATAAAAAATCATTAAGAAGAAGTTAGAAGGTAATGATTAAATAAATAATTAGTGAACAATGATGCCTCCTCGAGAGGGAATGCAAGGATGAAAGAGAGGGATGGACTCTCTAAAAATATAAAAAGAGTGAAATTAACCCATGGATGATATTGAATCCATATGACTAGTGCTTACACACATTGATTCCCAATGATAAAATAGATTAAAATATAATGGGCCCCAAGGTAGAGGAAGTATGAATAATGCATCTAAAAATAGAAGTGGCACACTTTAACATACCCAAAATAGGGAAATATTTGTGAGCATAGGCAATGATTGATCCCAAAACAATTTGCATAAGTTGATTTGCTAAAACAAAGGTAAAAACTATAGGGCCTAAAATTAGAAGAAAAATAAAATGAGAGAATTGATCTAGAGAAAGTAGGATAATGAATTAATAATGTTCCCTAAAAGAGTGGATTTGATTGGTTGATAAATTTATTTTGCCCTAGGAGGGTTGATTTTGACCACTAATAACTAGTTTTTCCCTAGTAAGGATGATTGGATCAGTGATTGGTCTAAATATTGTGCCCCATTAGGATAAATTGATAATAATAGATCAAGGATATAACCTATTTCATAAATTAAAAATTTCAAATGTAGGTGTGATGATCTAATGACTTTTCAAAAATTGAAGAAGCCATAAATATTCAAGCATACGAAGATACATAAAGAGATGAAAGAGAACACATACTAGGCATACAAGGATGGCATAAGGATTTAAGAATTATGAGATTTTATTGGAAGAATATGGACATCAATAATAATGAAACAAGGATGATGATGCAGAGGTCTTCATCAAACTTACCTATTTGAATGGAAGCATGAACATATATACTTTTCACTCTGCCAACCCAACACCTAACTCTGATCGTTGGATCTTTATTTAATTCCAAATCATTTATACTTATTTGAAACCTCTATTATCTTTTTTTTCTCACCACCTTTCCATCTCTCTAAATATCTACATATCCACCTTTGACACCTGATTCATTTTGAATACTATCCTACTCACACTCTTGGTTCATAATCCCTAAAGCCTAAGTTTTTATTCTCAACTCCTAAACTACATATATTCCTTTAAACATCATAATAAATTTATGAACCTCAAACTCACCATCAATTCTTCTCTCTTTCTTATTACCTCTCTCTAACTAACACTAGTCTCTCCTTAGTATCTGTTTTTAAGCCTTTTTCAACTATACAAATAGGTACTAATTGTCATATAGACACTAACACCACATTTTGACACCCTGTATTACATACTCTCTCTCTCTCTCTCTCTCTCTCTCTCTCTCTCTCTCTCTCTATGAAGTTTGATTATCTAACTCAAATTTTAGATGCCATTTTTAAACCCTACATAAACCTAATTAGGTCTCTCATACCCTTGTTACACACTAAATCATCCTATTTCAGACTCCATAATTCTATACTAATCCAAATATTTCAAAATCTATTATATAACCTTGTTTCCCAACTAATCACCAACTTTAATGATTTTTGTATGGTGTAAACTCTTGAAAATCAAATTATTATTTATAAACCATAACATAGGGTATACCCCTACCTATATAGACCTGAGAAGAGTTATTTGAATGATTTTGGTTTCTAAAAGAGTTTTAAGCTCTCGTAAAATATGATTTAGGGTTGTTATTACCATCTACACATACTTGAGTGTTTAATTCTATTTGAATGACCTCTTTTTGCCATTCATATAGCTATTTTTATCTGACTGTTGGACTGTATACACCATGAGAGATGATATCTTATTGTTTTGAGTTTTAAACTAAATTTAAAATACCTATGTTGATTGAGTGAGGTTTTTCCAAATTTTATAAACCTTTTAGAATCCTTGGGTACCTTATTTACACCTTTTTAATAAGGATTTTTATTATAACTGTGTGTTCATTCATAAATGTCAATAGGTGTAGTAATGGTTTCCTTACAAAGAAATATGAAGATAACCAAAAGAACATAAAATGACCTTTAGATCAATGTAAATATGAATATAAGGAGCACTTACCTAGTTATGTATGTGGAAAAATTACTTTCCATAGATTCTTGCTTCTCAAACAATGCACACTCAGTCTTTTCTTAAACACATAATATAGGAACATAAAGTACAATCATTTGATTATCAAAATTGAGATAATCTCATTACCCATATTGTATTTATCACACATCATAGTTCAATTTATGTTTTTAAACCAATCAATGTTATATATTATCTATTTTGTTTCATCTCATATAGACAGTCATTTGAATTCACATCTCAGGAATACAAGTATAACAGAGTCTACTAAGGTTTTCCTCAAAATGGAGGTGCTATCTTGATACTCTTTCTATTTACAAGCATACCTCCTCATACTCTTCTATCAAATACTCTCCCAAAACATATATATTTACAATTTTTATATTCTATAACTAAATGGATTCTTGTATTCCCTCACAAGCATGTTGATAAGATGTAACTAACCTAACTTTTAACATAACTATATGAATGGCTCAAGTACATAGTGGTTTATCATTGACTCATTATAAAACCTAATACAAATGCTTAACCCATAATTACCTTCTTTTAAATGCTTAAAATCCCATACAAACAAGTTCTTGTCATTTGAATATTTGAATTCTAGATTTGGTGGGAAAGCCCAACAACAACCTAACTTTAAATTCTATGAATTCATAGGACTCCTAACCATGACAATCATAATCTAAATTACCTCTACCAACTAAATAAACCAAAAATTAAGATAATAAAAGATGCCCCTACATCATCATATTGAGGGGTCGAAGAAACTTTCCTTTAAAGTTGAATGGATCTTCGTATGAATGATAGTTCTTGACTCCTTCCTTAGCATCAATTCTCCTTACTAACTCCTGCTCCACAATTCATGGCCTCCTATATCCCAAGGTATATTTTAAGAATGTATACCTCTTTGAATCTTGACTACTATTGTAATTAGTCTCTCACATAGATGCACATACTCTTCAGCTCCACATTTTCACTTTGTCTTACCTTATTCTATATTCATCTAAGCTTTAGTTACAACTAACAAAAAATCATTATTTCATGCCTTTGAAACATACTCCATCTCTTCTCCTTGATTGCATTTTATTATTTCTACCAAACACCTTCATATACCCTATATGGATCATTCTTCATATTTGCATTAGCCACCAACTCATCTTGTTCTTCTCTTTCTATTATTTCTCCTTCATGTATAAGTCATCCTTCAACCTTAGTAGCTGCAACTACATCATGTATCTTGTCTTCTTGTATGTGACTTTTCCTTGCCTTCAAATTTTATCTTATCTTAGACACCATTGCTTCATGCCATAAGTATATGTTTTTTTTTGTTACTTCCTTCACCATATCTTTACATATCTAATGAGGATCAAAGTTATAGTCCCTCTTCATTGATTCATATAGACTAGAATATGATTCAAAATCCTCATAACTTTTCTTATTATATTGTCCCAATGCTTATTTTTCTTCCTTTGCATCCTCTTGAGTGAGGATCACTTAATTCTCCATGTCATCTTATCTCATTGATGACTAACCTAATGTTTCCTCTTCTAATACCAAGACTCTATGTTGAACCTCTCCTTCTTCTTGGTTCCTATTGAACATCACTTGATCAAATACTTCCTCTTCTTGTTTTATCTTATACATTGGCCCAACTAACTCATCTCCTTCATCCAATATTACACCTACATACATACATGCTAAAACACCATTAGATTGTAAATATTGAGGCTTACTTTCCCCCTTCTCCATCTTCTTAGTATTTTTGGTCAACACTCTCAACTATCTTATCACTTTGCATAATTATGCTTGCCTTTTATTCTTCATCATAATTTCCTTGAGATTCCATCTTAATACTTTCTAAATTTTGATTACAAACCTTTGTGTAAGATCATTTATGACTTTATCTAACCCTGCCAATATTGTCTTCATCTCTACGATCTCTCTCTTCACAAATTTTTATTTCTTCATTTCCTTGTGGAAACCTTCCTTATTCAAGTCCTTCATCTCTCTTTCATTATCTTCACTCTCATCTATCTTCACACTCTCTAGGTCTTACCTAGACCTATCTTCTTATAAATATTACTTGCCTCTTAAGACCTTCACTTGTGTCTCTCTCTTTCTATCTTTATCCCTTCTTGAGCTTACTCCTTTGATCTTTTACGCTATCTCTTATCTCTCTTTCACCAAACATATATGGCTTATGGGATCTTTCCACATAATCTTACTTTGCTACCTCTCTATCCATTCTTGTAACTTTATTTAGTAACCTTTCAAATAACCTTCAACACTCTTTCATGAACTTATCAAATACATAAAATGAAAAAAAAATTAAACATCTACCTTTATTTTCTTGTAATTATTCTTTATTCACTTCCCCAAAGAAATTATTACTCTGATACCAAATGATACAGATGTATTCATCAGATAATAAGGATGGCTGAGATAACTTGAGATACATCATGTATCCAAGTGCTACTTACATAGTTTAGATGGACCTCAGGCCAATGTAGTTCTCCCAAAAGAGAAAGAAAATGGAATGAGGAAAGAAGAATAGAATAAATATGCACCAATGTTCAATTATGTTTATTATATCATGTTTATAGCATCATATTCAAGAAAATAAGGATCATGTTAGTTCATGAATTAGTAAATGAAATCAATAATAAGCATATAAAACACAACGTGTTAATCCTACACCCTTGAGTGATAGTGTTAATGCATTCATTAAATTAATTAATAAAGCATCACAAGAAATGCCTTCTCATAGTGGATATCATTCAAAAATGGTCAATAAGTGTGCTTATGTCTAGATTTGGTGCTCTAAGTCTTTGTCAATGTGGTGGAGTGTTCCCATCCTTCCTCTCTTAGTTTACCAATGGATTTGGTTCCTTGATTTATCAATTTGGGGGAATGAGTGAATATTCTCTAGCAATATTTATGCTTAATAAAATTTCACAAATAAATATTCTTTATTAATGGTTAAGGCCTTGTATTTATATCCTTCCAAACTAACTCTAACCCAAGTGTAGTTAGGTTAGAGATAACTATGGTTGAGTTTTGGAGGGAACAATCCATTAATATTTTTAAATAATAAGAATGGTTCATAAATATAGATATTTATTTGATATTTTGTGAGTATTCGACAACTCAAAAAGATAATGTCATGATGATGTCATCATTTTAGATATTTATGTGATGTCATTAATCCAAATTTATGAATTTCTAAAAATAGAAATGTATCAATTAATTAGACACAGGATTTTCACCTATGTATTTAATTAAATTTAAATAATTAATCCATCATAATCAATTTAATTCATATTTATTAATTTTGACAAGTTGTCCCTCACACATGGTTAGAAAGGTCAACTTACTATCACAAATTGACTAAAATTGAAGTAGATTAAGATGATGATTGTGTATAGTGAATTGCCCTAATTAGGGATATATTGATGTGGTTTAGAAGATGAAGGTGACATGTATTAATGAATCACATGATTGCAATGGTTCATAACATCATTTTTATTGCTTGAATTTTGACTCAAATTAAATTAGAAGAAGATAATGCTTGCATAAAATGCATTGCCACATTCAGGGATACATGAGTACAAATCTACACCTAAACATGATGTGTGTAGATGAATTAGAGAAATTTAGTGATTTTGGTTCAAATTTTCCATTATTTAATAATGTTTTTTAGATTTTAAATTTTATCACAATAGTGATAAGAATTGGATGTCTACATTTTCCCCTGTTTGAGAAGGTGTGGTAAGACATTTGGTGAACCAACATCTTTTTAAAGAATAAAAAATTTGTTAATAAGAAGTTAAAAGGTAATTATTAAATAAATAATTAATGACCCATTATTCCCCCTCGATATGGCATGTAGGGATGAATGAGAGGGATGGACTCTCAAAAAAAAAAAAGAGAAAGGGTGAAATTAACCCATGGATGAGATTAAATCCATATGAGATAATGCTTACATGAATTGATTCCCAATGATCACATAGAATAAAATATAATGGGATCTTGGGTGGGGGTAAGTGGGAAGAATGCATCCCAAAATATAATAAACATACTTTGAAATATTTAAAATAGGGAAAATGTTGTATTATTAGGGAATGATCAATCCCAAAACAAGTTGCATATGTTGATTTGTCAAAATGAGGGCAAAATATGAAAGGCTTGGAATTATAATAAAAATAAAATGATAGTATTTCTCTAGATATAGGAGTTTAATGAGTTAATAATTTTACCCAATATAGCAAATTTGAGTGGTTGATAAATTGATTTTGTCCCAAGAGGGCTGATTTAATCACTGATAATTGATTTTTCCCTAGTAGGCTGATTGGATTAGTGATTAGTGTAAATATTATACCCTAGTAAATTAAATAAGAAAGCATATCTCAAGGATATAATGCATTTCATATATTAAATGAGTGAGTGAAAATGTAGGTGTAATGGTCTAATGAATTTTCAAAAACTGAAGAAGCCACAAACAAACATACACACGAGGATGCGCAAAGAGATGAAAAACAAGGTATACCAGGCATATGAAGATAGAATAAAGTTTGAAGAATGATGAGATTATATTAGAAGAATATTGATGTGAATAATAATTAAATAGGGATGAAAAGTATGACCAAGATGCCCTGAGATATGTTATGTATCCAAGCGATGCCTACATAGTCCAAATAGATCTCAGGCTAATGTAGTTCTCCCAGAAGTAACAGAAAATGAGATGAGGAATGAAGAATATAATAAATGTGGACCAATGTTTATCTATATTTATGATATACTATTTAGGTATTAGATATGTAGGATAGTGAATTTTGAGATGTTGTTTGACACCATATTGACTTTTGGACTTGGAGCACTTGGTGTTTACTTTGGAAAAATGAAATTATACATCATCAGTATGAATAACCTATAATAACATTGTATTTCATTTGTGAATGGACCAATTCAAATGTGAATACTTATAGCTAAATATAATGATAAAAACTAGCAAAACCAAAGTTACATGCATTTACATTTGAACAAAAAACAAATCAGATAAAAAGATAAAAGAAGCATTAAATACAAAACTTAACTAACTTAAAATCAAGATATGAATTATCCATACCTAGGGGGAACAATAATGTACTAAAACATAAATACTTGTAATAAAACAATTTAAATACAAACCTAAACAATTCAAGCCCAAGTTAAGGGAAGAGTCGAAAGGTTTACAAAATATATTCAAACACAATAGTAAAACAAGAAACCCAATAAATAAAACACACAAAAACATAAAACAGTAAGTGATAAATTAAGCAAAATAATGCATATGAGCAATGGATATAGATATGACATCAAGATAAAAGGCATAAATAAAACCAATACAATATATATATGGGAAAACCTCCAAGAGGTAAAAAAACCACAAAGATTATATATATTATAAGAAACTAACAAGTACCCAATACAATCTTTCTTTCTAACTTCTTGATCAATATTCACATAAACTAGAAATATGTTCACCACATTTCTTCATGTGTCTTATCTCTCCTTTTTTTCATTGCATCTTATAATATAAACTCTTTATTATATAGGCAAGATAACATGACCTTTTCCAACCACCACATTAATGGGTCCAACCTATCCAAAAATCATATAATATATTTTATTATTTATTTACACGAAGATAAAATCATGATAAATAATAAAATATATTATTATTTAACCAATGTAATTTAATATATTAAGGGTACATAAATATCACCACTTAACCATTAATTGTTACAATACTTCCTCTTAATTTTAAGTAGGGATACATGCCATAATTACTTTTATAACAATGAAGTTATACTCAATGAACCATTCAAATGATGAGTTTTTAGAGGTAACAACATAACAAAATTACACTTCATAAACAATCCACATGATGATTTTTAGGAGGTAATAATTAAAGGAAACATCATTTATCATGCCATAGTCACCTCTAAAGAAATTATGCTATGTAAACACAGTCACCCAAATGTATTATGTTATTTAAATATAGATATCCAATGGTATTACACTATTTAACAATAATCACATAGTCACCTTTAAACGAATTACACTATACAACTATAGATACCCAAAGGTAATACACTATATAACCACAATCACATAGTCACATTTAAATGAATTACACTATACACCCATAGATACCTAAAGTTTTTGAACTATTCCCTCATAGGCACATTTAAAGAAATTACTCTATGTTACCCTAAATGATTTAGAGTGATTTTAGTCTAGCATGATTATGAGACGACATCCCATAGTGAGAATACATGCTACAATTTCTCATGAATAATGAATCAAGCATATTGGAGTCTTTTATAACATAATGACCTTTATGCTACTATTTATTGGGTATAATGTATACTTCTATATTAATTTTACCAAAATCAAATAAAGTGATATATTACAATGCTTTACAATGAGAATAATTATAGAGAGATAGAAACAAAACATGACCCACATAACTTTTAAGAAGTGACATTATCACGCACACTTCTCCTCAATGGAAACTTCAATAGGCCCAACATTGAGTGAACTTTAATAGGATTTAGTTTATTAGTTTTGTATTGAATTTTTTACCAAAGCTATACAAATTTGACTATCACCAAGAAGGTTGATACAATGCAAAACTTCCACATGATGTTCTTCTATCATCTTTCATAGTCACAAGGCTTGTTTAATAACTTCCACATGAAGTAATCCAAGTGATATCACCTACACCAAACATAAACATGTATATAGAAGTAAACTCATCATAGTATGGTTAGCATAACAATAATCAAATAACTTAGCATAATCAAAAGGAAAAATAATATAAACCAAAATTTATAATTCTTTTTATATACCACAATATCTATTTTGCTAATAGCCAATGATCCAAGTATGGATCTTGCATGAATCTAGAATTAACACCCACATCATATGAAATATATTTCTTAGTAATGGTTAGATAAATCAAACTACCAACAAGATATTTGTAGAGATGGTTTAGATTTACCACACATGTTTTGGATCAAGCTTTACATCAAATTCAATAAGAGTGGATGTAGGCTTATAATCAATCATGTTAGATTTAACAAACATGTTATGTGATGTACGTATAATAAATTCAATAATAATTTGATACTAAATTATCTAAATGTTATATATCTTATTAGAAATAACTCATTATAATTTGAGTCATGAAGATGTCTTCTTCCTTTTAAAGTTGACACTATAAGTTTGCATTTTATACTAAACTGGCACAAAAATAGATTTAGAAAGAAAACTTTTGAACATGATTTATCTTGATTTTTAAATAAAAGATATTGTAGTGAGTAAACAACACTAAGCATTTAGTTGATTGCAAAATAATTCAACAAACACAAAGAACTACAACAAGGGAAAAAATTGTAAGTATCATAAGATAATTTATACACTAAAATTCATATAAGGCTTAAAATTAAATAAAATACCATACAAATGCATTGAAACATGTAAAAACTTAAAGATCGACTAGTCACATGACTATCTTTGACAAAAAATATGATCAGTCAAGGGTGTTAAAAGTTTCACAAACTTCACACATGAGATTTTGCATGGCTAATAACCAAACTTTTTAACTAATTATTTTAAAACAAATTAATTAATTTTGATCAAAAAATATATTGGGATTGAGATTTGATTTAAGGATCTTAGATCTACAAGTATTTTCCAAAAACATTTAGTCAAATTCCCTTTGTCCAATATAAGATTTCACATGCAAGCTACATAATTTAAAATATATTTAATTAATTCTATTTTTTTAAATAAACATATTAAAGGCATGTAAAATAAATATATCTTGACTATATAAATAAAAAAATTAAATGTTTTTTAATCTTTATGGAAAATACAAGTCAACACATAGGTGGCCCACCATGTGCTTGCATGGAAAAAATATTTTAAAATTATTTGATTTAATAAATAAAACATTAATAACTATACTAATTGTTGTATTTTTATTTTCATAACAACTGAATAATGGTGCACATGTAGAAGTTGGCAACAGTAAGAGAGTTCAAAGAGATCAAACCAGGTCCTAAAAACTCTTTAAACACCTTACACGATCCCTTTGATGTATTTAACAAGACGACATCTAAGATTAAGATTTAAAAAATGATTTTTTCTATTGCTATTACTACATAAATTTATTCAATGGTGCCCATGGATGAAGGAAAATAGCTAGATCTTGAAAGAATGCCCCAAGGAACTCTTCAGGAAGTTTTAGAACATTAAAAAACTAAGAAATCATTCAGTAACCATTAAATGAGACTACATATTGATCAAAAAAATAGTTTTTGATAGAATTTTTCCTTTAAGGAGCTGTACATAGCCTCTTATGGGGAGAAGAAAAATTAAAAATAATCTTTTACATTCCATAGGGTCTGAAGCTAGATTTGAATACCTAATATGCCTGGTTTCTTCCTTTTAGACCATAGAAGGATAAAAAATTATATAATGATTATTTAATTAAAAAATCTACCTCATAGGTCATACAAAGATGCTTAAGAGGAGAGATAAATTTTGAAATCACTTACAGGGGTCCAAATCAGGTGAAGTGAAGTAAAATATACATGGAAATGTCCAAACTAAGTCAATGAAGGATTTAAAATTAAAATTTTCTTCCTAAAAAATAAAAATATACTATTTTATATCTTTAACATGCTGAAAAAATAGAGCTTGGAGGAAACAAAAAAATTGAAAATATTCAAAAACTACATTAGAGGCTCTAAGGAAGCTTAAAATGGCTAAGAGACTGATTTATGACTAATTTAGATGCCAAATAATAGTAAATAATATTAAAATCAATTTTTCTTACCATATCTTTAGGTAGAATATCATACCATAATCCATGTAAGTCCTCCACATAGTTGACAATGACTTGAAAATGGCTCCGATTGGTTAGATCTATCAAAGAATGCTTGAAGTACATAGATCACGAACTTGAAAGCATGAGAAGCCCAACAACACTCTCATGAATGTCCCACATGATAAATAGCTAGATTTTAAAGGAAAAATGAGCTTGAACATAGCTCAATAAGCCTGATCTATAACCTTGCCACTTGATCAACATGTCACAAGATTTGATACCACTATAAATTAAGTAACATAATATATACAAGCAATAGATCTAGATATGAGATCAAGAGTAAAGTCATACATGAAACGAACACAAGATATACATAGAAAATCTTCCAAGATGGAAAAAACCCATAAAGATTATTCATATTATGAAAAACTAACAAGTACCCGATACAGTCTTTATTCCTTTCACTTCTTCTTGATCAATCTTCACATAACTTGGAAATGTGTTCTCTATATTTCCTCATTTATCTAAACTCTCCTTTTTTTCATTGCATCTTATAATATAAACTCTTTATTATGTAGGCAAGGCAATCTTACCATTAGAGTGTGACCTTTTCTAGCCACCACATTAATGGGTCTAACCTCTCCAATGGTCATTTAATACATTTTATTATTTATTTACACAAGGATAAAGTCATGATATAATACAATATATTATTATTTAATCAATGTAATTAAATGTATTAAGGGTACATAAATAACACCACTTAACCATTAATTTTTTAAATAGTAAGATAAAGACAAGAAGAAAGATAAAATAAATCACCATTAAAACTAAAGGCAAAACATAACACTAATAAATAAACAAAGTGAAAAAAATAATAAAAAATAACTAAACAATCCAAAGCATAAAAATGTGTAGTAAGTAAACTATTCTAAATTGACAAAGGAAAAATAACAATAATGGGTAATCTCAATGTTAGTACAAATAGAAATGTTGTTCCCAAAATCAGTCACGCTCATTTTGGGGACAACCCCTACGAAACTTGTCCATTTCGTAGTCTTCAATCTAAGTTCGTTGTTCGAGGAAAGTTTCTCTTCATCTCGAGTGAAGTTGACTAACATTCTGGAAAAGTTTACAACACTCCTTCATCATGATTTCTAAAAAATTGTGGAACCCATTGTAGTCTTTATCTCATCAGAATGTCAATTTTGATCATTTTTAAGGTGTTAAGAAATTTCCTTTTCTTCATGCATAAGTGATATTTTTCACCACCCTTGCATTTTTTTTGTTATTTTTTATAAGTTTACCTCATGCAAAAGTGGCATTTATCACCACTTCTATATTTTTGGTGTTTTTCATGCACTGGCAGTAATTTTTGCCACTATTGCATGTTTTTCATGCATCAACGATGATTTTTACTGCCAGTGCATTTTTTTCCTTGACCTGCAACATCATCAATTTTTTCTACCCAAGCACAAGCTTTCCCAAATCTCAAAACTCATGCAGCATTTATGGTCACATGTGCTGAGTTGGTAAAACTTATTTTGAGGCATTTAAATTCCATTTGTTTATTATTTAATCATTTTAAGTTTCCTAAGACTCCTCCTACAATCATTTGACCATGCGAACAAGTAGGATTACCAATTCACCAACTTTGAGCTTTGGATTTTGAAATTGCCAAGTATGTTTTATTTTTAGTCTTTTTTGTTTTGGTTTTCTTAGTTTTATTTTCCTTTAGGTTAAGCTTTTCTTTTTTTTTATTTTAGTTTTTGTTGTTCCTCATTTTTGTTTTCCCTAGTGAGCCTTGGCATCTGAAGTCATCCAAACCCTAGTACATATCCTAAGTTTTCATAACGCATGTCAGGTTAGTTTTTACCCAACCTAGGTTTACTCATTATTTGGTTGATATCCACCCTCATGTTTAAAGACATGTCTACAAGGAAAATGCCTAAAAAAGACCAAATCTTGTTGCTTCTGCACAAGTGAGTTTTTACCTTAAAAAGTGGTGAATTTTACCATTGAAGCATTTCCCCGCACTATCTTGCAGCAGCGACAAAATCCACTACTCAGACATCATTAATCTAACTTTCAAGTGATATGCAACATCAGAATATTTTTCTGCCCTTACACATATCAACCTACAACATCATTGATTTTTTGCCGCTGAAGTAAAATCCCCCCATATGTAAGGGCAATGATTTTTGCCACCCATGCAAATATCCTCTTAAATTTCCCAACTCTAGGATATTTTGAATTTTGCTTTTTGGAGCCTATTTTCCTCTAGTTTTTTAGCCTACTCACACTTTAGTCCTTTCAAGTGAATCCCCATAGATGTGATCATCGACATGCAATTTTCTCAGATTGCCAGTATTTCCCCTAATTGTATGATCATGGATTTTATTACAGTTTCTTTTGTGGATCCTTCTTCAACAACATCTTTTTGATAAAATCTCTCTCAAATGATAGAGCTTTCTCCAAATAAGTCAAAGGCAATGAAGTATAAATATCAAGGTGTTTTTATAATCATCTCAGTAACTTCTAATGTCGATGACATTAGAGACACAAAGATTGGTCATGTGGACATGGCTAAATTTGTGGAAAGAATTAGGTCAAGCAATCTTAGTTCCAAAATGAAGAAGATAATAGAAATCAATATTTATTTGGTATCTTATTTTCTTGTAGTGGCTCACAACACAAAATTTATTCTTCAGTGTGCTCAGTTCTATAATAAAGATATTAGGGTTGTGTTGGATACTAATGATAATATGATAATTAGATTGGATCCTAAATTCATTGATAAAGTATTCATGTGCCCTCCTACCACAGAAATGATAAAGCTTGAATTTATTGAGGCACAAAGAGAATATGATAAAGATCCTACAAAAGTGAAGAAAGTAATAAAAAATAAATGGCTTAAGACTCTAAGGGAAAAATTTTCAAGGTGGCCATGAAATTTTTTAAGAAGTGACTTTACAGAAGAAGTCAGTGATTTGATAACTCTCCTAAGTAGGGTAAGAGGTTTTCCCTCTTCCTCACAGTTTCATGAGTGGATGTATCCCTTCATCAAGATAATTCTCCAAAGAAAATAAATCATCTTTTGGGGAGAACAAGTTATCAATGCTTTGCATGAGCAATTGACGAAGGTATCCACTACCTTTAAATTCTACATGACTTCCTATCTAGTGTATATTGTAGCTTCAATAAGAACCTTTCTAGGTTTAACATCAAAAGGAGATAGGAAAGTAACACTAGTGCATCAATACTACTCTAAGTTAACATTGAGGGGTTCTATTCATCATTTTAGGAGAGTAAATGATACTTTTTTTTAGTATTTTTGTGTCTCTTTGATCCTTAATTAGAACAAAGAAGAATTTCAAATGAGGCCTGGATAGTTGTGAATGATTTTGGATGCATGTTCTTATAATTTTCTTCTTTCTCATACCTATGGGTTGAATTTTTCCAAGGTCATCCTTATATGCTCCCAAGATTCCCCTCAGACAAATTGGTCTTAATAGAACTATGTAGACAAATAATCATTGTGGATAGTAAATAGATGGAACTCATTAATCCTAGTTTTAAGTTTTCAATTGAAATTGATAGGTTTTTAGTGTTAACTACTATGAAAACTAAAATACAGATCGTAACCATGAAGCGGTTCAAAAGAAGATCAAATTTTGATTACAAGGGCGTAAAAGACATAATTAGGAGAAAAACTCAATTTCATGAACCTATGATTGAAGATGTTTGGGTAGATTTGAGAATAATAGAAGATGTCAGGAAAATGGACTACAATAGATTATCTCTTGAGTAGATTGAATATATAAGACTTGTTGATATCCCTGAGAATTTAGTGGATGATAAAAATTTGATTAATGATAAATACAATATTGAAAAGATTGCCAGTGCCCCTCTTCCTCCAATCCAATGGTCACAAAAGGATCTTACTTCCTTGAGAAAAAGATTTGAACATATATTGCCAAATATTAATAATTAGTTAGCAAATAAAGGAATTACTTTGAAGGAATTCATCACAAGTTTAGAAGCTAAATTTCAAGAAGAAATAAGAAGAAAAACAAAAAATAGGATGAAGAATAAAAGTGATGTTCCTTCTTCTTCCAAGCCACATAAGCCTAAAATCATATTTGTGATGAAGAAGTCAAAAATTATGGAAAAAGAGTTAGAAATAAAAGATGTGGAGGTTGAGAAACAAAGTGATAAAGAACCAGCGATGGAACAGATGGAGACTGACGATAAGCCTATAGATCAATGAGGAGAGGAAGCTTTTTATCCATAAGAGAATGTGCAACAAGGAACATGAATCTCTTCTCCCATGTCTAATTCACTTGTAGTTCCTTCCCCTATTTTTCTAATTAATGTTCCCTCTTCTGGATCACCCTCTTCTTCTAAAATGATTTTTGACAACCCTCATAGCACTTTTGAAGATATTATTCATTCCTCAGGGTCAATTTTTAGTCTGTCATCCCCATCTTTTGATATCAGATATGGTTCTACTTTTGATCACTTATTAAAAGGTGTAGTTTTAACTGATACTCCACCTATTATTTCCACTACTTGTGTAAGTATAACTCCAATGACATGAATAACAAAGATAGATATTAATGTAAGTACTTTTGTGCTCCCACCATGGTTATCAACTTATACTCCTAAAAGGAAAAAACAAGCCATCTCTCTAGATGACTTTTATTTCAATAATATGATGCTAGTAAAAGCCAAGGCTCCAAAGAAGTTGAGGATTCTTTCAAAAATGATTAGGGATAAGGGACACAAATTTTTGAAAATTGCAAGGCCTCCATAGGATGTAGCCATTGAAAATTTAGATATAATTGATTATTCTATCTCTATAATTAAATTAGGAAAGATAACTCATGAGAGCACCAAGAATGATATGCAGTCAGCAATGGACATCTTGATTTAGAAATTTGACAAAGAGAAAGAAATGAAGGATCATTATAAAGTGATGGTGGAGTAATTGACTATTGTGGTTAGGAGAATCACTTTCACTTCAGAAATGGTAGCTCCTGAGGCCATTTCTATAGAAGACCCTATTATTCAAAAAGTAGAAAATACCTACATCAAGGGAAAAGTACTTGAAGATTACTTAGACAAGATGTGTGCACAAGGAGTTTCCTTACTCACAGAGTTATCTGAGAAGATAGATAAAATAAGAAAAATAAGAGAAGAACTTGATGATCTCATTAATGTTGTTTCTCAAGATATTGAAAGCACTGAAAAGTCTCTTGATAAATGGGTGGCTATGAGGAAACTAAGATTAATAACCCTAATATCCATTGGTGTCATTACTGATAAAGACTTTTACACTAAAACTAAAGAGGCATTAACATATAAGAGTTAGGTGCTTAGAGAGTTGATCAGTAACCTTGAATCTTCAAGGAGATTTAGTGATCAAAGTGATGTCAATATTTTGCACAAATTGGAGGAGCTACCTTGCAAACTTACATCACAAGATAACAAATTATTTTCAATAGAAGAAATGATTCTAGAATTTGAAGGTATGTTCCAGAAAGAATTTGAAGATAAGACATTTTCAATAAACTATGTGGACAACATTTTAGATAATCGGTTAACTCTAGATAATATAAAGACCAAGTTAGCTAGTCATGCCAAATTAGTCACACCAACAAAAGATGCCATGGTTAGATCTAAGATGATTTTTAGAAACACTATTAATCTAGACAATATAGGGATGTAGGCAGCTTTCACTATGTATAATGCTCACATGAAGAAATATGGAGATACAAATTGAATCAATTTTCCTTTGATTTAATTTTTGCTTCTCAGATGTACTTTTGCAACCACTCTAGATATTTTTTACATGTACTTTTTGCATATGTAATTACATTGTAAAAATATGGAAATTCCAAAGTCAACAAGGACTCCTATCTTTGACTAAGTCAAAGTAGTTGGGTTTTTTCCAAAAAATCCTCAAGGCCTCTCCCTATAAATAAAGAGGGCCTCTTTTATAATATATATCTCTTAGTTATTAAAAGCAAAAATCTACCAAAATTGAAAGTAATTTTGAGACTTTGAGCTCAGATTGTATATCAAACTTCATCAGGTGAATGAGAAAGCAAGTGACCTTTAAAACTTTGTGTTGAAATAACTTGTGTTATGTAGGAAATTGTTCTTATGTCCTTTTCCTAATATAATCTTATCTATTTGATAAAATAAGTAGAGTGAGTGAAAATAATCTAGGAGAGGTTCTAAAGCTAATTATGGAGACTTTTTGCTACTATAATTGTCTTTAGTTTGTGTTTTAGTGTCTTAGAACAAAGGATATTGGAAAGGCTTTGAACTACTTTTATCTTTTGTAATTATATACTTTGTTGTAGTTTTCGGTGAAGACTTTGGGTTGCACCTCATTCTAATGTGATATAAGTCATAAATAATCAAGAGAAGCAATGATAGACTTTGTGCTTTCATGGGTTTCTTGTAGATTCAATTAATATCAAGAAAGTTTTCCTTTGTTTTGTGAACATCATTTTTGAAAAAAGAGAAATGGATGATATGATCTCACCCCTGAGTTAATATTTAGTATAAGTTAAGTTTGTGATAGTTTATAGGGAACCTTCCTTTGCTAAGAGGAGAGATTTATCTCATTGCACTGTGGTTGATATAACCATTTTATTTTCATTTAGTTGATGATAAAATATTCACCCAACAATTTTTGGCGACTCTGCTAGGGAAGAACGCATGATTTGAAGCTTCATGCTTTCAATTAAAGCATTTAAAATTCTTTTCCTTTCTACATTTTGGTAGACCCATGGTATACGTGATGCCAGAGAGATCAAGATATTATTGATCCTATATTTAAGTTGGTGTAACAAAATAATTTTGATCTTTTTTCTCCATGATCTCACCTTTAGCAAACTAGGAGTTTTCCTCCTACCAACGTCAGATCTCTAATACTAGGTGAAGCTTCTAGTTTTAGTGCTAGCAGAGTTTTTTCTATACATAATACATAAAGGTTTTTTATCCCTCATTTTAATCATCATATCATGGTATCCCAAGGCCCTTGGGGCAACACTTTTGGCCCTCTTAATCTGACCCCACCTTTACATAAACTACCTCATAGTTCAAGAAAGAATTTTCCCAAATTTTATGGTGATGAGAAAGTTAATCTTGATGAGCATATTGTAGTTTTCTACATAGCTTGTGGTGTGATAGGAATTGAATATGAAGATATAGAAGTAATAATTTTTGTAGAAACATTGTAAGGTCCTATCATAGATTGGTTTTATCATCTTCAAGCTTAGACTATAACCAATTGAAACACTCTCAAGACCAAGTTTGAGGCTAGGTTCAAACCTGTAGAAGATGCACATGCCTTATTGGCTTAGCTTACACAAATGAATAAGGAGCCTCATGAGCCTATGTGAGACTTCATTTCTAAATTCAATAAACTGAGGAACATGATTCATGTAATTACTCAATCAATACTGGAAAATTTTAAGTGCTTCTTTATCAATTTTTAACTTCTCGAAGTGAGTTTTTTGTTGAGGCAAGATGGCCCTATAGATCTTTATGTAGCTCAAATTTTGGATACAAAAGTTGAAGATGATCTTATCTTGGCAGATAAGATAAGAAAATATTCTAACAACAATAAATTTTCTTCATCTACTGAAAATTCTTCCCCAAGCACCACTGATCCTATGGTGCAAAAGTTAGCAAATAAATTGATAACTCTAAAAAGGCAAATGTTCCAAGGTATGTCTGATCCTCCTTCTTATTGAGATATATCAATGAGGACATTTCCCAACCATTCATATCAAGGTAATGTTGTCAAAAATCAAAGACAACCTAATCATCTTCCTCCCACACAAGGGAAGCTTGCCATTGAAGTTGCACCAATCAATTCAGCAGTTGGTTATTATGAAGCTGAACATGATTTTTCTTTTCAACCTGAGTTAGACCAAGAAGAGGATGCTAATATATTTGTATAAGGATAAGAACAATTAATTGGTGACTCTAATATTGGTTTTATCAATTACCAAGATGAAGCTAAAAAAAGGAAGAAGTGTTTGATGGAGCATATGCTATTTTTACTAGGTCCCAAAACTAGTCAACTCAACAAGATGATAAGGGAAAAGAAGGAGAAGAACCCCAACCAGTGATCTCAATTTCTAAATGGGGAACTTCACTACCTTTCTAATCAAAGGACTCAATGACCATTAAGCAAGTAAGTACCTCAAACAATCCTGTACCTTCTACTTATATTCCTTAGATTAATACCACGTCAAATAAAAATTAGAATGATAAACTTCCTTCCTCTATTTCTAATTCATTCCATTTATTTGACATAATTGATCATGCTAGGAAGACCAAGATTCAAATGTCTGAAGTTGAGTACTTATAAGCCAATCCTGAATAGTTTGATAGGTTGGTTAAATATACCAAAAACAAAACCATCCCTATAGGACAAGATTTTTCAAAAGTGACTCATGATGCCCCAAAGAATAAATCCACCTAAAATAATCTAGTCATTACTCCTCTTGTTTCCCCTGGAAAAATAAAACCTTTTTATATTTCTCTACTAATAAATGGTCATAATTTGAGCAATTATATAATAGACTCTAGAGCCTCTGATAATGTTATGCCTACCAAGGTAGCAGATTCTCTCAATCTTACCTTAACTAAGACTTTTAGGAGATGTTTCTCCATCAAAAATAAGCAAGTACCACTTTTGGATCAAATCAAAGATTCCCAATTTGTATTTGTGGATTTTCTAGATAAAAGGATTAAGATGACAGTCTTAGTGACCAATGTACTAGCTTCTTATGGCATTCTGCTCAGAAGTAATTTTTGTAAAGATGTAGGTGGAGAATTGAACATGGATCTATCTGAAGCAAGGATACCTATTAAAGGCATCATGCAAAAGTTGCTTCCTGAGAAAGAGTCAAAATATATTGTTACCCAAATGCCAAATCCTGAAGCTCAAATTTTTTTTGAATCCTTGGGAATATGTAATTATTTTCTATCTACTGAAGATGTTTTTAGCTCATCAGATGAAATTTCATTAGGCAACAATTCAGATAGAAAATTAGAAGAATTTTTAGAGAAAAGTTTAGGTAAAAAGGAATCTTCCCTCACTAATGAAGAGAAATCTTTAAGAAGATCAAATTCTAATGATGTTTGGATTTTAGAATTTGATGGTAGCTATTCTTCTACCCATTTGAGAGCTAGAATTGTTTTGATATCTTCATAAGGGGATATATTCCCTTACTCATATAAATTACGATTCAAAAATACCAACAACATCGCTGAATATGAATCATTGTTGCTCAGATTAAAAGCTACTGGTGCTAAAGGTGTTATAATTCTTCATGCCTGAGGAGACACTGAATTGGTGGTTTGTCAAGTGTGAAGTTTGTACCAAACCAAAAATGAAAGACTGCAATATTATCACAATCTTGTATGGGATTGTATTGAAAGTTTTGATGCTTTCAATATTTCTATAGTATCAAGAGAGTTTAATGATTGTGTTAATTACTTGGCTATCTCCATAACCCTCATGATATCTCATAAATATTTTAAAGGGAATAAGTACACTATTGAGCTGGTCTTGTGACCAAGTGTACTTGATAATGCTGACCATTAGAGGGTGTTTAATGGTGATAATTAAATTATCAATTTTATAGAAAAGATGGATAGCTTTGAGGAACTCTATTTTGAAGGTAGTGAATCTCCACCGTGGGAATCAGTTCCCAAAATAAATTCATAAATTGGTGAAGAGTTTCTTCAACTCAAAGGGAATAAAATTCCAAAATATTTGGTTTCTTTTAAGAAGTTATTTGATAAGCATGATAGATATATCAAGAGGCATCAACAAATGGATTCACTTTCCTCTAAAGAGTTTGATAAAGTAAATTTGAGTATGAAAGAAAATCCAAAAATGGTCAACATTGGAAAATGTTACACTTCTATTGAAAAATGCAAATTCATTACTCTTCTTCACCATTACATTGATGTTTTGGCATATTATTATGATGATTTGAAATCCTTCAAGCCTAAAGCAATTTAGCATGAAATTCCTCTTAAAATTGGGTCATTACCTCACAAGCAAAAATAAAGGTAATATAATCCCAAAATATCATGTCCTGTCCTTTCAGAGATTTAGAAGATATTGAATGCAAGAATAATTTTTTCAATTCATAATTCCACCTGGATTGTGAACATAGTTCTTATAAGCAAAAAGAATGGAGAAATTCATATTTTCATCAATTTTAGGAATCTCAATTAGTCTTCTCTAAAGGATAACTACCCTCTACCTATCATGGATCAAGTATTGCAAATAGTAACTAGCTCAGAAATGTTATCTATGTTAGATGGTTTTTCGGAGTAAAATCAAGTAAAAGTTAATGAAATAGATCAATATAAAACCGCTTTCACTACACCTCGGAGCATGTTTGCATATCACAGAATGCCTTTTGGTTTGATCAACACTAGCACCACATTACAAAGAGTGATGGACCTTGCCTTTAGAGATGAATTAGGGAAGTTCATCATGGTGTATCTTGATGACTTGACTATTTTCTCCAAACATTACCTTGATCATGTTCATCATTTATAATAAGTGTTGGAACGTTGTTAGCAAAATGGTATTTTTCTCAATCCAAAGAAGTTAGTCTTTAGGGTTACAGAAGGTAAACTTCTTGATCACATTTTATCCTAAGAAGATACAAAAATTGACTCAAAAAGAGTCAAATCTATCCAAAATATTACTCTACCTACTAGTAAAATTACAGTTCATTCTTTCTTTGGAAAGGTGAATTTTTTATGAAGGTTCATTCCTAAATTTGCAGAGAATACTCGTCACATTGTTGACATGTGAAGGGTAAAGCTACTTTACATTGGACTACAAAAGGCAAAGAAACATTTGAAGATATCAAGAAGGCTATTACCCATGCCCCAATCCTAGTTTATCCAAAGTCATATATCTAACCCATTTCAATATCTAAACATAGGTCCTTTTCTATAGTTTTAAAATCAATCTCTTTTATTGGTTTTCCTATAACTATTAATATCTACAAATGAAGCTCACCATGTGGTCTGGTCTCATTTCAATAAAAAGTTATCAACCCTTGATTTGTATTAGGTATAAAGACATATTTTATCTCCATAGATCTCTAATGGTGATTTTTAGTCTTGGTGTGCCCATTCTGGTTTAACCTAGATCTTATTCAAGCTTGGTTCCTTTATATTTACTTTGCCTAGGTCAAAAACTGCTTCACTGACCTTCGCCAAAAATATCCTAGACTCACCTTTGCTCATTAGCTGCCAATTATTGACTTAGCTTATTAACCTTTTGACCCATATAACACTATTTATACATTTTGGTATGATCAAATGTGTGAAATTAGATCTTCTTGGGGACCCTTTTTGACTTGTTGACCTGCTTGCATGTCATAGATCTTCGATGCATGATTGAATGCAAGCCCTTGATCTTATTGGGACCCATCATTTAAACCCAAATGACTAATTCAAGAGTCCCAAATTTGACATTAACATGCCTGTATTTGACATCCATGCAAATTTTTTTGACGTTGGCATGAATGTTTTAAGATTTTAAAAATGTAACAATTTTTTGCTATGGCTTAAATTTGACATCCATGTGCCCATCATTTGAAATCTTCATGATCGTCATTGACGTCTGTGTTTCTATTCAAATTTTGCTTTCTATATTCAAAGGAGAGAAAAAGAGAAACTAAGATATATGGTCAAGGCTTGTGAAGTACCTGGATAAAGTCTGCGCACCGTAATCCAGACGCTGTGTGTACTCCTCTTTGGCTGTGGAGGAATGACACCTGCAAAGAAAGAGAGACTTGGACAAGAAGGCGTTAGATGGATAAATGGTGGGTTGCCAAGCAAAAGCCTATTCCCAGAAGTGTAAAAACTTCCTTAAGGGAGGTCAACCCACTGTTTGATAAAGATAAAGTCTAATAGAATAACAGAATGCTAAAAAAGACTGAAATGATAACAAACTGAAAGAGAAAAGGAAGCAAAGGCTTACCTGGAAGGAGCGGTCGAACTGGTTGCAGTCGCCGGCGTCGGTTGTCCTACCGGCGTCAGTTGTCGGGTCTGCCGACATCGGTTAGCATGCCGACGTCGGTGGGGGTAATGACTGGCGTCGGTCAGGGAAATGGCCTCCAGACGGCTCTGGTCAGGGCTTGGTCCAGGGTTGGTTTGTGGTCTATTTGAGAGGTCTATGGATGGGTCTGAGTCTGATTAAGGATGGTCTTAGGCAGTCAGAGGGTCTGTGCAGAGATACAGGAGAGTCAAATGGACAGAGAGGGACAGAGAGATAAAGGAAGCCAATCAGGGAGATAGGAATCTGGGTCTGGGTGACAGTCAGGTCTGAGGGAAAGAAGTGCTAAATCTAGTTTAGAAATGACTAGAAAGCATAAAGAAAACAAACAGAGTACTTACCTATGCCTTGCTGAAGAAGGTGGTGCAGACTTTGTGTGCCTGTTGCTGGTGATGCCGGATGTGAAGACCTGTTGCTGATGGAGAATCCCTGTTGTTCACTTGCAGAAGCTTGCTGTGTACCTGAGGGAGAGAGTCAGATTGATTGGCAGAGAGGTTGCTGATACAAGGGTCTGATGCAAAGATTCAAGAGTTGAGATGCGAGAGCTAGAGACGCAGAGAACGAAGAGAGCGACCCAGAGATTGTGATTTTTTGTGATTAGCGTGATCTGGGGTCAAAAGTGGGTTATGAAAGGCGCCGATGCCGGAAATATTACCGATGTCGGTCGACAGTTGACTGATGTCGGCGGCTGAAAGGCCGGAAAAAGGCTAAAAATAGCCTTCTATCCATTTCTCAACTGCTGGGTCAAGTGAGTGCGAGGATGAAACGGTCGACGGGAGTTAATTGGGCGAGAGAAGAGGTTGGAATGGGAGTCTAGGTGATTAAATGGCCATGTGGGGAATGAAGGGGATCCAAGGAGGGTATCCTAGGGTGGCGAGGTGGCAAGGAGAGGGAAAAGAGACTTATTTAATTTAAAAATAGATGATTATTTTCAATTAATAAGACTTAGGTGGGTTAGGGATAGTCGAAGTGGCAAGGGACCAAGGGGGGAGAGGATGACCAAGGGTTAGACACTTTTTAGGTGTCTACATTTGCCCCTTTTTGTCTTGTTGTTTGTTCTTGACGAACTACAAGACAAAAACAGGAGGTGGTTGCCCCAGGTGTGGGATGATGCGGATTGCCCCGAAAGTATGGATGAGGTATTCCCCCTCAAAGCGGGAGTCGAGGGAAGGGAACTTGGAATTGGGTGCTGATTTGACAAAGAGTGGATGAGAAGGAAGGAAGAGAGTGAGTGAAAACACTGCAAAAGTCGTGATTGCGCATATACCACGTCACGGGACAGGTAGGTCAAATAGTCGCAGGTCGAAGGTCAAGGAGTGCTAAAATTAAAGTAGTCGGGCCCCAGCATTTTGTCATCTGTTGATCGGGTCACTCAATCTAAGCTGAAGCTCCAAATGGTCATCGTGTTCCAGGTATCCAGGGCTCAGGAAGTGCTCCCAGAAACACGAAAAAGTCACAATTAGTGCAGATCAACCGGCTTGCGATCCTATACTTGTGAGGGTCCAAAAATATGGTCTGCAAACAATTTTGCTATCTATTCGTGAGGTAGCATGTGTGCAAACAAAACCAAGACAGAGTTGTCTCAGAAGTGGTCATGGTCAGAGGAGATAGGCGTGATCTCCAATGGTCATTGGTCGAAGGTGGATGAATGGACAAAAGGATGTGGCCGAGCTAATCTCAGAAAATTGAGTGCTGCCTACATAGCCCTTGTATGAAGGGCCTCAGGCCAATGTAGTTCTCCATAAAAAGGGAGGAATGGTCAAAGGGATAGAATGAATTGGTCAAAGTGGTCGAGGTCAAAAAGAGGAAAGAAGGTTTGTCCATCAGAGAGATGAACAAACGAGGGTGGTCGAGCTAACCCCAGATGATGTCGTATCATCTGAGTGCTGCCTACATAGCCCCAGTCTTAGGGCCTCAGACCAATGTAGTTCAGAATGAGAGTCTGAGTGGTAGGCAGGAGGTCAAAAGTTTTGAATGATTGGTTTTTGGTTAAGGTTAAAGTTCAAAAGGAGAAAAGAAGGTTTGTCCATCAGGAAGACGAACAAACGAGGGTGGTCGAGCTAACCCCAGATGATGTCGTGTCATCTGAGTGCTGCCTACATAGCCTCGGTCTTAGGGCCTCAGACCAATGTAGTTCGAAATAAGAGGGTCAAAATGGTCGATGATTGGTTGTGGTCAAGTGTCAAAATGATGAAGAGAAAGAGATGTTACAGCGTTTTCCAAATGGTGTATTTTGTAACATTGGTCGAGGGTCTTTCATCCCTAGCAATTGTCCATAGTCTTGATGGATGTATGCTAAAAATGAATTAGGGTCGATTTATGCTTCAGCAAGTATTGGTTTATGCTTAACATAAATTGGGTCTGGTCGATAGTTTCTATGTGTATTGGTGTCCATAGAAACTATGTGAAAAGGACAAGGCGATGCCTGATGTCATGATGAAAATGTTGAGGTTGGTTTGGTTTGAAAAAAGTTTGGTTGCATGTGACCAAAGTAGAAAAAATAAGTGAAAGGCAAATTTCTCTTTCATTGACAAGGACCAAAAAAGATGGCATGGATAGGGGTTGTTAGAACAAAAGCCCCGTGTATGCATTGCGTCGTGGACCAGTGTTGTGCTAGAGAAATGGTTGAATCACTTGACGTTAAGTGAGCTCAAAGTCCCTTGAGTATGTTGGGGTGATAGGATGAATTATGTGATATGAGAGGATGGGGTAACCCTTTTTGTGGCAGGAAGAACCTTGCCCCTTTTATAGGTGACCCAAGAACGACTATAGGCGTGTCCATGGCTTGATAGCTTATCAGTCATTTTTTTTTTTTTTTTTTGACGGTGAACTGATCGATGCGAGAAGTCCACAAAAAGATGTTGTTTGCTTGGTGGTCATGTTGTGAAGCTGATCAATGCGAGAAGCTTCAAAAAGAAGGTGCTGTCTGTAGCAATAATTAGTCATAGCCATCCTTCGAGGGAGTGGTCTATACTTTGCTTTAAATGTTTGATAAGTTGGCCTAGCTGTCCTTCAAGGGATCAGTCTAGTAATACAGCAATCATGTAGCTGTCCTTCGAGGGAGCAGTCTACATTTAGAGAGTTTATGACCTGATATGATATGTTTTGAAATTTTGATATATGTTGACTGACTGAAGTTTAGCCATGGACGAGCCTGTAGAGGTTTAAGGGTTCCTTTTTATAAGGACAAAGCATTACTGCTTGACAAAAAAAGGGTTGACAAGTGTTGGGAAATAGGGTTGAAAGAAAAAGGAATGACAATGACAAGGGGTTGCTCAAGGGACGAGCTCAAGTAAAACGTCAAGTGATGAATACACAACTAACAGTAGAAATGGTCGAAGATGCAAGACATAAAAAAGGGGCTCAAGGTCTTGATAGATCCCTGGGCCATGCTTGTGTGGTAAGATAAGGTCCAAGTCAATTAGGAGCAAACTTGCCCCATTTGGCTCTTTCCGGATTGGTCACGATGATGGGTGATGCTAGATGTGAAGTTGGTTGACATGGTCGCTGATTGGTCGAGCAAAGTTGAATGTTTGGTCGAGAGGTCTGATTGATTGATTGGTTGAATTTTGGTTGAGACTGGTTGAATAAATGGTCGGGGGTAAGGTCGATGGACACTGGGTCGAGGTTCAAGATTAAATGAGTGATTGATATGTGGTCGAGATTGGGTTGAAAGGTTGGTTGAGGTTTGGATGAAAGTTGAATTCCCCCAGCGGGTAGGGAGAATGTTTGAAAGATTGGTTATGGTCGGTTGAGGTTTAGTGGTCAGATAGACGGTGTTAATGTCGAATAAGGGGGTCAGAGGTGGCAAAGGGACCACATTTCGGCATGGAGATCCAGATTTAGGTGATGAAGTTGGAGAGGCATGGGTTGGTGTTGATGTTTTGTCGAAGAGGTGGTTAAGAGGATCCTTGATGAGAAGGGAATCATTTCTCCGTTGTTGACGAGTGACAGCTTTAAGAGCACAACAACGCTCAGTGTCATGTCCTAGAGTGTGATGATAGTTGCAAAATTTAGAGTTGTCGAACCAAGATGGCCTTGATCCGAGATTTTATGAGCGGAGTGGTGTTGAGGGTTTGTTAATAATTTGGTCGAAAAGAGAGATGTCATTCCCCAGACATTGGCAAATGGCAACCTTGAGGGCGCAACAATGTTCAGTGTCATGCCCAGGTGTGCGATGATACGCACAAATGCAGGTGTCATTGAACTAAGGTGGTTTAGGTCTGAGAGATTGATATTGTCTAAGAGGCAGGAGGTCGAGGTGAGAGGACTGCAACAATTTCCGTAAGAGCAAGGTATAAGACCCTGCTAACGGGTCTAGATGTTTTGTTGCAGTGAGGGTTGGTGACGTTTGTTTGGGAGGTGTAAGAGGCGTTGGTCGATAGTTTAGAGGAGGTATATGTCTGATGGGTTGAGAGAGTAATGGAGGCGACGTGCCTCTGTGAAGTATGGGAGTGGGCAGCACTCCTATTAAAGTGGACGGGTGTGGGCCCAAAATTGAAGGCAATGACGAAGGTGGGGGAGGAGTCCTCCGGTATGGTTTAGTGGTCTTCGTGTGTTTGGGTTGAGGGCCACTATTCTGTGAGGCGAGGTTAGATATGGGTTTGGGTTTGGATGTGGACAAAGGTGAGTGAGATGTAGAAATCTCAGGCAAAGGGGAAGAGGAAACCGTGATTGGGTCTTCCTCGGTCAAAATGGGTGAAGAGACTGGTTCTTCTCCTGGTGGAGACGAAATAGGAGGGTGCGGCTCCTCAAGTGGGCAGAGGGCATGGATGATCGTGCCTTCTACTTATGGTTGAGGAGTAGGCAAGGTAGGGTCTTTGGATGACGGTAGGGCTAATGGCGTAGGTGTGGTCAAAGCGTCCTCCAGCATAGGAGAGGTAGATGGAGGACTAATAGGAAAAGAGGGTTCTTCATCCTGTGATAAAGATTGGTTAGGGACAAGAGGTAAGATAGTGTTGATTGTGTGAATGTCATGATCATGAGAGTCATTGGTTATGGTCTGGACATTGTTTTGAGTAGGCGGATGATTTGGAAATGGTTGTTTGAAAATATTGATATGTTGGTTGGGAGGGGCGTTCGGGTTATCTAAAATAAGATCCCCCTTGTCGATCATGTCTTGGACGATGTTTTTGAAGGTGCGGCAGTTGTCGATGTCATGGCCATGGACGCGATGGAAGTGGCAGAAGTCAGCCTCTCTATACCATGTAGGGAGGGCTTTTGAAGGGTCGAATTGAGGTGGTTGGATTGGAGGGAGATTGAGGACCCCCTGCTTGACGAGTTTTTCCAAAACGGAAGCGTATGGTTCTCCAAGTGGAGTGTAAGAACGCTGGATGTACCGTTGTTGGAATTGTTTGGTGATGCTGGAAGATGTCGAAGGTTGAGAGTAATTCGTTGTTGTCGAGGATGGTGATCTAATGACCACAGTGTTGGCCACTCCTTTGGACTTAGAGTTGGCAGAAGAGGGAGGTCTAGAAGAAGAATGGTCAGTAGATTTTGCGTTGGTATTACGCAATTTAACCTTATCTTCTTCAAGGGCATGGAGTTCAAGCTTTCGAGCCATGATGAAAGCTTCGTCAAAAGTGCGGAATGTCTGAATCCGCAAGGTAGAAGAGATGTGGCGGGCACATGCTCGAGAAAAGAGCTCAATGAGCTCAGGTTGAGGCAAAGAGAAGGAGAGCTGGTTAATCAAGCCTCTCCAATGAGCGACAAAATCGACTACAGATTCATCGTCAAATTGCCTGATGGAGTAAAGGTCTGTGATTGAGACTTGTTTAGTAATGTTGATTGAGAAATGGTCGAGAAATAGTTGGGCGAGTTGAATGAATGAAAAGATAGAGTGTCTGGCAAGAGAGCTATACCAGTCAAGGGCGGGGCCAGCAAGGGACATAGGGAACGTGCGTAAAAGCAACGCATCGTCATGGGCAATAAGATAACAGGCATGTCTGAATGCCCGTAGATGTTGTTGTGGGTCTTCCTTACTCTGAAAGTGAGTAAATTTAGGAAGCTCCCAATGGTTAGGGTATGGTTGGATAGGGACGGAAGGATGGATGGGCTCGTTGCAAATTTGCTCATATGACAAAGTATTGCTTGAACCGGAAATGGAGGCTTCGAGACTGGACATTTTATCCATCAGCATCTTAATGATGTCTACTGATGGATTGGCGGATTGAGCACCTCCTAGGTTGTAAGGCGCTTGAACGAGGCTAGAAGAAGCATACGACGTAGTCAGTTGCGCATGTAGGGGTGCAACATATGGATGACTAGTTGCAGGGACATAAGTGGAGGCTAAAGGTGGTTGCATTATGAATGTCAAAGGTATAAGTTGACTAGGCACCACCAAAGGTGGTTGAATGGCGGCACTGGTAGAAGGATAGGTTGGCACTCCTGCATTTGTGGGCGCAAGAGTATGAGGGGTCGAGACAACAAGTTCTGGTATGATGTAGAACTTGGTTGAATTGCAGGTGGTTGAGGAGGTAACGAAACCCTGATGGAGGTTGGTCCAAAAATATATGAGGAGGCCAAACTTTGCGTATTGGCCATGGTCGAGTTAATGGTTGAGGTGAAAGGCTGAGTCATAAAGGGTTGGGTGGCGAATGGTGTCGATGTCATCGCCACATCACCAGAAAGGTCTCGCGTTGGGTTTCTCGCGAGATAGTTTTGGAGGGCTGCGGTATTGAGGTCCAAGAATCTCTCGAAATCTTGGTCCCCTTCAGGGATGATGGGAATTTGAGTCTGGGTCGGGGTCGGTCCTTTAGGAGTTCTTTCAGTCTCTGAGTGGAACTCCATGATAAGACTGGTTAAAGACGAGAGAGGGCATGGTCAAAAAGAGGGTCAAGTTCTAGAAACTGTGTTTTTGCAGTTCCAGAAACTTAGAATGGTGTTTTAGGCAGAATAAGGGTCAGGTTTTATGATGCTGTTTTGAGAAAAAAGGTCTGTGACAGAGATCGACGTCGGTTTAAAAACTGATGTCGGTGAGTGAAAGGTGGCCGACGTCGGTCAGATGACTGATGCCGGTACAGAAAAGTGGCCGACGTCGGTTAGATGACCGATGCCGGTACAGAAAAGTGGCCGACGTTGGTTACAGAGTCGATGCCGGTTACTGTGTTTTCCAGAAACTCAGAAAAAAAGTTTTTGGAAATGAAAAAGATGTCCTTACCAGCTCAAAAAAGACAGATAAAAACAGAAAATAAGATGATGACAGACAGACACTAAGCACTAAATCCTTAAGAATTAACTTTAGAATCCTGTGGCTTATGCCTTAGATGAATGTTTGGGGAGGTTGGTTGATATAAGGGTCCTAGAAGAAGGTGGTCTAAAGATGGTTTCAGGTCTTGTTAAGGTGCTCAAAAGTCTGTATTAGGTTCAGTACGTGGCCTGGTGCTAAGGAGCAAGCTCCCCTCACTTCATGATTCCAGTGGTTAGCTGGTCTCACTTAGCCAAGATATACCTTGCCTAGAGATTATACTCTGCCAGAGAACGGAGTGGGCTTTCTCCTTGGTGATAAAATCCAAGTGAGATTGCCAGGTAGGGGTAAGGTATTCGCTGGGGGATGAAATCCCAGTCGGGCCTTGTCTCAAGTGTGTTTGATGTGTGTTTTAGTGCATGTGGTCTGGTCATGTAACATAGAGTGGACTAAATTTATTCAATATGCGGTTTAATTACTATATGTGGTCTAAGAGAAGTGCAAACAAGCAGAAATGAATGCAAAGTGTTTTAATGCCCAAGTTGAAATGTGAAGTTTAAATGAAGACAAGTTTGAGAAAGGGTTGAGAGTATGATGTTGGACTAGTCTAGAAATGCAAGAAAGAAAAGAAAGATTCTTTTTAATCCCTGCTTATAGTGTCATTAAGAAGAGAGGAAAGGAGGCGAAAAGGAATGAACCTAATGCACCTATATGAATGACAAGAAAAGAAAGAACCCAAGGAAGGCCCTAAGGGTCCCACCGGGCGTGCCAGAATGTTTCTATTCAAATTTTGCTTTCTATATTCAAAGGAGAGAAAAAGAGAAACTAAGAGATATGGTCAAGGCTTGTGAAGTACCTGGATAAAGTCTGCGCACCGTAATCCAGACGCTGTGTGTACTCCTCTTTGGCTGTGGAGGAATGACACCTGTAAAGAAAGAGAGACTTGGACAAGAAGGTGTTAGATGGATAAATGGTGGGTTACCAAGCAAAAGCCTGTTCCCAGAAGTGTAAAAACTTCCTTAAGGGAGGTCAACCCACTGTTTGATAAAGATAAAGTCTGATAGAATAACAGAATGCTAAAAAAGACTGAAATGATAGCAAACTGAAAGAGAAAAGGAAGTAAAGGCTTACCTGGAAGGAGCGGTCAAACTGGTTGCAGTCGCCGGTGTCGGTTGTCCTACCGGCGTCGGTTGTCGGGTCTGCCGATGTCGGTTAGCATGCCGACGTCGGTGGGGGTAATGACCGGCGTCGGTCGGGGAAATGGCCTTCGGACGGGTCTGGTCAGGGTCTGGTCAGGGCTTGGTCCAGGGTTGGTCTGTGGTCTGTTTGAGAGGTCTATGGACGGGTTTGAGTCTGATTAAGGATGGTCTTAGGCAGTCAGAGGGTCTGTGCAGAGATACAGGAGAGTCAAATGGACAGAGAGGGACAGAGAGATAAAGGAAGCCAATCAGGGAGATAGGAATTCGGGTCTGGGTGACAGTCAGGTCTGAGGGAAAGAAGTGCTAAATCTAGTTTAGAAATGACTAGAAAGCATAAAGAAAATAAACAAAGTACTTACGTGTGCCTTGCTGAAGAAGGTGGTGCAGACTTTGTGTGCCTGTTGCTGGTGATGCCGGATGTGAAGACCTGTTGCTGATGGAGAATCCCTGTTGTTCACTTGCAGAAGCTTGCTGTGTACCTGAGGGAGAGAGTCAGATTGATTGGTAGAGAGGTTGCTGATACAAGGGTCTGATGCAAAGATTCAAGAGTCAGGATGCGAGAGCTAGAGATGCAGAGAATGAAGAGAGCGACCCAGAGATTGTGATTTTTTGTGATTAGCGTGATCTGGGGTCAGAAGTGGGTTATGAAAGGTGCCAATGTCAGAAATATTGCCGACGTCGGTCGACAGTTGACCGACGTCGGCGGCTGAAAGGCCAAAAAAAGGCTAAAAATAGCCTTCTATCTGTTTCTCAACTGCTGGGTCAAGTGAGTGCGAGGATGAAACGGTCGACGGGAGTTAATTGGGCGAGAGAAGAGGTTGGAATGGGAGTCTAGGTGATTAAATGGCCATGTGGGGAATGAAGGGGATCCAAGGAGGGTATCCTAGGGTGGCGAGGTGGCAAGGAGAGGGAAAAGGGACTTATTTAATTTAAAAATAGATGATTATTTTCAATTAATAAGACTTAGGTGGGTTAGGGATAGTCGAAGTGGCAAGGGACCAAGGGGGGAGAGGATGACCAAGGGTTAGACACTTTTTAGGTGTCTACAGTCTGCATTCCCATCATAATTTGAACCCAAATGGTTTTTTTTTTTGTGGCTTAATTTTGATGTCTGTGCACTTATCAATTGACATTTACATGAACTTTTTTGACATTCACATGAACATCTAAAGATTTTTAAATCCAAATAATTATTTGTCAAGGCTTGTAAGCTAAAATTTGAAGACTTATATCTCAAGATAGAGAACTCATCGAGACATGAATTTTGCAAATGATGATCTTGGTACTAAAGACATTGATTTCATGTGATCCTTTAATCCCATGAGGCTTTTTGAGCATACTTATAAAATGTAGAAGTAAACCAACCTATTCATTTTGGTAGGATGTGATTATGATGGACTAGTTATTTTTGACTTGTGCAAGAAGCTATTGTTCCTTTAGAAGGTTATAATGAATTTTTAAGCCTTTGTATAACCTGGTTCATTCTATTAAATGCTTGAAACATCATGAAAACCTACTGGTCTTCTTCATTTTACAATCCTAGATCTGTTTCAAGATCTGCTTCTCAAAGATCAACAAAGCACACTTTAAGCTTGCTTAAAGTGTTTCAAAAGTTTTTTGAGCAATATGTGATCTCCTTCTTCATTATTTGGGTCCACTCATTCCATCCAAAAATTTGATCAGTTGATCACTTCATACTGTAGTCATACTAAAATGCAATTTGTACAACTTGAGCATGACTTGTGACACCAAAACCATAGGTCTCTCCTACTAATTTACACAACCCACTTAGGCATGTTTTCACTATTTTCTAGTCATCTGAAGCCTTCTAGATTTAGTTTCTATTGACTTGGACTCCTCTCTTAGGCAAAAATCTATCCCCCAGGGTCCCTTTCCCCCTAGACAATAGTGCCATAATCTAGAATACAATTTTGGGACCCAAGGTGTCCAATTTTTAGTGCTATTGTCCAAGTCTATAATAACCTCAAATGGTCAAATTTTCCTAAATCCTTATCTTTTCCTTTTTTATCTTAATGTGAGTTCATCTAACCTAGGATCATTAGTTTCCCTATAAAATCCTATTCAAAGGTCATTTAGAAGGGTTGGCAATCATTCAAAGGCACAAGCTAGAAATATACTAAAGCACACTCAAGAAAATCTTCCTATTCTTTGCATACAGTCAACCACTATTAATTCTAGCCTATCCAAGCTCCTACACTACTCACGAGTCATCTCAAGCTTGCCCAAATTTGCATATACTTGCATTACATAAATAGGATTTCATAATACACATTCAAATTGGGAGAACCACATTGGCCTTGATCCCTCTTCAGAGTATTGGTATGTAGGTAACGTGCCCACACATAGGGTATGATCATGCATTCAATGCATATTACACACTAACCCCTTTTTCTAGTTGGGTTGGAGATCACTTATCAAGTATGAAGAGGAAATAGGATCCTTGAAGACAAAATCAATTGCACATGGAGCTTCATGAACAACCAAAATTTGATATTTTAGGCACAGGGACTCCTAGAGTAAATGAATAGAACCCAAAAAGCTTAGAAAGCTCAGACACTAAAGACTACAATGCCAAAACTTGGACTATAGCACTGAACCTCTAGGTGTCCCATTTCTAGTGCTCTTGTCTAGGTAGAAAATAGACTTTTGGAACCTATTTCTGATAGTCTACCTAACTAAATTAGTAATTTGTAGCTTCTGTCTCCTCCATCTCAGCCCAAGATTAGCTAAGTTTTACTCTCTATCCCCTTGTTTGTTATTTTTATGAATCAATTAAATAATTCCAGATTTAATAAATCAGTAGCTTAATTAAGGCACATTTATTTACTAATTTTACCCTTAATCAAGACCCCTTTACTATTTAGGAAATTAAACCCTATAGTTTCCCAAATTTAGTAAAACATTTGGTGAACCTGACTTACTTTGAATTTTCACATAAAAACCATAGAAACCCTGGGGCTAATTATTTTTGATTTTTTGCAATATTTTCTTGAATTTAAAAATTAAAAAAACTATAAATTATTTGAAATATTTTCAATAATTCACTCAAACCCTAGTTTGCACATACTAGGTCCTATTTGCATATAAACACTTTCAAAACACTAGGAGAAATATATTACTAATTTTAGAAATATTTTCATATTTTTCCTAAATTTTTTGAGCTCAATTCTACAAATTTATAGCAAAATTTTCAAATTATTACATTAATTTTGAAAAAAATCATTTCAAAACCGTAGTTGCATCAACTAAATCCTAGTAATTTTCAAGTATAATTCCACTTATTTTTTGCAAATTTTGATTTAGTATTAAAATTAGAAAATCACTTCAAATTTCAAAAAATTCATAGTAAATTCCAAAAAAATTATTTGTCTCAAAAACCTAGTTGTATCTACTAGGTCCTATTCAAGCAAGTAATTTATCATAATTTTCTAAATTTTATCTTGCATACTTAGCTTAGAAAATCAATTGCAAATTCAAAAGTTCATAGTATTTTACAAATAGTACTTTTGAAAACTCTCTAGTTGCATACACTAGGTCCTATTGCTTCTTGAGCTATCACCTTACATACTTAGAGTTCGATATCCTTTTTATGTATATTTTAGTTCATTGTTTAGATTATTTTTATGTAATCTATTCTATTATTTTCCAAATTGCTTTCCTTGTGACATCTAAACTCTTTTCATCTCTTCCTTTGAGATGGAGTGCAAAACTTAGTGGCAACCCTCCTAAATTTAACTAGATTCTTGCAACCCATTCCCATAACATGGATAAGTAATCAATTCAGGTCCCTATTATAGATCCTACACATCCAAATTACACTAATTTTAATGAACATGATTATGATAATGAGTAATATGAGAATAATAATAATGAGACACATACTGATGCTCCTGTTCTATCACATTAGACTATTGATCCACTTCTACCCATTATTGATAATGAAGTTGTACTCAACAAAGATTTGATTTTATAAAATTTTAGAGAAAGACTCAAGAAACAACCCCATGATCATGATAAATCTTGAAATATATCATGGAACTAAATAAGGCCAAACAAGTTGAGTCTTCTCAAACTACAGAGCCACCAATTGCACATGACACTACGGGGGAAACTATGTCACAATAACCCCCTATAATAGCCCAACCTTATTCTATGCCACCAACTATAGCTAATACATCCTTATCTCCTAATGTGGTCACCATTGTGTAAGAGATTTGATCTCTTCAATCCAAGGTGCAACATCTTGAGAAAGGTACCACTAGATCTACACATGCATTGGACTCCTTCACTCTATTGCATACACCTTTGTCATGACATATAGTTGTTATACCCTTGCCACCTAGATTTGTACAACCTAAGCTCATTCTTTATGATGGAAAGGGTGATCTAGAGACACATTTGAGAGCCTTTCATGAAACATGTTTGGATTATGTACCAAATGACTGGATATTAACTAAATTATTTATGAGGAGCCTCAAAGATTATGCATTACAATGGTTTTATAGTTTATCAAATTAGTTGGTTAATGTATTCAATCCTCTTGCCAACATATTCCTAGCATATTTCAATATCAATATCAATGATAAGGTTTCATATGCCCAAATTTCACAACAAAAATATAAATCAAATAAGCCTCTCATTGAGTATGTTCTTAGATACAAGACTATATTGGCTAAGACGACTAGCCCTATGGCAGATCAAAAGTTATAAGACCTCTTCAAATAGAGTCTTCTACCAGTTTTGCATGAGATAATCATGTTTCTCTTCTTTCAATGAATTGTGTCACACTTTAAAAGAAAGAGAATTCAAACTCATTTCAATGGGCAAACTTAAGTACACAAGTGCACCAGATACAATTGATAAGAGTAATAACAAAGCCCCATATAAGGTCAAATTCAATGAAAATAAAAGATTGACTCAATAGATAGTTAATACAGCTTCAGAGCCCTCACAAAGAGTCACTTTATTAACACCTCTTCGGTGACCTTTTACAAATCTTGCAGTTCCTCCAACCAGAGTTCTAAAATAGTTACTAGAATGTAACATCATATCTCTTCCTCCCATCATAGAAATTAATCCAATAAAGCCTCTTCTATAAGGTTATGACTAGAATGCATTTTAAAACTATCACAGGGCATCAGACCATACTATAAATAGATGCATTAGTCTCAAGCATAAGATACATGATCTAATTGATGGTAATTAAATTGATCTAGGCACTTTAGCTAAGACTCCTTTGGCAAAACCAATTTAGGATAAGTCACTTAAAATATTTTTAGATCCATTTACACAACATGGCAAGACAAAAACATAGGACACATAAAGTGTACATCATGCATATTAGGCACATCCTCCATCAGTTACATACATGGCACTGACAGCCGATTCACATCTATTGATCCACATGATTGACACTTTTCATTATAGCATTCTAGTTTGGCCTTCCATCTCCTTTTTTGAGTAGGAAATTATTGATTATGACACATACTATCATTAACTCTTCATTAGATATTTTATTCATGGTCATCCCATTCATAATGTTCTAATTGATAATGGATCTAGCGTTAACATGTGTACTATGACACTACTACAACATTTAGTTTATATAGAGCAAGATATTACTCCAATAAATATAGTTATTAGTGGTTTTAGTGGACATAATCAGACTACATTGCGTGAGATCCTCATTCCTCTATAGGTTGGTCTTACACACATGACCACCTCATTTACTATAGTTCCTGGTTTGAGAGTTTTTGACATGGTACTTGGCAGACCTTGGATACAAAAAATTTAAGAAATTCCATCTAAATTACATTGATTCATGAAATTCATTCAACCTAATTAGGCTATCTTAGTATTGGAGTTCCATATGAGTTACCACTTCTACTTTTAGAGCTAGTTTCAGTTTCATGACTAGTTTTAGCTCTACCACTAGTTTTTTCTCCAATTCAGCATCAAACATAGATATGATGTCCATCACCAGTATATAAGGTTCATACACCTCCACAACTTTGGTATTCTAGAAAATTTCTATCTACAATTTTCACACCCAAAGTAGTTTCATTGAGATCTAATGCATCTACACATAGAGCACATGTTTAATGAGTTTCTCCTAGTTCCAGATGGGTCCCTAAGATCCCTACAACTACATCCACTTCTCAAAATTAAAAAAGGTCCCCACAGTCAGTTTTTACTTCAAAGATTTTAGAGCATTTACAACATTTACAACTTCTAGAGCCACAATCTCAGCATTTCCATTGTGCTTCATGATCACACATGATTCTACTTTTTGATATAAGACACCATGATAGGGAGTCTCATCTGAGACTCATCAGTTAGTATCATTTCTTTCCAGTATTTATTATACATAGTTTCCTCTGCTTGATTGTACATAGCTCAAACATTTCAAAATACAAAAATAATATAGTATTTCAAAAACACAAAAACATGTCAATTATACGCATCATCTATGTTTTACATTACTAACCATTACGCTAGACTTACATTACATTATTCTATGCTATTGTTTGTTAATTTATTTATATTATTAGGCTTCACTTGATCTTTTTTAATTGTGTGCAATGCATCTAGATCCTTGATTGCTTCAATCCACCCAATGAGAAGCCATCTTACTTATAAATTCTAGCTACATATCGATACATCTACCCACTGGGGGCATACTCTACATGACTACACCATCTAGGTTATGTCATTCTTACACTATACACTCTAGACATCTTGTTTTAGTATGTTCCTTGCTTGATTACATAGATATCACATCGACATCCATTAGCATATATCACACTTTTGTATTTCATAGCATATACATTAGTCTTGTATTACATGTCTTGTATACTCTTTCTTTTTTCTTCCATAGTTAGATGCATGTTTATATTTCCAGTACTTTGCATGTTTCCACTCTTTGCTTTGATTAACTAGATATGATTGCATTTTCCATTTCCTGTTTACTTCCTACTTGTGTTTTAGGATATTTGCCAATGTCTTTTATTCTTATCTATATGTGTTTTCCTTTAGAAACTTACTAATGTCCTTTATGTATGCCTTTCATATACTTGTGGCCCTTGTGCCAATCTTTTCTTGTTCCCATTGTGTGTGTATATGGTATTTGAACATGCCTTGTATGCCTTGTGTACTTATTTATCCCCTTAACCGCCTTTGCATGTTTCTTGCTTCTTGCTTGATTACTTATCTTTGTGTGTAATGCCATGATTCATATCATGCATTTACCTTGATTTTTGGATGCCATGATGGACATCATGCTTCATCCCTCCATGCCACTAACAACTAAAAACTAAAATTTAAAATTCTAGTTTACTCTTAAGCACATGCTATTACATTATTATATCTATCTAAACATACCCTTATGGATCTAAAAATCTCTATCTACAGCTTTTGTTATATCTTGAGATAATGTATATCAATGTTATATCAAATGTTTTCATAGCTTAACACACTTGCAGGGCTTCTTATTCTAAGGGTAGTCATTGCAGAGTCTTCATTCCTACCCTTAGAAGAGGGGGAAATAAACATGGGTTTTGTCACAGAGATCAGAGCTCCTAACGGTCAAAAAATTAGTTTTAGAATAGTAAAGTCTAGAATCTAGAACTCAACATAGGCAAATTAGACCATGTAGACAATAAAAAATCCAGATCAACCATCAATTTTAGCTCTGGACAACAACACCAAAAATGGGACTACAATGTTGGACCCCAAAGTTTCCAATTTTTGGTGCTATTTTCCAAATAATAGAATATTCAATTTTTATAGAATTAGGAAGAGAGGTGAGTTCAGTCATAATTTTTCCAATACATTTTAGTTTATAAATTAGTAGTTTTCATCACTTATTCCACTCAGAGAATCTAGATATAGGGGGCATCATGTGCAACATGAGGGTTTCCATTTTTATTTTAGACATGGTAGTTTATACAACATTCAGTTTAGAATCTATATTCTAGACACCTGTTATTGAGGGCAATGTGCGTAGCACATGGGCCTTCTCTATTTCCAAGTTTATTTCATTTCTTGGCACATTCCCAAAAGTTGCGTGCCTTACTCCATCTATAGGTGGTTGGCATCACATTCAAGTAAAATTTCATACAAGTTTGCTTCTCATGTACCTGAGTTCTCGAGTGGCTTCCTAAGCCTTGATTTTAGTTTTAGGAGGGGATTCTATACAAGTCCAATCTCCGTATTTTGAAGTGGCCAATAGTGTCCTAGTTTCCAATTTACATTTGGATATCCACACCAACATTGTTAGATCACAACACATTTAGGGGATCCATGAGCCATCTCATATGACATTCATCTATACCAATATTTTCCCATTCAGCTTCACATCATGGGGCAATGATGGAGCCAAAGGACTAGCTAGCCTTTGTATTCTTGAGCCACCTTTTCAGAGAGATTGGACACATGGTCCAGACATTGATTAACACATACATGATTCATTAACTTCACATAGTTGTTGATGATGGAGCCAAAGGGCCTACCTTTTCATTCTTGAGCCAACTTCTAGGGGATTAAACACTTAGCTCATTCATTGATATAACTCTTAGTTTAGCATACTTCCATCATCACCCAACACAACCCAGTAACATAATAGGTTTTGTATTGGTTCACGTACTTGATGAGCTGTATTCATTCCTTTCTCTTCCAAGATCTCTCTTTACCTATCTTTGTATGTTCTTATTTTAGATATAATGTATCTAGTAAGAATTGACCTACTTTCACTTTCCTTTTTACAGACTTACATAGTACAATGTGCTTTCACTAACCATAATCTAGTATCACACAACTTCTTAGACTTAGACTCACAAGTAAGTTTAGGTATGCTTCTCTTTTTTTCTTTTATCCTAGCATTTTGCTTTGATGCATACTTATAATAAAGGGGGGGGGGGGAAATGTAGTCATACTGAAATGTAATTTGTATAACTTAATCATGACTTGTGATACCAAAACCATATGTCTCTCCTAATCACTTACACAACCCACTAGGCATGTTTTCACTATTTCTTAGTCATTCGAAGCCTTCTAGATTTATCCCTTGCTATTTTAGACTCCTTTCCCAAGCATATATCTATCCCCCAATGTCTCTTCCCCCTAGACAATAGTACCATAAGTTGGATTACAATGCTGGGACCCAAGGTGTCCACTTTTTAGTGCTGTTGTCCAAGTCCACAATAACCTCAAATGGTCAAATTTTCTTGAATCCTTAATTTTTTTCCTTGTTAGCCTAATGTGAGTTCATCTAACCTAGGATCATTAGTTTACCTATAAAATCCCATTAAAAAGTCATTTAGAAGGGTTGGAAATCATTCAAAGGCACAAACTAGAAATATACTAAAGCACACTCAAGCAAATCTTCATATTCTTTGCATGCAACTAACCACTATCATTTATGGCCTATCCAAGCTCCTACACCAGTCATGAGTCACCTCAAGCTTGCCTAAATTTGCATATACTTGCATTGCATACACAAGATTACATAATACACATTCAAATTAGGAGAACTGCATTGGCCTTAAACCCTCTTCAGAGTAATGGTATGTAGGCAACATGCCCACACATGTGGTGTGATCACATGTTCAGTGCATATTACACACTAACCCCTTTTTCCAGTTGCATTCGAGATCACTTATCAAGCATGAAGAGGAACTAGGATCCTTGAAGACAAAATCAATTGCACATGAAGCTTTGTGAATAACCAAAACTTGATATTTCAGCCATATGGACTCCTAAAGCAAATGAACAAAACCCATAAAGCTTAGAAATCTTAGACACTAAGGATTATAGTGCCCAAACTTGGACTACAACACTGGTCCTCTAAGTGTCCCATTTCTAGAGCTCATATCCAAGTAGAAAATAGACTTTTAGATTTTGTTTTTGACAGTTTGCCCAACTAGATTAGTAATTTGTACCTCTATCTCCTCTGTCTTATCCTAGAATCAGTAAAGTTTTACTCTCTATCCCATTGTTTGCTATTTTTAGGAAACACCTCCAAATTTAATAAATTAGTAGGTTAATTAAGGCACATTTATTTTCTAATTTTCCCCTTAATCCAGACCCCTTTAATATATAGGAAATTAAACCCTATAGTTTCCCAAATTCAGTAAAATACATACCAAGACCTTTAGAGACTGGTCCATTTAGGCAAATTTTTGTGTGTAGGCCAAAATAGGCCAACAATTGGCACATATCACTAAAATATCAATTGTGGAATTATTTTATGTTCTTCAATTTATTGTACCCAAAATTTAACTTGAAAAAGTTAATATTGAATCCCACATGTTAAAATTATCAAAAACTATCTTTTGGAAAAATCCCTCTTTAAACATTTCTTAATTTTGGTTTTATTTTGGAAATTAGAGTTTTGGTACACCTTAAATGTAATTAAAGATTTCCATTCCTAATTTTCCCAACTAATTCTAAGTCTTTATTATTCAATCAGGAAAATTAGATAAGTATAACATCTAAAAAATATCTGATTTCCTCAAAATTTCCACCTTCTTACTTAGACCTATTGAGAATTTTCAACAAATTTCAACGTAGAAGTTGTCTTCTAAATTTATTTATATTTTTGGTTTATGGTTTTAATGAAATATTCATGTGTTAAGGATTTTTAAAGTGTGTGTGTGTGTGTGTGTGTGTGTGTGTGTGTGTGTGTGTGTGTGTGTGTGTGTGTGTGTGTGTGTGTGTGTGTGTGTGTGTGTGTGTGTGTGTGTGTGTGTGTGTGTGTGTGTGTGTGTGTGTGTGTAATTTAATCTCATCATGGAATTTATTTGTTGTTTGATATATTAAAAATTAAACCATTGACTCTTCCAATCGGTTATAGGTAGTGTAGAAAATAAATATCACATAAGATTCATAAAAAAAATAAAACCATCAGGAAAGTTTATACAATCTTTAGGATGGTTTTCACAACTGTTGGGGTGGTTACACAAACCCTGCATGTAAATACTAGTGATTATATAACTATTAGGGTAATTACATAACCATAACCTTCATAGACTGATGATTCCATCATTTATGACAAACCCACTAGTTTTAATATATATTAATTGATGACTTCACTATTTTGAAGATGTCCAAATCATTTTCATATTGATTCTTCCATCACAACTTATTTGAACTAATGTTATAATATGATGAGTCTTACAAAAACATCTTATAAACATGAATTACATATATTGGGAATAATGGAAATATATAACAAGTGTAACTAGTACATTGGGATACATATTTGGATCGTGCCTATCTAATTTGAGGATTTTTATCCTAAAAAGCTTCAAGAAATTATAGTGTGAGTAATATTTGTCCCTACTTCTTTTCCCTTTCTTGGAGATACATCTTGTGAACTCCAACATTCACCCTGCCCCCCACTACCCCCCCCTCCCCCCCTCTTATGTGGTTGATTAGGTTCCATCAAAGAAGGTTGAAGACTAAAAATAGATAAAGGACACCTAGGTAGTAAATTTTACCCATGTTAGTATAAATGCCTTTGAAAGGGTTGCACCAATCTATGTGATATATTTCAAAATGATAAAATACATCTTTCTTCTAGCATTCAATTTTTTCTACCTTTAACCATACTTACCAAGGAGATATGATATTTCCTTTCATAGGAGGGAATACTGTAGTTCTTCCCATCCTTGACTAACCGATATCAATTCATCCTTCTCATGAATATTGCATAACGCACATACATGTAGGGGTTACCAAAGACTAAACCATAAAAATCCATTGGTACTACATCCACAAAAACATTGTCAATGCAATATTCACATATTCTAAACTTGAAATTACATTTCTTAGAAACCTTTATCTATGTTCCTTGTTTCATTCATTCTATTGTATAAGTATTGGGATGATTGTATACTTCCAAACCATGCCTATATACTAGCTCTTTACTAATTAAGTTTGCTTGAGATAATGAATCAGAATGAGCATCTAACTTTGTCTTCTTAATCTAAAATTTTATATGGAAAAGTTTAGATGGTTCATCTTTTTATTGAGCCTCATTTCCAAAACATACAATCCCTTAAAGGGAGGAAAAACACATCCTCTCTTCGCTTCTTGGATATATCTATCCTCTTTTTCTAGAACCAAGGTCATAAATTTATTCTTCCTCTTGATCCTAGAGGGATGGAATTCTTGATGCAAATTCTAATAAGTCTCATTATTATGAAAATTAATATCATGTTAAACATAATGATTTACACATTATTTATTAGTAATAAATGTAATATTTATCTCACCTTCCTTACCATTTAAACAAGGAGATGAACCCTTGTCTTTGTCCAATTCAAGATAATGAGCTTGAGAACAGGCCTCATCAAGATCCTTAGACTTGGCAATCAACACCAGCCTCCTTAGGTGACTATGCAATCCCCCAACATACTTAATTAGGATGTCATGATCAAAGGTGTCTTGACCTGTTTAGAATGTAATCTTGTAAAACATACTAGTTTAATCCTACTCAACTGATTTATTTCCAAATAATAGATATTTCCTCTTCATATAAAATAGGATATAATTGTTTCTTAATCAAAATTTTAAACTCAACCCATTTACTAAAGGTTGGTAGCATCTTCATAACTAAATAATGAACCTAAATATCAAACTATTATAATGCATGTTTAAATCACCTTGTAAAAGAGATTTTTTGACATTTATTAATATGATGTAAACTAAATTCTACCTAAAATTTAATTAGCCAATGGTTTAGCTTCTCTGCATTCACCTCTCCTTCATACGGATAAATTTTTATCTTTGCCCCAAACTCAATTAGAGGTGGTTCTTGGTTGGCACAGGGTTATTCTTCCACCATCTCATGCTCAGGAGTGTCCTCATTTTATTTTAGTGCCTCCATAAAAAATCAGAGCTTATTTATGATATTATCCATGATGGACTCCAAGTGATCAAGTTTATTCAGGGAAATAGAAATATTAACATCATATTCCAAATTGTAGAACCATTCTTTGATTGTACAAGCATATCTTTCATCATAATGTGTCATGATTCTCACTTTTTTCTTCCACTTCCTTATGGATATGTTTTATTGCAAGGGATAAAAGTTGACTTACCCACTAACACTTGGTGCTTAGGTAATGTGAGTAAAAATGAACATAGGTCACATAAAAACACACTCTATAACAAAACAGAAACTAACACAAACTTGAAAAAAGTGTTATAAACCTTTTATGGTTGAAAAGAAAAACCTGCTCTAATACTAATCTGATTAGTAAACTAGGTGGATATTCCACTCTAAGTTTCACTAACATGGATCCTTTTAATGTCATAACATAACATGATTCAATGGATATTTTTCTAATCTATTTTATTATTAAAGTAGAGGCATGAAGTGTCTTAATTGAGAACAAAACCTAATGTAATGAATAGAGATAAAACATAATACAACACAAAGAACATAGAACACAAGATATGACTTGGAAAAAACCTAAGGTGGGAAAAAATTGAGTGGGTGAGTCAATGCTATGCCCTTAAAATATAATGTGTATAGGGATATGTATGGATAACTTGTGTCTTACATACTTTCATATTATTTTATTGCATTTATAAATGTTCTTAGTATGATCGGCCTATAGAATAACCATGGCTAAATAGAATATATATAGGAGGTAGTGGTTAATATTTTATCACCATATTACAAATTTTATTCTTATTTCATTTATGTGGAGGTTTCCCCCTCCAAGTGTCTCAGTCATAATGTACAAGTATTCTACTCTTTCACCAATTATTGTTGTGAATCTATTTATTTTTTCCTTAATTCTGTGATATATAATTCTATTGTAGTGAATCATTAAAGTAATGTCATTATAAGTGGTATCATAGTTATGATTTGAGAAAGTTTTCACACTGTAATTTTTTAGGTATGTGAGTGTGATATAAGAGATACTATTACATGGTTTTTTATTTTTAGGCTTTCTTTTTTACCGAGCAACTTTACTAAGCTGGGGGTATCTCTTCATTCTCCATGAACATTTAACAGGTTGTATCTATCCATAAAATCTCTATTATGTTGAGCTATATATCATAAAAATATTTTTATAATCACTCATACCTTAAATTGTAACATGAATATGCTACTTTTTAACAATGACAATGATACATATGGTTGATGCATACTAATCTCATTTTTCTCTATACTTCTTTTTACATTCTTATTTTACTACATGATAAGTTAGGACTTGATTATTTATTTGTGTAGCCCTTGGCCTTATGTGTACACCATATATATGTTCTTGCTTATATGGAATCATCATACCATTTGCATGTGAATCTTGGCCTTGTGTGCTTATGCAACACTCACATGTCCATTGTATGTGGCCTTTGGACATTATATGTGAATTTATTTGCAAATTGCATGAAACTGTATGACATTACTTGTGTGTTCATTTCTTGTTATTATGGTGCCATGATTCATATCATGCTTTAATTTTATTTTTTACTTTTACTCTCATGACATGATACATATCATGCACATGTTTATTATGTGCTTCAATGCTATATCTATCTAACACAAGTTTCATATGTAATTCAATGCAAAATTCAACACTATGATGCAATAAAATTAAAATTTTCATATGATACTACATGATTACATCTTTCACATATTATATATTTCTTTTTTAAATTTATTGACTTGTAGGCCACATCTCTCCTCTCAAAAGGGGGGCATCAAAATAGGCTTGTGCTGAGAATTTAAGTCTTCATGAGTAACAAAATTCAGATTGATGACAATATAAAGTTTTCAAAAGTACAATATGATTCAAAAATTTCAGACTATGAGGCATGCAACATGTATGTGCACTCATTCCTAAAGTTAGTTTGATACATATTCATAATAATTGGTGCATATGCATGGACATGTGCAAAAAAGTTACAAGTTACATGTTTAAAATACTTACAAGATTCAAATGGCATATTAATTTAGTATAAATAAAAGGGGCATGATATTTATTCATGTTTATGATTTTATATAATTTTTTTCAAAGTTCACTTCTTCAAAGTTCAAATGTTTCAAATATAATCTAGATCTATTTGTAACAATGTGATTTATATTATTTTTCAAGTGGGCCACATTAGTTTTTAGTAACACTCAATGTCTATGGTTACACTTTAGCGAGTCAAATTTAGTAATTCCACCCTCTTATCCTATCATGTTTGAGTTTGGTGACACTCAATATTTATGGTGTAATGTAGCGAGACATATTTGATGGTTCCATCCTTCAATTAATCTATAAGAGTATTCTATGAGAGTTGGAACATACAATTTTTTCAACTCAATAACTTTCACTAGTTTTTATATTGAGATTTGATCACTCTCAATTCACCATAAGTTTAACATTTTTCCAAATGCCTCAACAAAGAGGGTACACACACTTCTAAATTTTTAAGTTATAAGACAATTAAATTGCATACTCTTTTCAAGTGTATTCTTCCCCTACTCTTTTTTCAAATTTCAAGTTTTATATTTTCAATTTTCAAACATGAACAATGACTACTTTTAATGGCATTGTTGCATGTTATGCATCGAGTCATCTTGAATGATTAAGCTTCACATCAAAATACAAAGTGTGTATACACACTTAGATTTATATCTCCTTTACTCTAGTAATTCCATTTATTACATCATTAGAGAAAAGGAAGTTAGGACAAGGGTGGGGGTTAGAGGCGAGGGCGGGGAAGGCTGGGGACAAATGTAGACACTCAAATTTAATCATTAATATTTTGAAAATGTTTAATCTTGACATCCTTTCCTTAGTTGGTCTATTCACTATTATGTTCTCTATGAGAGTATTTACTATTCCTCTTACTATCTTGAAATTTACTAAAAAAATTATGTAGACATCCCTATTCTTCTTACATGTTCCTATCAGCAAAATCCAAATAATTTTTATCCTTATGGGACAATACTACACTAGGCAGATAATGCCACAACCTAACCTTGTCCACTAGTTTGACCTTGTCCCCCATGCTTCAATAATAACTTTTCAAATTTGAGACATTCCATATTAACTCTCCCAAGATTTTAGCAAGGTTTATTAATGAAAATATTCTAAATATTCTTTAATATAAGCACTTCAAGACATATTAAAGCATCATCTAGAAATAACTTGGAAATTCTACTACACATTAAGTAAAAAGACACTAATATTTATAATTTATATTACGTTTAATTCTAATAGTGATAGGATAAGTCTAAAGATATTTTATTATAGATTAAAGGTGTTTATTTTCAAGAATTCAAGTCAATCTATCTAGTTGCATTCATATAGTAAATAGTTGCATTTATATAGTAAATATTAAGATTCACACATTCACTCTAAGAGGGAGAACTACATGGACTTGAGGCCCCTTTGGGTTATATAGGTAGCACTCAGACTACATGAAGTTTTTTAAGACAACTTAATTATTTCTATTTCTAGATTCCCTATTTTATATTTGATCTCCTATTTTGTTTATGTGCAAGAACTAGGGTTTTGATATTACAAATTTTCCACCCATTAGATCTACACCTATAGGTTATCAACAAATCCTATTTGATAGTCGCAAGTACTCACATAGAAAAATAAATTGCATGGTAAACCTAAACATGACCATAGTCAACAAACAAGGTTGTAATGTGCCCCTATTCACCTAGTACAACCTTATCTAAAAACATCACAAAATCCTATTTTATACTGTGACATAGTTTACAAGTCTGTTCAATGAATTTTACATCACATATCTACTTGCACAGTCAACATAAATTAGATCCAAGCTAGGTTTGCACATTTTATTATTTACTACTATTTATAGCTCATTTCAAATTCTATTTTTTATATTTAGATTATGTATATTCTGTAGATCTAAATTAATTTTCAATAGTTTAGTGTTTATTTTCATTTCAATTATAAAAAATAAATATTTAAACACTAAATGGTGTAAGAGAAAGGCCAAGATACCAAATAGTGCAAGAGATTCAACACCCCACTTTAAGAGAACATCATAGTTGATAGGTTCAACTAGGGACTAAGCCTCAAGACAAGGTTGGATTTGTTAAACCCTTTGGATAGGTTGTATATGAACTCACTCCATATGAGGTAAAATGGTTGAATTGAGCCTCCAAAGGGGAGCTTAATTGATCTATATTCCATATACTCATGTGAGAGGCATTTAGAATTATCTATGTGACTTAGAGGCTGACTCATAAGCATAAATATACCCCCTTAGGGTCATGTAGAGGCATTGAAGATGGATTCTGGAAGAGAAGGTTAAGTTGAACAACTGAGTGCAACAATTAAACAACAACACACATTTGTATAAGATTAAAAAGGTGTTAGAGAAACCTTCAATGTTCCATGAACATTGTATAGGTGATAAAGAAGATGTACAATGAATTTGAAGGCTCTATTTTTTTAATAAAGATTACAAGGAGGCACAACCCCACTTTTATTGTATTTTCCCACATTTAACTTCTTTAAACTACATTGATGTATTAATCTCTCTTTTCTATTATGTTTGAGTCTCTTGTTTTCATTCTAAGTAATTCACATATATCCAAGTACTAAATCAAGTATTTACAAATGACAGGGTCAATTAAATACAAGCATAGTATTACCATTCATTAAATTAAATAGAAGTAAAATTTGAAGTTATGTACTATACTTGTTTATTGTATACCATTGGCTTGTGAATTGAAAAGGTTACTTGTTGATAACAACATGAAAGGGCTGTAAAATTTGATTTAAATTTATAAACATATAAACAAAAGCTATGGTTATAGAAAATATTAATTTGTAATGTTATATGAACATGAATAATTTTAAATCTAAGTTGGTAAATCATTCTTAAAATATTTTAAACAATTAGAAATCATGTGTAGGGTATTTAAATATATGTTCAAACTTGAGGATGCATAACACATGTTTTCATAAACATTATATGTGATCTACACCATTTCTTGCATCAAAACACAATGTACAAAATATGACTTTATGTTACATAGATATTAAATAGAGAAAAAAGAACATATTTTTTTTTTCAATTTTTTTTTTAATGTCATATTTATTGAATAGTCACGAACATGTAACCTATAACAGTAATCCACTGATTTATGTAACAGTTAAAATAGGTACATTCGTATCAAAGTGAAGTAAGTTTAAATTAAAAAAAATGAAGGTATAGATGTTGGAACCCCACTAGAATTCGTCCATGAAACCCCACTAGAATTCCTCCATAAAATTAATTATCTGTAATTGAACGTTGAAACTCGGGAGGAACAGCTTCTTGGGAGAGAATTTATTAGGAGCCTGAAGAGATGGAGTTATGCAGGTATTTCTTGGGAGTTTTATTACCAAATGGCACTTGAGGATAAATGGATGATTTTCTCCTTACATGTAGGGAAAAATGTCCTGAAGCTGACTACAAAACAGGTTCCTATTTATATATTTTTAGTTTTAGCATTGATTCCCCAGTAGATCTGACGCCTGTGGGTGGGAAAAAATAAAACCAAATTATCATCTAACCCTTAAAACAGGAAACCTGCAACTACAAACCATAAGGTTAACTTACAAACTTGACCCGTTCTTCCCATCAAAGACAAACATTATCCGGCAAGAAAAATACAGGTTAAACAGTTGAATGCCATTCATAAGAATCAGCAAAAATCACAGAAAACCAAGACAACATTAAGCATCAATATCTCACAATGGAGGTGGATCCCTTACAGCCTTCTCCTCATCCAATAACCCTTTTAAAGATCTGGGTGATTCAACGGGCAAAAACATTAAGCATTTTAAGGAATTTCATAAACAAAGTAATAATTTCAATCAGTCAAAATGCTGAAACATATATTCATGTAAGGAACATGGGTAATGATTAAAATGATTTAGTAATATGCAGTTCTCTAGCCCAAGTAGAATCAGAATCACCCATTAAATTAGCAGCCGTTACACTTCTACATTTCAGGAGGCGAGACCCTGTTAGAAAATTCTATGACAGAGATAGTTCAATCTCTTTCGTATAATTCTCTACCAGAACTCCAAAGACGATTGGGATCATAATCTACACAGACAAGCAAACTGCATAGCACTAGAGTATCTTAATCTCACTCGCCGAATTACAAAATATTGACCAACGCTACCTTCAAAAATCATTATCCCCAAATTGAAAGGTTTAGGAGTAATTCATAACCGCCTGCAGGAGATAGATCCTCAGAGCTGAATCTTTCCGCATTTATAAAGATGCGATGCCTTGGTTAGATAAATTTATCGTTTTTAATTTTTCATAGGGTTTTTATTTTCAACGACGATGTTATTTTGTGTGTTTTGCCACCATCCTAAAAGTTTTTATTAAAGATTGAGTTCTGCTTTTTTCTATCTTTTATTTTGTTTGTTTTCCTTTATACTCAACTCTTTGTTTTCCTTTATAGACTCGGAACAAATTCATGGAGAAGTAGAAGGATACCCAAATCAAGAGTGAGCTGCATGCTCAGGTAGCGGAGTCCTTTAAGTAGAAGCAAATCAAGAAAAGTAACTTGAATAGGGAGCCGAAGGATTCAGACTTCAAAAGCCCACTCAACAATGGTATGTAGCAAACCATCTTTAATCCTTCATCCATGCTAACACATCTTTATGTCAAAATAATTCTATAGTTGAAGATATTCTATATTCTGAGAAAACATGGAATGAAAACATTGTCAAATCACAATTCAAACCAAATTTAGTGAAAAGGAATTCTAATGATATGACTAATGCAATCCTTTCCAGGGGATGAAAAGTAGTTCTTGACAAAGCAAAATCTCAAACCTTTCTTATTTTTTATGGCTAATGAGATTGGTAAAAAAATTATTGATCTTGACCAATAGATTGAAACTCTTCATGACAAAATCAGTTTTTTGGAAATATCAGCCGAGGATAAGGTTCTAAAAAAAATGAAAGTTCTCGGTAAGAAGATACTATAGATAATGCTTGAGTGAAAATGTCTAATGTCCAAATATTTCAGGTCATCATATCTACTCCAAAAGACTATTTTATTCCTGAGTTTAAACTATTTGATAATCCCATTTGGTCTCTTCTGCAGGGAATTTCTTTAGATTTTTCAAAGGCAGAGAAACTAGGAATCAACATCCTTAAGTGGACAATTCTTAAGTTGTTTGTTTTTGAAGGGCTAATGGCTTTCCAAACTTATTTCTCAAACATGTCTCGTGTGATTTTCATGCCAATTAGTAGCTCTATCAAAAAGGAATGTCGGTTTGTTGACCTTCTTAGCCTTCTTGCGATCTTCCAACCAGTTGGGCAATAATCATTGACTTCTATAATTGTGGTAGCTAAAATGTTTTCTTGTCTCTTGGATGGTAGTGCAATGTTTCTCATAGTTTTATCTACTTGCTCATGCCTGGGTTTATTTTTGGTCAATGTGATTTCTCAGTTCTTCCTTCTTATCACTTGGATGTTTTGGGATTTTTATCTTGCTATCTACTATCCTTGAATACATTTTTTTGGGCATGTGATTAATATATTTATATCTTTGTAAACATGCAAGGGCCCTTCTCCCTCATTTCTAACAACACTAATAGAAAAGATAAACACTTAGATAAATTGGTGAAGTATATTAAGTTAGGTGTAGTTCACTATTATGAATCCATCTTCCTTCAAGGCTGATTAATTCACTATCATTTCATTCATTAAGTGTAGCACCCTCCCCATTGCCATTGGAAAACATGCTAAAGCCACAAAAATTCTTTTATTTTATTTTCGCATGACACATATATCAACAAAAAATGATATAATAAGAAGTTCACATCCATAATTGTGTTAGTGTAGGTTTTAATTCTATTTAATGATTTTTCTCTACACATATTTAGTTAACTTGCTTAGGTATTTTTTTAGGTCACTGTGAAAGAGAATCTCACATTCTTGAGGAAGTGAGGACTTGTTTATCTTTCATCTATATAATGTACCTTCTTAAATCTTTTATGACTAATGATGTTAATGCTAATATCATCATATTTTGATTATTGATTAATTATTTCTTTTGGCTTATGTTTGATTTTGCTACTACATATGTAATTTCTTTGTGCATTCAACTCTATCAAGTAGATCCTCAATTGTGCCCTAATTCAACATGATATAAAAGATTTTATGGTAGACGAATGTCATTATTTTTGTTATGAAATCTTGAGTTTCAACTTATATGTCATAGATCTGTCATTTGTTGACCTAAAATATTGTAGATTCACCCTTTCCAAAATTTTGCTCTTCTTCTGGAATCCTCTATTGATCCAAATTCAAAAAATAAATAGAATAAAGTTGTCTCATGTTGTTCATATTTCATCTTGTGGGTTTTCATGTAAAGTATCTCATGCCATTAGATTCACAAGGTGTCAAAACCCTAGGATTGACTATAAACATGACCTAATTTTGTGACAATCAATTTTTGCCATTTAATACTGTTGGCTGTGGGAGTAGTTAACATCCCTGACATTGAGAATTTTGACTGTGAGAGTAGTTACCATCATTGACATTAGGATTAATAACTACATGAATAGTAAAAAACTCCAACAAATGCAATGAACCATTGCAATCCTAACACATTTCTCTGACTATGGGAAGTGTCGACACTTCTAGCTTTAGGGCTTTTTGGTGCATGTGCAATCTTCAACCCCATCATAAGGAGGATCTACATCTCTGACACAAAACCTTGACATCAGACATTTTGACTGCAAGAGTAGAAAAACCCCAACAAGTGTAAGGACTCCCTCTGATGATGGCCACATGAACATCAAATTTAATCTTGTGAGGTGTGACACTATTCAAAAAGGGGTCATTTTTTGGATGATGTCACTCGCCCATCAATCATATCAATCAAAATGAGGGGATGAGAGAGCATCCAAAATAGGTCTTATCCCCTAGTCATATGAGAGTTAAGTCTCTGGTCACTTCCAACCTAAAATTGCTTAACTTTTTCTCCAAGAGGGCATAAGTTTTTTAGGGGAAGTTGATTCTAAAAAATAAATTCACACCAAAATGTTTCAAACCAAAATTTATAAATTTATGCAAGTGGAGATCATTATGTTTTGTTATTAAGGTTCCATAAATTTTAGTCGACAAATCCATTTCAAGTGCCATGTTTTTTGAAAGTGCAAGTCTTTTCGAGCTCTATGCATTGGTGATATTCTTGTATATTGTAAAATTGAACCTATATAGATTCAAATGGGGTTGCATATCATCATATTTCAACACATGCAATTCGACACATACTTACTTTCTACACCATGGATCTAAGTTCAATTCCAATTCTTACACCGTTCAACTATTATGAATGGAAAGTTAAAGTGTAAATCTTCTTGAGGAGATAAGGATTACACCAAATCATGATAGGTAAAAAAACATAACCAACACCTAAAGTAAAGAAGGTGAAGTTGTACAACAAAAGTGATGAAGCTTACCATCTTTTATGCCTTCTCATGACTTGATCTTTGATATCAAATCTAAAACAACTCCAAATCAAGTGTAGATTTTATTAGAAAACCTATTTGGAAAGCAAGACATCATGAGAGGTTATAAGTTGGATAATGAGATCATTAGTTTGATCCCAAATGATTTTGATACAATACAAGGCTTATTCACAAAGTTCAAATCACTTAGGTTATAGATGAAACTATGTGACATTGATAAAAATGATGATCAATTGATTCTTTCCATCCTTGCTAAATTAGATTTTGACTATTCTACCTTCATTTCTCCCTTTCACACCACCGAGCATGCTGTTAGATCTCATAGACCATGGCATCCTTAAATGACTAGGGATTAAGGCGAGATTATTTAAATGGGTACACTGAAGTCCTCCAAATCACATGCCTTAATTATGAGTCATGACAAACAAAAGACTCTAGAAGCAAAGAAAATAAATATAACAAGAAGGACCTAGAGAAAAGAAAGGGTCATAATTTTTATGCTAATTTAAAAACATCAAAAGATTCCCTATTTTCAAATGCAAAATCTAAGAAAGAACAACTCACATGTGGCTATTGAAATAAATTTAGACATGATGAATCCAAATAAAGAAAGAAGCAGATTGACCCACTGATAAAAATGCTCGAGAATCACAATACCATTGTCCATGTTTATTCGAATCAGATTTCATAAGCACATAAGTCTTATAAGGATAAATACAAAAAGAAGGGAAAAAATAAGGGCAAAGCACTTGTTGTAGTTACATCTCAACCTTCCACATGGGTTATTATTTCTAGTTCATCACACCACATGAATTCATCATAAGACATGTTCTCATCCTTATATCCTTGTTTTATGCCTTCCATCTTATTGGGTGATGATACTTCTGTAGAAGTTAATGGGAGTAGACCAATTGAAGTGAATGATGAGAAATTTCATGATGTTATATGTGTTCCCTATTTATCCACCAATATCCTATCCGTTTATTAGATCACTCACATCAGTTTAGGTAGTAAATTTGAGTTCACACCCAATTCCATGGTTATTAGGGAAGTAAAAAAGAACTCCATATTACATTTGTGAAAGTAGATTAATATCCACAATTGGATACTTTCTCACATTTTTCACTCGATCAACCCTATACTACATTGATCACTCATTCAGATGGGGTGAGTAAATTATGGTATGAGTGATTCAGTCATCTCAACCATTACTCATAGAGAAAATCAATCATCATGACATGGTTTTAGGGTTACCACGAGTCAAATTTTCTGATGGAGTTTTCTAGGGTTACATATTTGGTAAACATGTTGAGGATAAGTATGACAAGGAAAACTCACGAAGAGGTGAACAAATATTGGAGATTGTCCACAGTGACATTACTAGCCCATTTCCAAAACATTCATTCAGTAGGACTAAACACATGCCTACTTTTATCAATGACTATTCAAGGTATACTTGGTTGTAATTTCTTAAGTTAAAAAGTGATGTCTTTGATCATTTTCAAGACTTCAAGGCACATGCAGAGAAATAGTTAGGTAAGTCCATCAAGATTTTGTGTGGTAAGTATGTTAGTAACCATTTTGAGCAATTATGTACATCATAGGGAATTCAACAACAAATATAGATCTATATAGTCCTCAGTAGAATGGTGCTGAAGAGATATGATAGCCAATGATCAATGATCGCTTACTTATTCAACAATTACTCCAATACCTTTTCCCATTTATTAGTAAATAGTTCATTTTTTTTATAATCTGTTTTCTCATTTATCTCTGTGACAAATATCTCATTTATATATTGGTCCTTTTTAGATCAATAAGAATATATTATCTTCATTTTTTTTAATGGTTATCAACTCACATATTTATACTCCTTAACCTTTCTCATTTCAAACTAAGAATTTTCACAATTTTCACACATAGATTTACATCACTATCTATGCTCCATTACAAACCGTTTAATATTCATTCAACTTTCATTTTTCACTAACAAAGGTGCTGGAAACTGTCTCACCTTCATTCAACATCAAACTATTTTCTTATATTGATCCAATCTTTCTCTCTTCGATCCTCTCCTCACATCTCTTTACCATTTTCCCAATGTTTCATCACACATTAGATGGCTTTCATAAAAGGACAAAAGACCAAATAATGCGTTTGATACAAGAAATTAAATCAGGTTTTGACTGTGCAGTCTTATTGAATTCATGAACTGAGAATGGATTTTTCATTCAATACCTGCCTTATTTTATGGTCAATTCACTTCCATTTCTTGACTTTTTTACAAAGCATGGATTTCCATAATTTCAATGCAATCTTCCTGTTTGCATTCAATGTATTTTCTTTCAACTTAGTCTTTAATTTATTTATCCATAAATTCCTTAAAATACATTTACATGATTTTGACTGCGTAATGGAAGCTTGTTGGTCGCTGTTAATTATGATGCAGTCCCTGTTAGGATTTTACAAATGAATAACTACTGCCATGGTTAATTTAATTTTATGTGTCATACCCTGTGCAAAATGACCCATTCCAATCGAGCTTTTGTTGAAGCCATACTTTATACTACAAAACTTAAAGAAGTCATACGACATTGTGATTGGTATTTTTTTTGATATGTAGTCCACCATATACCATTAATACGATAATCACGACCTATGTATGCTGCACATTCTAAAAATAAAGGCTCACCCCGACACTTCACCAAAGATTGATGATCCTAACAGAATTTCCTACTCAAATACCTCTGTGAGTTTCAATGTAGGTAGATATAAACTATTTTGAGATCTTTTAATGCCGAGAAACACAACTAAACCTCATAAGTTGAATGACCATAGTCGCTAGGAAGACTCATTGAATAAGTAGAGGTTTATATTATCATTTGGTTACAATATTTGACCATGTCCAAAGATTATAAAATGACTTCTTTCAAAACTGTCATAGAGTTGCAGACCCGATAGGAAATAACATAAGTCCAGATCTTATTTAAAGAACAATGAAAGACTTTCAATGTATTGACTAAATCCGAGACTAACATACCTTGCTTCCTCAATGATCAGATTGTTTCCATGCACTCAAAATTAAGCGACTTTCCTTATTTCTCATCTTGATGATAATGCTTAAGATCCCTTCAAAACACATTTATTCTTGCATACAACTTTCTATATTGTCTTGGCATAATCACATATAAGAATGTTCGAAGATATTCATTGTCACTCACCAAGTCAGAAGAGCTCCATTAGATACAAATTTCCTCTTTTATTAACAAATCTTCATATGTATACACACAATCCTATTACTACAAGTAAACATGTACAGGCCTAAAGGCCTTGTTTTCTTCCATATCATCTCTATCTTCTCTAATGAACGTGTGACTAGCTTTATATGGCTTTTCCAAGGACAGGTTCGAGGTCTTTCTTGGATAAACATGGCTTTGTATAGAATAAAATTCCAAGACTCTCTCAACTAACTGTTCTTAACATAGAATATTCTAATATTAGTCCTCTCCAATGTACATAGACTTCTAGACGAATGTTTAGAGTCATTTTTCACCTTTACATTGATAAAAGGACTTTAAAAATATGATAACAATCCCCTCGGACTATTATAAGAGGTCCATGCCCTCGTATAATGGGTCTTATCCCTTACACAGCTTCTCAAAACCATTCAAATATTTAAACTTAACTTTTGGAGGGAAATTCTCCAAGTGACTTCTAAAGCATACTTGAAACTGAATAGCACTCCTTATAGATTCCTAAAAGACCCTAAGACTTTACAATACTAAGACAAGACTCTCCTTGCTTATGAGATTTTACAAGAACAAATAGATCATGGCTCCTTGTTATTCACACAATGTGACTTTTGACTCTTTACAAACAATTGCACTTCTATATACAAGATTTACAAAATTGAACTGATGTTCCTGCATCAAATTACCAAGCTTGAAAGATTTCATGAGCTCTTGCTCATGAGCTTTTATCATGCCTTCCTTTGAAAATCTCCATTCACTATCTTCTTGAGCCAATCTTTCATATAGGTGAGCATGTTCCATTGCTCCACACCTGTACTTCATTTTTTTTCTGTCTTGTCCTTCCAACCTATCAACAAAATCAACTTGTTGAATAAAACAAACATTTTTTTTTATATCTTTCTGCATCTTGTCCTTGTTGCCAATCTTCATGATGAACCTTGATTTGTTCATCTCCTGCTATCTTTATGCTGATTTGCTCCTTAATCAGTTCTTACTATACTTGTCCTTTGTCTTCTTCAATCAAGATTTATTCCTCAGCTGCATCAACTTCCATTTGATTTTCTTGACCATCTTCATAGCTGGTCTTGTCCCTTAAACTCTTCATGATTGTAGCATTGAAATTGTATTCATTAGTTTTATCATCAACTTTTTCATTGTTGTCTTTCAAGACAACTCCATTTCTTCCTTCAATCTATTGTCCATTTGATAGTTTACTGATCCTAATGCCTTCTAAGGCAATTTCCTTCAAGTAAATGACTTTTTCAATGAAATCCTCAAGGTATTCCATTCTTCTTATATAATACAAACTATTTGTCAATCCATTAAATAGTTAATCTATGTTCATTTGAAAAAATATCTGTTTTTGGAAACAAATCATCTTCTTCATGTGTCAATGGTTACTTGCAACTCATCTTCTTTATGCATGAGCTTACTCCTTGGCTCAAAAGTTCACCTGCATACAAAACATGAAAAGCAACATTAGATTTAAAAATTTGAGGCAAAATTGCCTCCTTGGATTCTTCTTTTGCTACCACCACTTCTTCTTGGAGAGAGGCTAGAAATTTTTTTATGGCCTCCTCATCTTCAATTTTGCTCTCTACTATGAGCATCTCCTTCACTATTTCTTCTTTTTGTCTTTTTCTTTCTTCCTTCTTCAATGAAACCAACCTTTGTTTTCTACTTTTTTGAATAAGCAACTCTAAAGTCCACTTTACATTCTTCTTTATTCTCCAACCATTCCATTCACTTTCTCCCGTTTGCTCTATCAAGAGATCCAACACTCTTATCTTCTCTTTAATCTCCATCATTTCTCTCTCAACCTCCAAATTTTCATTTTCCATTCTTTTTCCCATCATTATTATACCTTAGCAAGTCTTTTCCACCTTGCCAATCTCCGACACCTCATCTAGGATTCCTCTTTTCATTTGCATAGTCTTTTGATGCTTAAGTCCTTCTCTCTTAGGACTTATTTTAGACTTTCAATGAACTTTTCCTCTTAGCTACTATGAGCTTCTCAAGGGAAACAACTAATGCAATCAATTTACAACACCACTTACTCTGAAATTCTTAATGGGAGACACCTATATCAATCTTCAAAGGTTATGCAAAACACTGTGTATTATGCCAATTCATTAAAAACACAAGGAAATTCTCTCAACTGATCACAAAAAAATCACTGAATTTGTTTGCCCAATAGATTTTGCTGGGCTCTGATGCCAAATTGATAGCCAACGATCAATGACCACTTATTCAACAATTACTCCAATACCTTTTCCCATTTATTAGAAAATAGTTCCTTATTTTTATAATCTATTTTCTCACTTATCTCTGTGACTAATATCTCATTCATATATTGGTCCTTTCTAGATCAATAAAAATATATTATCTTCATTTTTTTTAATGGTTATCAACTCACAGATTTATAATCCTTAACCTTTCTCATTTCAAACACAGATTTCACAGATAAATTTACATCACTGTCTATGCTCCATTAAAAACCGTCTGATCTTCATTTAACTTCCATTTTTCAGTAACAAGGGTGCTATAAACTATCTCACCATCATTTAACAGCAAACTATTTTCTTATATTGATCCAATCTTTCTCTCTTCGATCCTCTCATCACATCTCTTTACCCTTTTCCCAATGTTTCATCACACATTAGATGGCTTTCATAAAAGGACAAAATACCAAATAATGCATTTAATATAAGAAAACAAATCAGGTTCTGGCTATGCAGTCTTATTAAATTCATGAATTGAGAATGGATTTCTGATTCAATACCTGCCTTGTTTTTATAGTCGATTCGCTTTCGTTTCTTGATTTTTTTACAAAGCATGGATTTCCATAATTTTGATGCAATCTTCCTGTTTGCATTCATTGTATTTTATTTCAACTTAGTATTTAATTTATTCATTCATAAATTCTTCAAAATAAATTTACACGATTTTGACTGCGTAATGGAAGCTTATTGGTCACTGTTAATAATGATGCAGACCCTGTGTAATGACCCCGCTCAAATCTAATTGATTTTTGGACTTGGAAATTTTATCAAACACTTCTCATACAAGGGTCATATGACTGATATAACATTTTAGTTTTTTTAATGGCTCTTTCCTTCACTTAACATCAGTAAGAATGCTTGCAAGAAGGCTCTAGATTTGCCTGAACAATGACCTAGCATGAATGTGTGACTAATTGTGACAATATTCCATGCATATATATGATCTAAGCATGAGAAATGAACACTTACAGCCAACTGGCATTTTTACAAACAGTTGGTATGTAACATAACTCGCTGTTAATAGATTATATTAAATTTCTCAAATGACACCAGCAACTATTGTCTCCTTAATTGCAATGAAATTTCTAATACAATACCCATGAAATATGGTTAAGACTCTTGGCATTAACATGGATTACAAAATATGATAATGTCAGTATAATGCACACCTACAGCTGAAACTTATAACACCCCTAAATACAATGCTAACATGAACCTGATTGGAGGCGCCTTGCTGTCCAAAATAAAGTAATAAAAACTGGAAATTGGAGACACCAACACACGGATTTTGAAGAAGTCGCCCGTCTCAGATCTGAAATAATAAATTAATTCTGGCAGCTTCAAAGTTCTCAAAAATCCGACATCTTCAGCTGAATCCCTCAAACTTGATGTCAGAAATTCTAGGGTCTTCTAATCAATGCGTTGACTCCTCCTATCCAATTATTCCAAGGCTTAATCGGCCCTGCTGTGGAATCCTAGGAATAAAGCGTCCCAATATGGAAATTGCAGCTGCAGAATGCTAGGAATGATGCGCCCCAACATGGAAATCGCTGCCAGTATGGGCTAAATGGAAAGAAGGTTAATTTGCGCCCCTGCTGTTTCTGACTTGGCATAAAAATTCAGAATTCTCCCAGCCAATTGGTTGGCGCCTCTAATAAGATCTCTCCAAGGCTAATAGGCTCCAATATAATAATCTCAAAAATTGACCTTAGGCCACAGATTCTGCTCAAACGAAGTGACTGAAGTATCACTTTCAACTGCAATAATTCAGGTGATATTGCACACCCTCAAAATTGTTATCAATGGGAGTTTTCGTTCCCAGTGACAATCCGGTTATCTGCAGACCGCTCGGCTCCACAAATACTCAAGAAATTCACCAACACAACAATTCAACAAATCTGGATGCCCAAATGGTGAGACCTCAAGGTCTATTTAAGCTTTCCCTCAAGAGGTCGTCCGTAATAAAATAATATTTAAAATATTAAATTATAAAATAAGATTTTCCGTAAATAAAAATAATAATGAAATATAGTGGAAAATCTTACTCCAATCAAAACTGAGCCAGGGAATCACCAAGTGATTGCAAAAATGACTCTCTCGCCATGCCTCGTTAACCTACGAGAACCAAGAATATGCTAAACCCTCTACGAATTGATATTCAAAAATGGGGACATTACAGTCTGCCCTCCCTGAAATTGCTTGTCCCCAAGCAATCTCAGCTGCCAAGAAAACTATACCCCACCTTGATCCCAAATGACTTTGTAGAGTGCCCGAAAAGATACTGAATTATGCTCAGTACTGTTGTGAAAGACGAAAAACAATCTATCATACAAAATGATACCTGTATCCCAATACAATCTGTACTCACATTTATCTACCAAATTGACACTGTTCACCTCTTCTTTGATGGACTGGATGCGAGTCATCAGTGATTTCTCTTTTTCCCATTCCTCTGAAGACTCTTTTTTCTTTTTTTTAAGTGCCTCTAAGTCAGCCTCCAGCTTACTAAGTCGTTCTTTTGATGCTTTGTTAGTATCATTCTTCAAAGACCATCGTTCCATCTACAACTTGAGCGCAGTTCTTTCTATTTTTAATTTTGCAGCATCTTCGTCAACAAGGTTGATTGCTTTATCAAGCAAGGAGCGCTCAGTAATATATCGTTCTGAAAACACTGCAACTGCAACCAATGCGCCATTTGAATTTCTAACTCCATGATACAATTCATAATGCTCGCGTAGTCCATGAAGAATAGATATAGTATCTTCAACTGATGGTTGACCCACATATATTTATTGAAATCGCTGCTCAAGAGTAGCATCCTTCTCAATATATTTACGATATTCATTGAGAGTTGTGGCTCCAATACAACGCAGCTCTCCTTGTCCAAGCATGGACTTCAACAAGTTGCTTGCATCCATAGATCCTCCTGTAGCGCCAGCACCAACAATTGTATAAATTTCATCAATAAACAAAATGACCTGTCCAATTAATGCTGTCACTTCTTTCATAACTATTTTATTATTTAATCGTACCCCATCCATGTATTCCAAGATTTTGAAGTACCTTAGGCGCAATTTCAAGATTTTCCCTAACGAAGGTATACCAACAGCAAATTGAAGGCGAATAGAATGCATGGCTGTAGATGTTAAATCTACTGATGTTGCTCCAAAACCACTTACAGCAGAACAAACATCCACAAAACTGTTTAAGAGAAAAATCAAGTGCTGTGAATGTTTTATATTTCCCATTACTACTTCTGTCACAGATGGATTGCGTTTACCTGCATTGCATAGTGATATAAGCTTGGGAAGTTGTTTGGTTTGTCTGTATGGAGTGAATATAACCAGCTTGACGCCCACCTCCCACTTAATGATATGCTCAATCCTTAACTCCTGGATGTCAGGATGGTACTCTAGTTGCTGCTGTTCCCCTGGTGTAGGCGTCAACACACCTTCTGCTACCCACTCTTCCATATCTAGCCTTGCCATTCTCCTGAAAGAGATCATCATGAAACTAGAGTCTCGAATTGCCTTAAGGACATGAGTCTTTTCATCAACCTGAAAAGACATCTCCATCTCTCTAAGATCAAGGGTGAATTTCCCAATCTCATGTAACCATCTCATGCCCAGCACCATGTCAACATCACCCATGTTCACTACATAAAAGTCCATCTTGAATTCATAGTTGTTCAATCGTATGGGCAAGTCTAAAATTCTCTTCTCACATTTGAGAGTATAGCCATCTGCAACCTTAACCCTTACCCCTTCAAATTCCTCTATTTTGATGCCTCTCTTTTCAGCCAAACGAGCATCAATGAAGTTGTGAGTTGCCCCTGTGTCAAGAAGAATGATTACCTTTTGCCTTGCTAAAACCCCACGCATCCTAAATGAACCTTCTTGTTGGACGCTAGCGATGTGTGCATCAAGTTGCCTCATTGCTCCTTCATTTTTTTCTTCTCCCTGTTCTACTTCTGAGTCTTTAGAATCAGATTCATAATATGCCCACATTATTCTATTAGCCTTTCCCTTTGGCCTCAAGAGACAATCATGATTTGCATCATAAGGCCCCTTACAATAGAAACACAACTTCTTTTTTCTCAACTCATTGAGTGTGTCATGATCCAAAGGTGGTACTGATTTTTCCTTGAGATCTAGATCGTTCTTCTTCTTAGAGAAAGATTTATTATCTTGATTCGAAGAAGATCCCTTTGATACAAACTTATTTTGTGGTGTTGACAGTTCCATACTTCTGGCCTTCTTCATAGCCTCTTGAAGAGTAGGAGGATCAAAAGCTTTTAACCATCCCCTGATAGGCTCCATTAATCCTTCAATAAATAGGACCACCAACCGTCTCTCTGAGATGTTAGGAACCATCACTGATAATTTCTGAAAATCTCCAATGTAACTCTCCAAACTTCCAACTTGTTTGAGTTGGGCCAAATCCCTAAAGTAGGATTCGGGATCTTTTCTATCAAAACGTTCCACAAGTCTGTCCACAAATTCTTGATAGGATGTAATCTGGTTATGTTGTAATGTTACTAATCCATGATACTACCATTCGTGTGCTGCTCCTTCCAAGTGCAACGTGGCAAATTTGATGGCTTCTTCTTCTGTCATGGGTTGTAGAGCCAGGAAAGTGTCCAACTTATGAATCCATGACTGTGCAGTGATCTTGCCACTACCATCAAACATGGACAATGTGAGCTTATTAGTAGCTTGCTTAAGGTCTCTATTCTGATTTCAAGGCCTCCTCTCCCGTCGTGACCTGTAGTAGTCCGTCCTTATTTGTACAAAACGATCAAATGCATAAGCTCTCGGGCTTCTGGTGTCAATTGTAGCCATTCATCATGAGCAGCCATATATGCATCAACGAAGGTAGGTTCTTCAGCATCTTCAACATTATCTTCTACTGCCCGTTCTTCCCTCAAGAAAGTGGGCCGTGTAGGTCTGTCTGCTGTGTGGGAAGATGCTCTCAGTATTCTCCTTGTACCAGCTATGCTCTTTTCATCATCATTATCTTGGGGCTGCCTTCTTGGTAAGTCCAACTGCTGTAGAGTGTTTCCAAGCCGCTCAAGTATCCCAGATATTTGTTGCTGTCCCTCCCTTAAACTCCTAAAAGTATCAAGTACCTCTCTATCATCATCTCTCCTTCCGTTTCTAGGAGGACTTCCTTCTCTTTCTTTTGCCATAGGGCCACCAATCACTTTATTCTCTGCTGCTAATAATGTGTCTTGTCTCTGTTTTCTTTCTTCTCTCGCTGTATATCTCTTGGTTCTGTCACTTTGGTGCATAAATGAAGACGATTTCTGACCCAAAAGATGGCAGGGAATCGCTCTGATACCACTGTAATGACCCCGCTCAAATCTAATTGATCCGCTCAAATCTAATTGATTTTTGGACTTGGAAATTTTATCAAACACTTCTCATACAAGGGTCATATGACTGATATAACATTTTAGTTTGCTTTAATGGCTCTTTCCTTCACTTAACATCAGTAAGAATGCTTGCAAGAAGGCTCTAGATTTGCCTAAACAATGACCTAGCATGAATGTGTGACTAATTGTGACAATATTCCATGCATATATATGATCTAAGCATGAGAAATGAACACTTACAGCCAACTGGCATTTTTACAAACAATTGGTATGTAACATAACTAGCTGTTAATAAATTATATTAAATTTCTCAAATGACACCAGCAACTATTGTCTCCTTAATTGCAATGAAATTTCTAATACAATACCCATGAAATATGGTTAAGACTCTTGGCATTAACATGGATTACAAAATATGATAATGTCAGTATAATGCACACCTACAGCTGAAACTTATAACACCCCTAAATACAATGCTAACATGACCCTGATTGGAGGCGCCTTGCTGTCCAAAATAAAGTAATAAAATCTGGAAATTGGAGACACCAACACACGGATTTTGAAGAAGTCGCCCTTGTCTCAGATCTGAAATAATAAATTAATTCTGGCAGCTTCAAAGTTCTCAAAAATGCCTGACGTCTTCAGTTGAATCCCTCAGACTTGATGTCAGAAATTCTAGGGTCTTCTAATCAATGCGTTGACTCCTCCTATCCAATTATTCCAAGGCTTAATCGGCCCTGCTGTGGAATCCTAGGAATAAAGCGTCCCAATATGGAAATTGCAGCTGCAGAATGCTAGGAATGATGCGCCCCAACATGGAAATCGCTGCCAGTATGGGCTAAATGGAAAGAAGGTTAATTTGCGCCCCTGCTGTTTCTGACTCAGCATAAAAATTCAGAATTCTCCCAGCCAATTGGTTGGCGCCTCTAATAAGATCTATTCAAGGCTAATAGGCTCCAATATAATAATCTCAAAAATTGACTTTAGGCCACAGATTCTGCTCAAATGAAGTGACTGAAGTATCACCTTCAACTGCAATAATTTAGGTGATATTGCACATCCTCAAAATCGCTATCAATGGGAGTTTTCGTTCCCAGTGACAATTTGGTTATCTGCAGATCGCTCGGCTCCACAAATACTCAAGAAATTCATCAACACAACAATTCAACAAATCTGGATGCCCAAATGGTGAGACCTCAAGGTCTATTTAAGCTTTCCCTCAAGAGGTCGTCCGTAATAAAATAATATTTAAAATATTAAATTATAAAATAAGATTTTCCGTAAATAAAAATAATAATGAAATATAGTGGAAAATCTTACTCCAATCAAAACTGAGCCAAGTAATCACCAAGTGATTGCAAAAATGACTCTCGCCATGCCTCGTTAACCTACGAGAACCAAGAATATGCTAATCCCTCTACGAACTGATATTCAAAAATGGGGACATTACACCCTATTAAGATTTTACAAATGAATAATTATTGCCACGGTCAATTTTAATTTCTATAAGTGTCATACCCTGTACAAAATGACCCAAATTTCAATCAAGCTTTTGTTGAAGCCATACTTTATACTATAGAACTTAAAGAAGTCATACGACATTGTGATTAGTGTTTTTTTGGATATGTAGTCCACCATATCCCATTAATACGACAATCATGACCTATGTATGCTGCACATTCTAAAAATAAAGGCTTGCCCCAACACTTCACCAAAGACTGATGATCCCTATAGAATTTCCTACTCAAACACCTCTATGAGTTTCAATGTAGGCAGATATAAACTATTTTGGGATAGTTTAGTGCCGAGCAACACAATTAAACCTCATAAGCTGAATGACCATAGTCGCTAGGAAGACTTATTGAATAAATAGAGGTTTATATAATCATTTGGTTACAATATTTGACCATGTCAAAAGATTATAAAATGACTTCTTTCAAAACTGTCACAGAGTTGTAGACCCGATAGGAAATAACATACGTCTAGATCTTATTTAAAGAACAATGAAAGACTTTCAATGGATTGACTAAATCTAAGACTAACATACCTTGCTTCCTCAATGCTCAGATTGTTTCCATAACAATCAAAATTATGCGACTTTCCTTATTTCTCATCTTGATGATAATGCTTAAGATCCCTTCAAAACACATTTATTCTTGCATACAAATTTCTATATTGTCTTGGCGTAATCACATATAAGAATGTTCGAAGATATTCATTGTCACTTACCAAGTCAGAAGAACTCCATTAGATACAAATGTCCTCTTTTATTAAGAAATATTCATATGTATACACATAGTCCTATTACTAAAAGTAAACATGTACAGGCCTAAAGGCCTTATTTTCTTCCATATCATATCTATCTTCTCTATTGATCGTGTGACTAGCTTTATATGGCTTTTCAAAGGACAGGTTCGAGGTCTTTCTTAAATAAACATGGCTTTGGATAGAATAAAATTCCAAGATTCTCTCAACTAACTGTTCTTAACATAGAATATTCTAATATTAGTTCTCCAATGTACATAGACTTCTAGGCGAATGTTTAGAGTCATTTTTCACCTTTACATTGATAAAAGGACTTTAAAAATATGATAATAATCCCCTAGGACTATTTTAAGAGGTTTATTCCCTCTTAAATTGGGTCTTATCCCTTACAAAGCTTCTCAAAACCATTCAAATATTTAAACTTAACTTTTGGAGGGAAATTCTCCAAGTGACTTCTAAAGCATACTTGAAATTGAATAGCACTCCTTATAGATTCTTAAAAGACCCTAAGACTTTACAATACTGAAACAAGACTCTCCTTGCTTATGAGATCTTACAAGAACAAATAGATCATGGCTCCTTGTTATTCACACAATGTGACTTTTTACTCTTTACAAACAATTGCACTTCTATATACAAGATTTAAATGATTGAACTGATACTCTTGCATCATCATAATAATAGGTCCTTGAAGAAAATTTCCAATTGCATGCTCCAATATGAGTATTTTTCACCTTAGTATTGGGTCGAGGCCATCAACTATGCTTGTTACATCCAAAATAGAGTTCTTAATAAAGCATTAAAATGAGTCACTCTTTTTGAAGCTTGGAGTAGTTGAAAACCCATAGTGAATCATTTTTGAGTGTTTGAATCTCCTACTATGCCCTGCATTCCAAAGAATAAATGTAAGGCAATGGAACCTCAGAGTCAACCTTATATCTTCATTAGATATCCCAAGGGTGTTAAGGGATACATGCTTCTCCATCCCACCACTTATGAATTGTTTGTTGAGATGAGTGTTCATTTTTAAGAGGGTCATTAGGAATCCACACTTGACACCTCTCCCCTTATTTAGATGCACTAGGATTTGATGACAGTTCTAATGATTCAAATCCACTTGAGCAACTTTATAATGATTTAGATTCTTGTTCTAATTCTTATGATGAAAATGGTGATGATGATTCCCCTCCTCCTTCTCCCAGAATATGTTCAGAGGATGAGGAATATCCACCTGAATCTTTGAGCACTGGTCCTATTTGTTCTGGATAGACATTACAAAGTGTTGGACAATAGGTTGGAGATCCATCAAACACCAGGTAAACTTATTCACAATTCTAGGATACCCAACATGCTTTCATTGCATCTACTTTTGATCCAAATTCATTTTGTGAGGCATCATGAACTTTTGAGTGGGATGCTACTAAGGAAAATGAGTATTGTTCCCTATAGAGGAACAACAATTTGGATTTAGTCCCACTTCCCAAGGGAAGAAAACTTGTTTGATGTAGGTGGATTTACCAAATAAAACATGTAGTAGATGGTTTCGTAAATAAGTTCAAAGCACATTTGGTAGAAAAGGGTTTTTCTCAGTTATTTAGGATTGACTAAACTAAGATGTTTGTCCCAATTACAAAAATGAACTCAATCTAACTCACTCTTGTTATTGCTGTAACATGTCATTGGGATGTTCATCAAATGGATGTGAAGAGTGCCTTTTTTCATGGTGACCTCAAAGAGGAAATATACATGGATTAGCCCCAAGGATTTATGAAAGATTTTTCCTTAGTTCTAAAACTTCATAAATCTATCTATGGCCTCAAACAAGCTCCTCAATCTTTGTATGCCAAGATGGACTCCTTTTTCTTTTCATTGGGTTTCCAAATGCTTTTTTACATTTTATGGTAAGATGATTCAATGTTGATTCTAGTTCTCTACATGGATGACCTATTGATCACATGGAGTTCTTCATCCACCATCACAACATTGAAAACTACTTTGTTTAATAGGTTCTCCATGACTAACTTGGGCTTGTTGCATTACTTCATTTGGATTGAAATTTGTCAGTCTGACTCTATGATCACTATTGTAAAATCTAAGTATGCTCTTGATTTGCTTTCAAAGTTTAGCATGGCTGATTATAAGCTAACTTTGACTCCTTTTCTATCTGGTGTGAGGATTGAGGCTGATTGTCCATCTCCTTTGGTTGATGCTACCTTGTATTGATAACTCATTGATAGTCTCATATATCTTATATAAATTATCCCTAATATTTCATTTTCAATGAGCATGGTCTTCATATTCATGCAAGAACCACATGAGATGTACTAGAAAGTAGCTACGCAGATTCTCCACTACATTCAAGGTACTCATAGTTTTGGGATTCACTATAATGCAGACATCAACATCAAATTAAATGGTAATACATATTTATATTGGAATGATAATATTTAGAATCATGTGTGTACTTTAGGGTGTAGTTTCTACTTCAATTCAGGTATAATTAATTGGTGAAACAAGAAACTGAATATTATTGCTTTATCATCTATAGAGGTAGAATACAAAGGATTTGTTGATACTACCACTATGGCTATTTAGATTCAGGGGATTCTCATTAAGTTTGGCATCCAATTTTGGTAACCGATGGTCATATTTAACAACAACCAACGTACAATCCATATCTATATAAATTTAGTCCTCCATCAATGAACCAAGAATATTAAGATTCACAAGCATTTTATCCATGAACAAACCATTGATATCTATTTCATTAATAAAATGGAGTAAAATTGTTGATATATTCACCAAACCCTTCATTGAGAGCAAGTATCTTTATTTATGTTCTCTTTTTAGGGTTTTAACAACTTTGACATCCTTCTATAAGGGAGACATTTTATTGTACTTGGGTACCTCATCAGGTCTTTATGCTAGGACCTAATTCTATTACCCACCTAAGCTATGCTTAATGGGAATGCTAGTGTAGGTTTTTATTCCATTTAATAGTTTTTTCCTACACATATTTGGTTAGCTTGCTTAGGTGTCTTTTAGGTCATTATGAAAGATAATTCCACATTCATGAAGAAGTGAGGACTTGTTTATCTTTCACCTATATAATGTATCTTCCTAAATTTTTTATGGATAATGATGTTAATGTTAATATGTAATATTTTAACTATTGAGCAATTACTTATTTTGGCTCATATTTGATTTTGCTACTACAACATAAGTAATTTTTTCGTGCACTTGACTCTATCCACTTGATCGTCAATTGTGGCCCAATCTAAAAAATTGATCCTCTAGATTAATATGGGTCCAATATAATATTAGGGAAACTGTTAGGGTATGATCATACATTAATTTATCTTGTTTAGTTTCAAAGAGTACCCAAGTTAGTCAACTTGGTCTAGGTTTCTCATAAGCCCTCCATAACCCCACCAATAAGTTCAAAGTCACAAAAAATCTATGAAATGATTGCTCATTCGCTTGAAATGGATATCAGATGCAAAAGTTTAGAAACCATCCTCCTACTGCAAATCATCCTCTACCATTTCCACATGAAATTGATGTACATTTAATGTTACCACATGTCACTAAAATGTTAATTTGGGATTTGATTTACATTCCTTGTTTTCTTGTACCCAAAATTTAACTTGAAAAATCCAATTTTGAATCTCACATATCAAAATTATCAAAAAAATATTTAGGGAAAATACACCTTATGTAATTATTCATTTTGACATTTTTTTGAGAAATCAGAGTTTTGTTATATATCTGACATGTACTCAAATATCAGCGTCCCCAATTTCCCCAACTAATTCTAAGTCTTTGTTATTTAATAAAGAAAATTAGATAAATATGACATCTAATATATGTCTAATTTCCTCACAATTTCAACCTTCTTCTTGCTTAGTTAGACTTACCAATAATTTTATATAAATCAACCATTTTTAATAACTTGGCCAATGTATAAGTTGTCTTCTAAAATTATTTGTATTTTTTGGTTTATGGTTTAATAAAATATGCAAATGTGTTAACGAATTGTAGAATAAGTATATATATAGTTGGAATTTAATCTTGTCAAATATTCTATTTGTTGATTGATATTTTTCAATATAAACCATTGAATCTTAAAATTAATTATAGGTAGTATATAAAATAAATATCACACAAGCTGATTTAGGATAAAAAATTTAAAAAAAAAACACTTTAGGTGTACTTTGTTAAATTGGGAATTCCTCTTCTTTCATAGAAAAATTAATCTAGTGTCATTTCAGTCATTGAGTGTAACATCTTCTGTAGTGATACTAGAAAACTTTCTAAAGCCACTATTTTTTCTTTCTTTCTTTTGTTTTGCACATGACACATATGTATATCAACAAGCAATGGCAGGATAAAAAGTCCACACCCATAATCAATCAACTTGGATTAATATGGATTCAATATAGGATTAGGATGATTGTCAAGTTATGATTATGGGTTAATTAGGATTGATTAGTTTTAAAGAATACCCAAGTGAATCAACTTAGTCTAGGTTCTTATAAGCCCTCAATAACCCCACTAATAAGCTTAGAATGACAAAAAAATTAAGAAATGTATATTCTTTTAGTAGAAATGGATATCAAATGTACAATTTAAAAAACCATCCTCCTAACTTGGATTGTCCTCTACTATTGCCACATGACCCTTGATTATGAATTTGATGTGCCACATGTTATGAAAATGTTGATTTGAAAATTTTTTTATATCAAAATTATCCAAAAAGTTCTTTTGGACAAATCCCTCTTAAATATTTATTCATTAAGAAAATCAAAACTTTGATATTAGAAAAGATTGGACATAAAAAAATTAAATATAAATTTGTTTTCTTCAAATATTCCACCACCCTCTTGGTTATTGAGAATTTTCAACAAATTAATTAATGTATAAGTTGAGTCTTCCATATCTTTTTTTTAGTTTAAATTTATAAAATTTATCAAAATTTTTAAGATTTGGTTAAAATTTAGATTTAAAGCTAAATTGTAACTAAATGCAAATAGTTATACCGTGCCTTTGAATATAGGGCCTAATTTTGAAGCTTGGAAACATGCTCTCTTGAGCTAGCTAGCTTGTACCCATGGTATGATATCTCTGACATTTTCTAAACTTTGTGGAATTTATTTACAATGTGACTTGTTCTTAGAGACATACCATATCCTCACCTTTCCCAAAAATTAAAAAAATGCAAGGCAAATGGTTGAGAAATTAGAGATGGCAAACAACAAATAAGTCCCTGTAAAAACTATTAAGGAATCCTCAAAATTAGCAATTTCACTTTGTAAGAAATTTTGTGCCAATGCATGCCAAAGAATTAATTACACAACTTTGGATCCCTCTCACATTGCACCTAAAAATGTTTCCTCTCATTTTATTTCATTCACACATCTCATTTTCTCTCAATCTTTGAATTTGCTCCCCCATTCTCCATTCCTCCATTTCCTGATTTCCTCATTTTCAACCATGCATGATTAAATCTTTGTGAATTGTTTGCAAGAATCTCTCCTCAATTTTTCTTAATCAACATTCTAGGGACATCCTTCATTGTACCAATTCATGATATCACTGTAGTCAAAGTTTCATTTCATCATGGGAATCAAGGGTTTTCTCAAAACCTATTTCGAGCGAGGCAATTTTGTCCACTCTTGTCCCATTTCTAAATCTTGTTGTGGTCATATTTCCATGGATTTGTAGGTTTTGTGACCAGCCCCAAAATTTTCAAATGACACATGCTCAAGGGTTTTTTAAAAATAAACAAATTATGAGAATTCCTCTCACTCATTCCATGCATAATTCTCTTTTGTATCTTAGGATTTCAAGGGAATTTTTTTAGGGTTTTCATGACCTATGTACTTGGTTAGCTCCACCCCTAAAATTGATTCTCTATTTATGAGTTTTGGTGCAAGAATACCTCATTAGTATTACCCTAATTTATGATTTCTTAGGTCATATATTCGACCATGAAATATAATTATAAAAGGCTACCCATCTAATATTGAATTAGATATACCTAATATCTCTTAACACAGACATGTGACATATTGATCAGTTAGAGTTCCATGCTATACTAAATGCTTCATACCATATGACTTTAGCCACAGGCATTTTCAAGAATGGATTCCTACAAACATCAACTTTTCCCCACTCCATCCATAATATAGTATCCATTTAAGCACTTAAAAAGTTGAAATTGAAGTGCACAATACACCCCAAGACATATAGTATGTATTGATTATTGGAAGGGCATGTAATTAGAGTATAGTCACAATGTGAAGTGGATGTGAAAATAGGTTCATATTGTGATAGTTTTATGGGATTTTTTTTACCTATAGATGTATGTTATATTTTTTTGGGGAGATCATGACAAATTATGGAAATCTTACAATAAGGATAAGTATAATGGAAGGAACTATGTAGTGTTAGTTGAGAAGAATGGAGAGAGATATAAAGACAATATAAGAGGATGGGAATAGAATAAGAGTAGATTAGAATAATTTAGTCGACATTGTTCTTAACCCAATAATGTGTACTGGAGGATGAGGTTGGAGAAAATATATTAGAGGGAGAAGAGCATCATATAATTTCAACAAGTGTTGAAGAAGATACAAAGAGGATAAAAGGACTAGTTGGGACAATATTCCAAAAAGAGATCGATGATATTTTAAAGGATATTTTGATGATGGGCATAGTCGAGGACAATGTTTTTGAAACACATGTATATAAATTGTTTGACATGGAAACATGGGAAGAAATAAAGGATGCCACAAAGACTATCTTATAGTTAGCATTTGAAGATATGGGTGATCATTTTGATGTCAAAGGATATATTGATTTATTTGATAAGGAATATATGAAAGATGAAATAGTGGATGGGATGTACTAAAGGAAGAAAAGAGTATGTAACAATAGTGTTAAAGAAACATGGTGGTGGCAGATGATAGAATTTGGGAAAAGTATACAATGAAGGAGTTCATAATGAACTCATAACCAACAGGATCTCTCCTACAAACCATTATCACAACACCAATAACATGGACATTTCACATAGAGAGTAAATATGCACAATAACATCTTTGATAGTATATTCTCATCTCTGTGTGGGTGTCCACAATGATCAAGTCAAAACTACATGGGAGTGCCTATTAAATAGGCAAGGTAGGTTGTTTCTTGCAAAAAAATATTGTTGCATGAATAACCATAAAATAAGAGTGTCTATTTATTATTTTGCACTCAACAAATACGTGTAAAAAATATAATAACATCTCCAATAATAAAATAATTCATAAATCAAGCTTACACACTTTACTCCAACACCCTCCCTTAAGCATAAAATAAGGAGTGAAAAAAGAGAAAGCATAGAGACTAAATAGGTCCCAACAAATAGGCCTGATCAAGTACCCATGTACAAATCATAGTGAAATACAAAGTGTTCCTATGGTAACCAATCCATCTTATCAAACTACATGGATGACGAATCACTATAACCACCAAGTCAAATAGGAACTGGTACTCTATATGAGGCTAACTTTGTAAAAAATAGTAATCTCAAAACACTAGGAAAAAGAGTCACTGAGGATGAAATGTATCACTGTAAGGTGCCCAAAAAAATAGTAACAACAAATAAAGTTGAGAGAGCAAAAAAATATGTTACAAGGTGTCCCAAAAATGCAAATGACTCAACACTCAAGCATAAAGCTAAAAAAGGTGCACTAGATAGAACAAAGGCCATCAAATACAAATACACTCGATGAACTTGAAAATCTCATTGGAACTCAAAACTGCATGAGTGGTCTAGATCCACTGTTCGATCACAAAAAAAAACTAACATTGGGATTCACTAGAATAATTCTTATGACCAAAGACTGTCAGAGGTGTCGGTAGTGAAAAATGGTTCATTCACCAACTAAATTCAATCTACTAATAGAAGATGTTATACACCAAGGTTTAGTAAGGAACACAACAATCGAATAAGTAATATCTACACCATACCCCCCCATACTGCTAATTGGGTGGAGTGATGTAAAAAATGTCTATATGAGTGGACTAAATCCACTACTCAAACACTGACATGCTGACACTGTATTTAGAATAGCTACTCTTCAGAAGGAGATCAAACTCCATAATAATTCTGAAAGAGACTGTCAACTATCAAAAAAATGTTGAAGATACAAAAAAAAATCTCTCAAGAAGATGGGCATGGTGGTGATGGGATAATCAACAACTAAATAGTAATGTGCTCAATATGGAGCATAAAAACATGAAGAAAAACCTCCATGACTCTCAGTGTGACTTTAAATAAATATCTCATACAACAAAAAAACACCAAATGATGCATAAAACTCAGAATGCTATCAATTTGTAGAAGATTCCATCAAAAACAAGAGATTTTCTCTTAAAATAAGGGAGCAATGTGTGACACAAAACCATACTCAAGAATGTAGGATATTAGGCTCTGCCAAAAATGCATTTATGAGTACAAAAGTGGCATAAAAATATAATGTAGTATAAAAAATGGGATGTTAGACTCTGTCGATAATGCATCAATGAGTACAAAGTGTGATGAAAAAGATAAAAATGTGGGCCAAGAGGGCACAAGAATAATAACAATGACCTCAAAAAATGAAGGTAAGGTAGAGTGAGAATAATTTTGTTTTATCTATGAGGGGGTATGACCTCCTGCTAGACTGGATCTCACCCACTGATCTTTGCTAAATGAGGATGAAAGAGTGGTATCCCAAAAATAAAATTGGCCTTAATAATTAAAATGGGCTTCAAATTACAATAGTACCACCTTAAAAAAAAGGTCTCCCCTCTACAATTAAAAAATTGACCTCACTTTACAAGTACACCATCTTAAAACAAATTTCACCACTTGTGAAATATGAGTGCCTCCATATAAAACAATTCTCCCCAAGAAATGCTACCTTTTGAAAAAAGCCCCACTAATAAATAATAGCCCCATTTGAATGGTGTTTTCCAATTGAGCTATCAACCACTTAGAAGTTAAAAGTAAGAATTATTATTAATGTTTACAAAAGGAAACTTTTAAAATTAATAAAAAAAAAACCAACCTTTTTAGAAGGTTGAGTAGTCATGGAAGAAAAATCCTACAAAGGCTAGCCAATGGGAGTAATGGGATCCATATGGTAGAAGGGAGTGGTTGGATCAGATGTTTCCAATGGTTGTTTACAAAGACACAACTCAAATTCCATAGTAATAAAGTAGGAACCTGAGCTTGTAAACCACCGTTTAAGGAGGGATCGAGATGCATTATAACACATCAAGTGGTGGAAATCTTGACTGTTTGGGGAAATAACCTAATGCATGAATTTAATGCCATTATAATCCAAATCAAAGATTTAGATCAAGGAATATTTTGGTAATTTGATGAATCCATGACAATGTGTTAAGGATCGACAACTATAAGTAAAAGGTTAGTTATTTTTGAGATAGCTTTGGCTGTAGACTGTAGAAGAAAAGTTAGTGATAATAAAGCCTCTTTTCACCATATCCTAAATAGAGGATACCTTCAAAAATGTCAAGAGCTAGAGATGGATGTGTAGGCTGGTGGTGAGGGAGGTTGTGGTAAAGTTGTATCCTATCTTGAGAAGTTGATGGAATCCTGTAATAAGTCATATCACCTCAAGGGTTTTCCCTTTGCAAAGAGGGGATTGAAAAACCATATAATTTTGGATATAAATGTTGTGGGAACTGATAAATATCTAATTATTTGTTGCAGAGTGATGAGATCAAGGTCTTATCCTTGGGCAGTAAGTAGTGAGATCGAACACTAAGATGTCGATCCAATATAATACAAATCAAATCCAATATTGTAAGGACCTGTAACTAAAATATGACATGGTAGATTTAGGTAGATTTATCAATAATAAGAACCAATCTAATGATTTTTCTTGCATATGGAATGGCATTATGTGAGACCAGGGGTTGAATCTCATCATGGGCATCGACTCAATAAAGGGAACTTAATCGAGCCCTTTCTTAGTGCAAATTTTAAGTGCTCTCTACTTAGAAATTTATCATTGGTAAACAACAACATTGGCAGAATGTAGGAAAAATTAAAGTGCAGAGGACTTCTTGCTAAATAGATAAGATCCTCATAAGAATGGTATGACCTAGTCCAAAAAAAATGCATGTGATTTTTCCATAGAAGTGTAGCTTAGACTAGTTTTGAAATGCAATCAAAGATCCAAGTGAGTAATAGATGTAGAGTAATATTAACTCAAATTTGTCCAACAAAGCACATTTACACTGCTTCAATTATGATTATACAACACCAAAAATAATAACAATCTACAAGAGGATCCATGTCCAAATTAATAATACAAACTTCCAGCACCTACCAAGATGGAGGTAAATAAAAACATTATTTCATGACTACAGTGCTGAATACATACTTGTAAAGTAGATTTTTAATGAAGATGTAAGGTCTGAGTAATAGATGTAGGAGATTGCTTTGATACCTTGATGAAGTTCATAATGAACTCATAACCGACAAGATCTCTCTTGCAAACCATTACGATAACACCAATAACATAGACACGACACATAGAGAGTTAATATGCACAATAAAGTCTCTGATAGTGTATTCACATCTCTGTGTGGATCTCCACAATGACCAAGTCAAAACTACATGGGAGTGCCTATTAAATAAGCAAGGTAGGTTTTTTTGTGCAACAAAATATTATTGCATGAATAACCATAAAATAAGAGTGTCTATTTATTATTGTGCACTCAACATATACATGCATAAAATATAAAAGCATCTCCAAAAATAAAATGACTCCCAAATCAAGCTTACATGCTTTACTCCAACATATAAGAGAGTGGATAAAGAGAAAGCGAGATAATTAGAGGTCGTGGATAGACTATGCCCAAGAAATAGTTAATGGAAATAGAAAGGTGATTTGAGATAAGCGGAGGAGGATAATTTATGGTACAATAGGTGGTTTTAAATAGATAAATAAATAGAAAGATAAACATCAGAGGTACCTAACAAGGTAGAATGGGTCTTCATGGTCAAGTCAATTGGTAGAAGAATGGTTCTACCATTCATCTTACCTTTGTTATCTAGAGATCATAAATTTAAAACCTTAGGTTTTTGATGTAGAAAAACCAAAGGGTAAATGTAATAGTGCATCAACAAATAACATGATTTAGTTTCTTGTGCATGCTTGCACAATTTTTTGTTATGTATGTGACTTTTAAGAATTCAGAAACAACATTTCACATATTAAATATTATGAATGTGTATGTTAGAAGGTATCTATAGATCCCCAACACTTCAAAAGTGGAATGCACAAGAGGTTTTAGTCATTTGTCAAGATTAAATGGCCCCTTTGGAGATAAATGATGAAATATATGGTTTGTGCAGATGGTGGTTACACAACCACTAGACTGTATGAAACAAACATTTCACTTGCATTTTTCTTATACCATGTTAGAAATATTTTATGTCGTATTACTTAGATTATTTTTGTGACTAACCCAATTGGGTATGATATAAAACTTCCAACATTAGATAAACCAAGATTTTAAGCATGATTTTTCTTTGTGTTTGAGAGGGGCAACTCCCACGTATTTTAATACTTTTAACAAAAAAGTACAAAAGGCATCAGAAATGGAAGAAAGGGGGAAAATAGGGATGGAAACAAGATATAAATAAATAGATAGGAGAATGAGAAACCTACAATCGAGTAAACACAAAAAACCACTTATATTATCCCAAATTAATGGCATGAGTTGAATGATTCAATAATGGAAACCTATATCCACAGAAAGGGTGAGAAAGACATAATTCACATAGGGGAATGAAGACATCACTAGAGATAATTTGAGACACAAAGTTATATGGAACACCTCTATATTTCAAGCTGGAAATGAATGCAAAGTCTCACCTTCTTCCTTTCAAACAAGGTTTCATTTAGCATCAAACATTCCGCGTTAGAATCTTCTTTTAGTGTTTTCAATAACAACATAGGACAAAAAACATGAATGATTACCCAAAATATCAAAGTATTTTCTCAAATTAAATTAGGTGTATAGAGCACAAAGTTTATTTTATAGGATTTCCAACATAAAGTTTTCAAAACTAAATTTTTTTACATGTAATCTAGAAAGCACAAATTTTAATAGATTTATTTATTCATAGACTATACAACATATTACAAATAAGAAATAATCAACACTCGTGAAGCAATCTATTCATATTATAGTTTGTCTACTTTGAATTGACTACACTCTTAAAAAATGAATAACTTGTAAAAATACATAACCATTTTTTCCTTTTTAGTTTTGAGCAAAAGAAGTTATAAACACTTTACAATATCAATCCTCCTTTTTATAGGCACCTGATCTTTAGGTGGTTATATAACAATACTTATTTTACCTCATAAAATATTGAATATGGAGTCCCCCTATAGGCAAATTATTACACTTTTTCTATATTCCCATAAGGTTGGATATATTTAATTATGAAAATGAACACCATGCATGTTCACTATTTTTTTATAGAATGTTGAAAATAGTATTGTTGGAAGTTTAAAATTATTCATATAATTAAATAGATAAATGTTTTCATTTTTAGTTTATCAAATTGTGATTTATTTTTATATTAGGGGTATAACATAATCAAAATGGAAGACACTAACTCCATCTATGCAAACCCCTAAACCAAACTCTTCCCAATTTTAGTCTTATAGGGCTTATCCATTTCAAAGAGTATGAAGATATAACACACAAATTCAAGAGGAATGATGCATATCAATACCAAGGGACATGATTATATTCTCAAATTATAGATTAACAAGACCTAATATGATAGACTTTGGAAAAATATTCAACTAAGATCTCTCGAAGAATCCATTACCACAACCATGAACCTAAGGCATTGAACACAAATAATAAACTATCTATTATCCACAAATAGATTATACAATGAATAAATCTATATCTCCACAACTTCATCAAATAAAATTAATGATCCTTTCATATATAGGCAAAGAAGATCATTCCTAACTAATATATAAAGTTAAGTTATCAATTGTAACTAAGAGATCAAGCTCAGAGATCAAACCTAGGACTAAGAGATAACTATCCCTAAAAGATATAAATAAATAGAAGATGTACCCATAATATATAAGAGATAAATATTTAATATCTCATAATATATAAAACAATATAAATTAAATATTCACACATAAGTGGGTGGGAATAACTAAATACCTAGGTGAACATGAAAAGCTAGGGAACAAAAATAAAGTGACATATCCATAGCATGAGTCTTTAAAATAAGGATTGATTAGGTACTAATGTATAATATATATATATGAATAAATATATCATAAAGTGGAGAAAGGGAAAAAACCCATAGGAAAAAAACTACCCCAAAAAAGAATAGAGGAAATTAATCCCAACAACAAGGCCCAATGAGGTAGCCATGCAAAAAAAAGGATGTAGTGTGAAGACAAGTGTCCCTATGAATGCCAATATACCTTTTCAAAATGCATGGATAACAAGTCACTTTAACCACAAAGTCTATGTATGAATGGTGTTAAATACGATGATCACTGAGTATAAACACTACACTCTAGAATACTAGGTAGAATGATGAACCCGAGGAAGCATATTCTGAACACCCTCCCTCAATAGTAAACTACGAGAAGATGGAAATGAAAGTCTCTAAATAAATGGAATAAAATTGGTGATAATTATGTAAAAATACTAATGGGGATACTACACTGGTGCCATTACACAAAAAGTCACCAAAAATACCACTGAGACATAACAATCCTCATATGGGTTATGAAAAACAAATTTCCTAGATAAGATACTCATGTACAAAGGAGGAATATAAAAAAAATTCAAAAAAGGTGAAAAATGTAAAAGTGCACAAAAACACATAATGAATAAACAAGGAGCTCAAATACCAAGGATTAAAAACTACACAACATCCCCTAAACTGCTGATTGGGTGGAGTGACGTAAAAAAGTTTGTATGAGTGGATTGAATCCACTATTCGAACATGGATAAACAAACACTGGATGCACTATAATAGCTCCACATAAAACTGAAGGAGCTTGTAAACTATCAAAAAATGTCGAGGATATAGATAAAATTTATCCATACCTAGGTAACCATGAGGTAAGGTAAACAACCCACTTTAACATACTTAAGTTTGTTTGTATGGTCTCGAGAGTGACCAAGACCACCTATACAACATTAATAGTGATCGAGACCATTCATAAAAAATTTATAGTTACTGGGACTATCTGGATTAGCCACTAGGGCTCAACTTCAACACATGGCTAACAATATATAAGCTAGGTTAATATAACTATGAGAATGGCCAGACACAAACTAACATGGCATAGATGTAAAGTTGGGCATCAAAAGTCGCCATAAGTAATTTAATATGAATTTTGATAATTTAATTGTTTTAAGGAAAGTAGGGCTTGATTACCCGTACATGATCATGGTGTGTGATAATGGATATCTAATTTCTAGTATACAAAATAAATATGCAAGATTATAGAAAAATAAAAGTTACGTAGTGGTTAGTTCCCACCTTAATGGGAAACATCTCTTATTGTAGAATAACAAAAGGAAAATTAAGTAAGGCAACGTGTTTTTGTGTTTATTGTAAGAATATTTTCCCTTCAAATGTTAGTATATTTTATATTATAAGAAAGAAACATTTTCCATCATGAATGATTTAGAACAAGCGTTAACAAGTTCATCAGGATGCACTGAAGCATTTATAAAATTATAAATTATTGTGTTTATATTTAAAAATAAAATAATTTGAGTGCTGGGACATACAATGCATATGAAAAATAATGTTAATTTTTTCTAATGGATAAGAAGGCACATGCTTATAGCTAAGCACGTGATATTTTTATAAACATCCACATTTAATAAATTATTATTGATACTATAGGGATTTTTGTATTGTAAATTATGTTAGAAAGAATATTTTATATGTAAATAAATTTTATAGAGATAATTTTATATATACTTAAATGATTGATTTTATCATTGTGCTATTATAAATTGACATTAAATAAAATATTATTATTGAAGACAAGGTATATAGGTCTCAATTTTTCTATTAGTACATCTTCACTAACCAAACATGGTGTGTTAGTTGTCAAATGTAATGATTGGGATATAATTTTATTGAAAAATATATTTTTAAACAGAAATTTTTTATCTTACATTATATTGGTTAGAAAATAATCTCCTAACCATGAAGGCCCTTTTTTTATTAGTGAATATTAGATTTTTTTCTCTTTGTCTAGTAAAGAGTTGTAAGATTTTTTTTCTAATGGGATATAGTTTTTAGGAAAATATTGTGTGTTTGGTTTCCATAATTAATGTTAGTGTTTATTATTTCTCATCGGGAGTCTTATTTCTATGTACATTCCCATGGTTTCTTGTGATTAATGCCTATGTCATTGAATGTGTCATAGTAGTTAGGTTTTATTTTTTGTTGTTGATGGCAATTGTCTCACCAGTTTTTTTGTATCAAATTGATCTAACAAAATAGTATAAGATGTAAGAATATTATTTTTAGTATAATTTTGAATTAGGTAGAGGTAAAGATAGTTGGGGTTGTTTTTAGAATGAATAATATTAAAATGCCAATTTTTTTTTTTAGTGAACAATATTTCTATTGGAGCCTATGTATCTTTGAAAATATCAATTGGTATTTCATTGGAGCCTATTTATATTTGAAAATATTAGTAGATATTTCCATCTAGGTAGGTGTTTTTTGTGTTTGGTTTAATGGAAGACTTATTACTAGGCACATTTATGTGGTTTTCTATGATTGATGTCTATGCCATATTGAATGTGTTGTGGTGGTTAGGTTTTATTATTCCTTGTTCATGGAAAATATTGTCTTAGATGTTTATTGTTTTAGGTTGATATAACAAATCACTCTAGGAGGTAATAAAATCATTTCTGGTAGAATATTGAATTAGCCTGAGGTGAAGACAATTGGATTTGTTTTTACAGTGGATAATGTTGAATGGTGATTTTATTTTCCTTTTTTGATTTTGATTTTTTTTGTAATTAACACTAATTCTAATCTACTTTGATTGGACCCTATGTATATTTGAGAATATTAAGTTGTATTTCCTTGTGGATCGAATAAGGTCCATTGTGAGTGGCAATTTTTGCAATGGGTATGTGGCCTTCATCTCTATTAATTGTATGTATTTTTTTTAAAGACACAATGTGTTTATTTAATGTTTGTGATAGCAGTTCTGTATATTATATAAAATAAACCTTGGATTCCATTTATGCTTTGTCACTGCTATTATTAAGGTGGGAATAATCACAGGGCTAAATAGTGACAAATCCATGGTGTTTGTATTTTGTTGTTTACCTTATTTTAGTGAGTTCCATAAATCTTTTGATAATGTTTTTAATATATTAGGAGCATGCCATGGAAATATGTTCTTAGGTTATTTTCAAAAATGTTTGTGAATTATTTGACAATATAGGACACATAAATGTCATTTTTTTGTCTTTGGTGTTACAATATGCCACTATGTGTAAAATGACTTGTTTTATAGCTATTTAGGTCTAGATGGCTTCTTGTATTTTATTAAATTATGATCATTGTGTTGAATCTCATGTGGAATTGTAGGAAAATAGGTGGTAGTGATCTTAGGGTGATGGTTTCATGGAACCATAGAGCATTTATTTTATTATTGGGATAATTTTAGTGAACCCCATAAATCTATGTCTATTTTTGGTGGCATGTGTCACAGTCTATTACCATTGACATCAAAAAAGGCACAATGTTTCAAAATCATGGTTTTATCTCTATGTAGACAAGGATGTATTTTTATTTTTTATATATTGTGGGTAGGTAATGAAATCACATCTAATATTAGAGGAAAAACACATGTTGATAATCATTGGGCTACTGGGTGATGGAATCAGGGGGTTCTTATTTTGTTCTTGGGTTATTTTAGTAAATTCTATCAATATGTTGAGAATGTTAGTAAACAGGCCATGATGTTATAGAGGCCATGGCATGGGAAAAATATTAACTTTATCCCAGTCTTGAACTTGGTACTTAGTATTGTTTTATTTTGGTGTTTTGTGATATGTTTAAACTTTTCTACTTGTGGTTTTTATCTATTTAATTCTATCTCTATCTAGGCCTTGATAGATTTTTGTATTTTGTTATATGATAGTTAGGTGGTTAAATCCCATGTGAAATGGTAGATAAATATGTGGCAATGATATTTGGATTATGGGATAGTGGAGCCATGAGGTGCCTATTTTATTCTTAAGCTTATTTTAGTGAACTTTTTAAATTAGTAGAGCTTTTAAGCAACACCATTTAACACAAGGCTCATCAGTAAAAAATATGGTTTTATTTGTGTGCAAACCTAAATGTATTCTTATATTTTAATATATCAAGGAAAGGTGGTGAAATCCAGTGTAATATCTCAAGAACAATAAATGTCAAAAATTACCATGCGATAGAGTAATGTAGTCAATGGGTTCCTATATTTTTCTATGCATTCAAAAGGTTGATGCTATAAAGTCCAGGGCATTGCAAAAGTGTTAGTTTATTTAATTATTCATACACTATTGTATGGTTTCAAGAGGCACTTCTAATATTAATTATAATATAATTAATAGATAATCACTAATCGATGCATAATTATCCACTAATTATTATTAGACAAGAGTATCAATTAAGTTATTGAATTAATTGACTTCCACTATTAATAGTAATTTTATGTCTTACTAAGACTTGTTTGATAAGTTAACTACTCTCAAAATCTTATCTATAGCTTATTTCTTATTTATATAAGTGCACAAATAGATAATGATTGATGCAATTCAATGTGGAAGAGATTTATTGTTATTATTTCAATTTAGGCTAAGGATTGTTAATCTAAAGAGGTAGTGTATTCATATAAAATATCACTATAGTGCATTGAGTTTCATTTGAGATCACCCTATCCCTAGCTTAGACCTATACCTATCTTAGGGCCTCTTTTGATCTCATCCAACTTTTTGTGTATGTCTAACCCATCCTAAGATGTACCAAGAATAGTCTTAGACCTTCTCCTAGGTATCCATGCCCTCAATGCACTAGAATTTTCCACTTGGATACTAGTGCGGCCCTTTAGACACTAGTACATCATGCTAGTGACCAAGGGACTATGTGATTATCCCTTAGATATTTTCTCCTCCAATGGACATATTTCCACTTCTCAAGACACTTTAGGGTTGACCTAGACTTATTCCATGTCTCGATGAGCACCAGATAAATATATATACACTAATTTTATCCCTTTACCCACTAGATGGAAATCAAATGCAAATACACACAAACAAACTCAAAAATAGTTGTGCAAATCAAGGTCATTAATCCCCATTTTGACATAGTTTTTCATATATCCACCTATAACATTCCCAAACTTAGATTACCTAGATTTATAGTCTCAAACACACTTAAAATACCCAAGATGACACTCATACTAACAATCACTTGCACTTGCACCCAATAATTAGGCAGGAAAATTACATCAAGTATAATCCCCTCTGGAGGTATTCGTATGTAGGCAATTCTCAATAGATTAGGGTGTTGAGGTCACATCCATTTCTTATATAACATTACAATTTTTCTACTTGTGCTCCTCAAATACCCTAACAACATGGAGATCTAGGGTTTTACTCCCAAATCAATAAAAAACAAGTCAAAATCAATGAATCAATTTTTATCCTCACAAGCATAGGTGTCTTAAACTCAAGCAAAGGTGTATCTAAAATATTATAGTCCCTACCTACAATGGAAATTATTGTTCCCCTAAGGACACTAGCACAATGCACTACTATCTGGGAGGAATTCTAAGTCTATATTCTAGTTTATGCACTTTGATTAGCCTCCATGCTAGTTTTCAACCTTTAATTTATTCATCTCAATTAGTTTCTATCTAAGTACATAATTGTGTGATTCATTTATATTATTAGAATAATATAAGGTCAATTATTTTACAAATTAGTGGTTGTATTCATTATATATTTAATTCCTGATTTAATATTCTAGCCCTTTAAAAACCTAGGGTTTTATTCCATAAACCCATTAAAAGTTAAATCATTTGGTGAAACTGACTTCCTTCAATCATATTGCTTAAAACCCTAGTGCAAAATTATGGTTTCCCTTTTCACTTCCAAAATTTTCTCAATTTTTAGTTTGTAGCCTTTCATCATGGTTATCATGATGAATGCTATTTTCTACTTTTGTTATAATGTCTTGTGGTTTGTATTGCATGCCTATTACCACCATTCTATAGAATGATGCACATGTATATAAAATGATGCACATGCATATCACTCTTCTCAAGGATCATTTTAGAACTCAACTTATTTCACACATTGGTCCACTTCACCTTGAGATCCTCTTCTATGGAGAGCATTGTTGCATGCCTAATTTTGATTTATCTCTAGTTACTACTCACCAGTGGAGATTTATGATGACTCCTTTTGTTCTTCCTGCACTTAGACCTATTGCCTACTTTTGATCCCAAATTACCTCTACTATTTTCCCTTGACAAATAATATACCCTGTAATTTGAGCTACCACTAGACGAAATCATGTACCTCCTCAACCTATACAAGACTAGTGGGCTCTTCATCCCTAACATAATACAACATGCCTTATAAATCAACACAAAGGTTATGATATTATGGATCAGTTGAGAAATACACTAGCTAAGATTTTTATATTGGAATTACTCCAAAAGGTAACCATTTTCAAAAATATGCTTTTTCAAACACTTAATCATACATCTTTGCCTCATGGCACAAAGACAAATTATTTTGCATCTCTGATGAACACTATTAAGGACATTAAGGATGTTATATCTTGTTTCCAATGAGTATTTTCCCTCACAGTCAATTATTAATCAGAATCCACCACTCTTCATTCAATCATAAATAAAGACCACCACTATTAAATGAGTTCTAATTGATAGCAGTTCATGACTTAACATATAAAACCTCACATTTTTACAAACTATGGGGGTTGATATAGCATTCATTTCAAATACATATAAGAACATTATGGGTTTTGATGACATTGGGTACTATTACATTAGATATCATGTTTGGGCCAAAATCCCTATCTATGTAGTTTCAGGTGATGCCTAATCATTTGTATTATAATTTATTACTTGGGAGACATTGGATACATGCTATGAAGGTCATACCATCTACATATGTGTCAAGTTTTTACATGAGTTTTTACATAGTAGATATTTGTACACTTGTTCGGTTGATAACCAACCATTCAGATATTGTAGAGTTACTAAGCTTACTTCTGTAGCTTCATCTCTAGATGGGACATCTCACATCTACATAGAGTCCCCACCTCACATTATTCTAATATAACATATGCATATATATGAGGTTGGGGAATCTAGAATCACTATTCCTACACCTATTCTAGATCCTCCTACAACATAGTTACCTTCAATCATGATAGAGGAGGACATTCCTACAACATAGTTATCCCTGCCCATGGTAGATGATGAGATTCTCACAACATAGTTACCATTACTTGTTAATTCAGAGGAAGTGTATATCTAAAACTTTGATATAGATTTTTAGGCCACCATAGAGGATGATACAACACCTATTAAAATTGATGATTATTTATGTAGATTGAACTTCACACTAGTAGGCCTCATAGAGTATAGAGATGATTCTAAGAAACTTATGCTTTGACTCATTTGTAGTTAGAGCTAGACTATTATATACATTCAATACATATGGTTACATATATGGACATTGACCAATTATTCAGATTGAGGTAGACAATACACATGATAGACTATAATAGATGTTACATATATTATTTGATCAAGGATTGATGGCATTGCCCATAGTTCACCAAAGTTTTATTAGCAGATTTTCACAATAGGATGATAAACCATTTTAAATTTTCATAGGATTACTAGACATGATATAGATACATGATCAACATTACAATAGAAATTAAATAATTTTAAGGCTCATGGAACTATTAAGATTAAACAACCTCTGCCTCTACCAGTTTAGGCACCATGATAAACTCTTCACCTAAATAGACACTTGAGGAATGATCCATTGATTATTCATGTTTTTATGAAGGATAAATACATCTCTAACATTATTATTGATGAGGATTCTAATCCTAAGACTTTCACTTTGGCATTATTATAACACATAAGACATCAAGAGATTGAGCTACAACATGCTATACATTACTAGGATTCCTTTGGATATATCATACTACTAGTTGCATGTGGCCATAAGGTGTTCAACGCACTTATTTTTTTCATGAACATTAGAACTCACATACATGCTATACTTAGTTTTACATGGTTATAGGAAATGGATGCCACTATTGATTAAACAATCAAATGTTTGACATTAAGTTATGAGGAACACATAATTTGGATTCTACATGATGGCATAGATGAGAACCACCAGATTCACACATATACCTCATGGTCCAATGTGGTCTACCCCAGGACCAAATGAGAGGATTCTTACATAGTAGAGAAGCATGCCATTCAAATGCACAAAATCTAGACTAGTTCATTAAGGATAAGGCTATACTTTTATGAACAACATTATATGTTGATCATGGTGATGATGATTTATTCAAGTTGGGACAAATTTAGTATCTGACATTGGATGATATCATACCAAATCCACCATTTGACTATCCACATCCTATTGATGTGCTCTTAGGCCTATAGAAAAACTACTTTCCATTTTTACATATTCTTAGTTACACATTAATTGTACATAGTTTCTCTTACTTTACTACTTGTATATAGTTTCATTCTCATGATTGCTTATACATACCTTATATTCAAAAAATACAAAAATAATATAATATGTTCAAAATACAAAATATATATATATATATATATATATATTTATGACAAAATATAAATTTTAGATTGTATGCATTTCCATGTTTACTTTCCTTCTATTTGACAAACACTACATACGCTTTCTATGCTAGTCTAGCTAGTTTTATCATACATACATGCTTCAGTTGTTATTTTTTGAGCATTCCCAGATCACCGTAGGACTTAATTCCATCACATAAATCTAAATTTACTACTATCTACCCACTAGGGGAACATACATAGATACTCAAATTCATCATTGATACATTTTCCTATTGGAGGTATCCTATACACAACTTTTGATTTACAAGGTTATATGATTCTATACTTCATATCATAGATTTATAATTAATTATATATGATATTAATCATCTCATCCTACTTAGATTTTTTGTTGACTAACACTACTATATACTCAACGTATGTACATATTTTCTCTTATAAAAATTTGTACCATATATTCATGCATACTTTAATTTCTAGATTTCCTAGTTTAGATTTGATTATGTCTCTTTGATTTTACATCTATTCAAGGGAATTTGAATAAGCCATTTTCCTAAATCTCTATGCTAATTCCTTTCATTTTGTGTATGCTTTAGACATGTGCCCATGTCATTGAGTGTGCCTTTTTGATTGTGTATGCATACATTCAAACATGTCCTTTCATGTGGCTATAATCCAACCTCACTTTATCTTTGTGTATGTGGACATTTGAACATGTCCTTGTATGTATTTATTTCTTAGATTTAGTGACATGTTCCCATGTCCCTTGTATTGTGCCCCTTGACCTACTTTACATGGCTCATGTGTGTTGTATGTATGCTTTCATGTATGCATCATGTCCATGACACTTGTCTCTTACTTTTTACACTTACACCCAGTTATTAATGCCATGATAGATCTCATGCATCTCCCCTTCCCCCTTGGGTGCCTTGATGGACATCATGATCCATCCCCATAGGTAGTCACTCAGATTATATTTAGATTTATTGTTCATATACATGCTTACATTATTATATCTATCTTGACAACCTTGTGAATGTTAGATATAAAATACATTGTATATTACCAATTTATGCTCAAATTATTCTACATTTTGATGTCATGTACACACATTATATTGGTTTATCATGCATATATTATATATTTTCAAATCAAACACACATGATGCAGAGATTTTATTTTGAGGATAGTTATTATATAAGATCAATAACTCCCCTCAAAAGAGGGGGCATTCATAGATGTTTACCATATATATCAAACCATTTGAGTGAACTCAAAAAATAGTTTTTAGCACATAGACACTGATTACATAGCATAAAATCAAGAAAATATAGTAAAATGTAGTCATACACAAATCAATTATAGTTTGGCACAAAAACAACATAGGAGGACACTAGCATGGCCTAGTGGACACTAATGTGTTGTGCTACTATCCAAGGGACTGTGATATTGTCCAATAGCCCCATCAATAGTAAATTCTAGGATGACCAAAAAGGTACAATAGTTATAATTCATGTTTTCATAGTATTTATCACATATTATTAGATATGCTTAATTTATACTCATTTTTTCACATAATTATTCCAATTTTATTAGATTGGGGGCATCGTCTACGACATGATCACTCTCATTTTAGTTTCATATATACTCAGATATAGATTTTATAACTTATTCCATAATCCTTATGAATAGATATTGGAATTTTGGGCATGTGCATGGCAAATTATTTCCCTTTCTCACTTATGTACCAGTTGATTAGATGGAATGGTAAACTCCATGTCATTCTCCATATTGTTAATCTAGACACCATTTGCACCAATTTTTTTAGCAGATTGATGCCTTACATCATCTATAGTAGTTGAAATTACCAAGTAGTCCTTGAGCTACATACCTGAGTGCCCGAGAGGCCCCTGAGCTATTTTTCATTTTAGAGTTTCTAAGAGGCCCTAGATCCATCCTACATACTTTCAATTACATCACACAGATTCAATTACATTACATAGTTTCAGTTACAAATGCATCTACCACACATGGGTAGGTAATGATGGAGTCATATCCTACTTGAGTTATTGAGCCACCTACATAGGAAGGTTGGACAAGCCATCAATCCAATCAGAGCTATTCATAGTTCATGATCCACCAAGTAGGGGTGTGTAATGATGGAGTCAAAACCAGATTGAGTTCTTGATCCAACCACACATGGGGATTGATAAAACCATCAACTCAGTCCAATCTATTCACCATTTGATCACTAAATACACACACAAGATGTCATCAAGTTTTTGCATTAGTTCACATACCCAACAAGGTATATTCTTTTTTCCCCCTCTCTTATATCTCTACTTAGACTTGTCTTTGCTTTTCATAATTATTAAGTGGGGACTTCTTTCTTTCATGTTCCATTTTTAATAAATGCAATGAAGCATACTTCACATACTCAAACCCATATTCATAGGATTCACCTCTTAGGTAAGTCCAAGTACACTTCTTTCTCCTTTATCCTAGTCTTTTTACTTTTCTACATTTTTGGAATAAAAGGGGGAAAAATGTAGTCATATAAAATTTGACTTGAGTGGAATGAGTGTCATTTGATATCATCATATCCCTAACTTAACCCCAAACCTATCTTAGGTCCTCTTTTGATCCTCATCCATATTTTATGTAGGTCTAATCCATCCCAAGATGTACCAAAAATAGTTCTAGACCTTCTCCTAGGCATCCAAGCCCCTAGTGCACCAGTTTTTGCCACCTCGACACTAGTGTGACTCTTTGGACACTAGCACACCGGATTAGTGACCAAGGGATAATGCTATCATCCCTTAGATATTTTCTCATCCAATGGAAATATTTCCACTTATCAATACACCTTTGTAACAACCATAATTTTTTTATAATACCAAGATAAAAAACTATGGTACAAGTACTTAATTAGAGTTTAGTACATAAAGACATAGTGAGTTCCATAACTATGCCATAGCCAACAAAGGAACTAGACCAAATCCATAAATTAATAATGAATTCATTAGTAAGTGTTTTAACCACTTAGTATTCAAATAGAAGTGGGCCAGTCTTAGCAACACTCACACATGCCTATCTGTGTAATTTAATGCGACCTTCCTAGTAAAGCCATCACTAACTTATACACTTGAGTACCTACACAAGCTAGAAAATAATCAATACCTCAATTGGTAAATCAGAGAAGTTTAGTAAATTTTTTTAATAATTATGATAGATTTAATAAAATAATAACCATACTAAACTTGTGTATTTAATATCTACCAAACTCACATGAAGTAGGTAGTGATCATGGAAAGGACTATTTCCAAAAGCAATGCAAAGCTTTGGAACACTTTAACAAAAAAACAACACATGCATAGGATGAAGTAAACATCATCCTAATTTAATATAAGGTGATTGTCATAGGAATAAGTGTACCTTGGAAGCCTATTTGATATGATAGAGTTCTTTAGCCTTTATGATGTTTTAACAACCATACTTGTGTCCCATTCAGGAATAACTTATTGATTTCTCATGGCATATTTAGCCTTGTGGCTTTAGCCTAATTAGTCAAGTAAACATATGCATTAATTTATTAACTTGATTAGTTTAGCCAAACCTTATACTAGGTCATGCACACACAACATCAAACATTCATTGTTTTAATTTATTCATGAGTTACAAAGAACTATATGTGATTATTTTAGGTTTACTAATTAACCTTTTTCATTTAAGTGAATAAAATGTCATCTTAGGTCCATGTCTTTTACACTAAGTGTTTCTTCAATTATAATGCCTTAAGACTTAGAACATTTATTTATCTTATCTTCCAAGGAATATTTACCAATTTCACTTAATAATTAAAACTCAAGTTATTGACCTTTAATAATTATCTGTCATTAAATGAAAATAGGAGAACTTGCCATTATTCCATAAGTCAATTCCAAATAAAGAGTAGATATTCCTCAAACACATCATGCTTCAATTGGAATAATCATTAGAATTAAAGACATTGAATGTCTCACGTAATTAAAAACTTATTTTTAATTTAGCTTATATGCACAAGAATTAAATATCATTAATTGTATCTTAGATTATGATTGCTCACCCCAACACTTCCTATTAATTAAAAAAGGCTATGATACTAGTCCTATCACTTCAATAGTTATATTATGGTTTCCATTTAAAATGATTACCTTCTAATATAATCCTTAAGAGAATATTAAGCTTTAATAATTATTTAAGTTCTTTAAAAGGATTCTTAACAAAGATTCAATTTAACAATTGTAGCCTTTCATAGCTTAAGGTAAGTCTTATATTTTTTTATAGTCCAATGAAGGCTTAACATAAGTATATAAGAATACGATGAACACAACTTGATTATGATGTAGTAGTACAATTATTCAACTTAATAAACAAATGTTTAAACACATTTATTAACTTTCCACTGAATCATATCCACTCGATTTAAAAGCAACAAATTAATTATTTCAAAATTAAACTAACTCAATGCCATTTGTTTGAGATTAGAAGATTGATATTATTGAGTAATCATATGAACTTTAAAATAGCTTCGTGAACACATATTCAATACGTAAAATAATTAATGAACTTGTTCTAATTATGCACAAAGATGATTCTGCATTTTCCATTGTGCCTAACACTTCAAAGATTCAATTATGAGTCTACATATAACAAAACATTCAAACTAAGTAAGATGAAACTAATGAATGAATCAATTTAACTCATGTAGTTGTAGGTTATAAATGATAAAACAAATGCTCATAATTCACACACACACACACACACACACACACACACACACACACACACACACACACACACACACACACACTCATGCATGCATGCATGCATGCACATGTGTGTCAGTGTGTGTTTGTGTCTGACAACTTAAGGAATGATTTTATATTTAAAAAAAAACCAAACTTCAATCATAATCATATGTCAAATTTACTACACTAAATTAATTAAGCAAATTAAACATAACTTCAATCTTGCATCACATAACTGATAAAAATCAATATAATTAAAGATGTTAACTATATAATAAATAACCATCTCGTTTACATTCAATACAAACAATATCTAAAATCTTGAATATATACAATGAGCAATCTTCCAGATGAAAATCCAATGAAGTAAATGCCCACCTCTCCAGTCCCAATGAGCTCGACTATAAGTGGCCCTAAACCACCCCATCCACTATTTGGATGTGATTATGTCTAGACAAGAGAAGTGAGTAAGGTAATAGTGACTATTGATCTTGACTTATAAAACTAATTGATGAAAAAATTCAAATAACACTATTTATATTCATGGTTAACAACACTAACACCTTTGCAGTGATTCTAACTATTGAAGCTCATGCTAGAGATTTTTAGATTAAATATTAAGAATGAAATCCATGGCATTGCACCCGCAAGCCCCAATATTTCATTAGAGTACAACACCCAAAATAAATGCAAGTATATTACTTCTACTTACCCCTAATATGAATAGTATTCTTTAAATATTTCCATCTAAGTAAAATAAACTTAAATGACTAAAATAGCTTTCGAGAATCAAAGTAATAACTTACTTAAAATATCATCAAAACCCTTCATGAAGAAAAATATTAACATATCACTATCTAAATATGTCATCAAAACTCCACTAAAGTTCTCATGAAAAATAAAACATTCACCTAAATAGTAAAAATAAGGTCAACCACATTATTCAAATAAAAACAACCTCAAAATCCTAAAGTGCCAACATAATGTTGACTAATAGGGTCAAATTAAAACCATGATGAAAAGATCCTAAGGTCATTATCAATAACTGGTAATGATAATAATAATAAAATTTATCCATACAAATGATTAATGCCAACCATTTGAAGCTCTTGATATATTCCAATCATCAAACTAATCTCTAACCCAAAGTCAAACAATCATGAATAGTAATGAAATCAAAAACCTAATATTGACTAAATCAAATATCTTGACTATATGACTTTTGGATTGAATACATTAAAATAATAAAGAAATAATGTTTTAAAGAAAACCTAGATAGTATTTGAACCCCACTTGCAACTCAAATATTTCATTATATTCTTCTAAGGCTGTGACCTATAAACAATGAATAGGTTTGTTCTAAAAAAATAAACCCAAAAAATAGAGATTAGGGTTCCAAAATAAACATTTTTTTCTAGTTGTTCATGTTCATGGCCTAGCAACCTTCGAAATATAATAAAAGAGTTTCCATAAAAAATAAACAAATTACATACAAACCCTATACTGTTTCAAACTTAGCACTAATAAAATCTATATTACATGCTACGATCGAGGTTATAATGGATTTTATTTTTATTTTTATTTTCAAAGCAAACACAAACCAACTCAAAATAAACCCTAGAGGGTTTATTTCACCATTAGAAGGTTTTACAAACAATCTTTTATCAAACCATAAAATAAATAAAATACTACTTTCATTTGCATCCAAAACCTAGTTTAAAACCAGGAAGGCTGAACCATAAAATAACACATAATTTGAAATGCAATACTTACTTGGATGCCAGTTAAGAGAATGCAAAAGAATAATGAGATTTTAAAAAACTTCCAGCCTTTTTCTCTCTCATGAATACAAGTTTATTTAGTCCATTTAACCAACTTAAACCACCATAAAAAATCCAAAAAATACAACTAGATAGTTGATAAGGGGAACAAAATACTACAGTTCGTACTCTAAAAAAAACTCATGCAACTAACTACCTCTATATTTCCCTTGGTTGCCATGCACAAAATCTGGCGTAGTTTCCCCAAATGTAGGGATTCTAAATGAGAATGTAAAAAATACCAAGTAAGAACCCTAATAGGGTTATAATTATTTTGACTCATTTGTATGGAATGGTGAGCTAATGCCATAAAAAAAAGTCAAACAACCAAAAAAACCTCAAACTAATGCCATGCCCTAAGGTGGGTTGTGGCCCCTAATTACCCAACCAAAGATAAGCTGAGACTTGGTCTAATTAGATAATTAATTTAAAAAGAGTCCCAAAAAACAACATCCCTCTATGCCAATAACTAATGTTCTAATGCCAACAATCAAAGATTAATGATGTTAAATTGAATTCAAAATAGGACTATGACAACAACTAAATGCCACTCATAGACTAAGACAAGTCAAATGACTTAATTCATTCTCAGTAATACCGACTAGTATTGAATCAAGATTAAGAATATAAATAAAAAAATAAGTAAAGAAACTAATAAGGAGAGAATCAAAATTGGCTCAAGACTCAATTCATTTCAATATTCACATGAATCTAAAAAGATAAACTCAACACAATAAGTCAAGCATATAAAATGACTCAAACTCATTATAATTAGTCAAAGATCAATTTTCATAATTTTAAGTTCATTGTTTCTTTTTGTTCATTTTCTCAGCCTCATGTGACTACTCCAAGTCACATGCAACCTAGTTCATATCATGTGCACACAATCATAACAAACCATCAATAGCATCTATACTATATAAGAGTTATAAATACAATTAAAACACTAAATATAATAATATGATTGAATTGAATAATGAATCAATGACTCATTAAACATGAAATATTTAATGCTACAATGAAATTAATTTAAAACCATCAACTCATAATATCCCACTGGTCACTCAAATCAAAAGATCATAATGGATAAAGTCATAGATCATATAATTGTCTCACAAAAGTGAAAATTAAATAATCATGTCCCAATAATTCATAACCAAAACCATAATTAGCAAGTGAAATAAATGTATCAAAATAGGATCATTACATCCTCATCCACTTGGAAGATATCCCTCTTGGTGATCAAAATAGCCAAGGATAGTTTTGCTTGAAAATAATCTTGTCTTCTTAAGTATAACTTGTTTCTGACAAAGGATCCCATTGAACCAAAATTTGGGAGATATCATGATTTTGTAGTTTAATGTTGCAATGGTTCAAGATCCTCACTAGATATAACTTAATTTTTCTTCTTCTAAAATATGAAGATGATTCCAATCTAAAACATGAGAATTATCAATCATATACTTTCTAAATAATGCAACATGAAAAACATCATGAATCTAGGACAAAAAAGGAGGAAGGGATAATTGATAGGCAATAGGATAAATTTTATCCAAAATTTGAAAGGGTCATACAAACTGAGGAAATAATTTGGATGACTTTCCAAACTTAATCAATTTTTTCTTTCGTCTAACACAGAAATTTTTTTTATCCCCAACTTTGAATTCATGGGGTGACCTTTTTAAATCAGCGTAACACTTTTTCCTATCAGAAGCAACCTTTAGATTTTGCCTTATGATTTCCATTTGCTTATCATAATTATATAAAACATCAAGACCAACAATAGTTTTATTTTTGAAACTCTCCCAACCAAATGGAGTCCTACACTTATGTCCATACAAATCTTTGAAAGGAGTCATTTTAATAACAAAATGATATGTGCTATTGTAAGCAAACTCAACTAAGTGTAAACAATATTTACATTTACCTTGTTGATCCATCACATACATTATTAACATATCTTCCATAACCTAATTTAATCTTTCCATCTGACCATCCATTTTTGGGTGATAAGACGAGCTAAAATTTAATCTTGTGCAAAAATCAAGAGTCAATGTTTTCTAAAAACTTGAAGTAAAAAGTTTATCTCTATCAAAAATTATAACTTTAGGCATGCTATGCAGTTTTACTATTTCTTTCACAAAAAATTTAACAAACACAAATGCATCATGAGTTAAATTTCCAGCAATGAAATGACCAACTTTATTAAACTTATCTATTACAACCAAAATAGTATCATGTTTGCTTCAAGATTTTGGCAAACTAGTTATGAAATCTTAAAAAATCATAGCCCACTTATCTTGTAGAACAACATGAGGATAAAATAGTCCACTTGGATGATAATGTTCAACCTTCACACATTGAAATTTCAAACATTTTTCCACAAATTCAACAACTTCATGTTTCAATCCAAGCTAATAATGCAGTCTTTTTAGCTCATGTGTCATCTTTGTGACACTAGGATGAACAAAATGAGGCACTTCATGCACTTCTTTCATCAAAATGTTTCTTAAGTCACTAGACTTAGGAACATAATTTTTTATGTCTAATTAAACCATCATAATAAAAAAAATAAAAAATATATTTTCTATAGGTTCATCAGCTAAAGTTGCCCTTACCCCTTGGAAAAACTTATCAAAATGCTATTATTTTAGAATTTAAGTTCTGAAATTATTATGCAAAATAGACAAGTAACAAGATATGTGCATTTGTTGAGTGAATCAACAACATGATTTTCCTTACCTTTCACATATGAAATATTCATATCTACTTTACTCATAAATTCCAATCATCGACACTGATGAGGAGTCATACCATCCTAGGAAAATAAATATTCTAGGTTACAATGATTAAATTTTACTTCAAAATGCTTACCCAATAAAAATTGTTTCCATTGCTTCAAAGTATGAACAATGGTAACAAGTTATAGGTCACGAGGGGTGTAATGTTTCTCATGATCTTTTAGTTTTTGTGACTCATAAGCCATAACTAGACCATCTTGAACTAACATACCACCCAAGCCTTCTTTGGATGCATCAACCTAGATTTTAAAATTAACGTTAAGATCTAATATAATAAGTACGTGTGTTGTGGTTAACGTCTCTTTAAGCTTTTGAAAATCTTGTTCACATTCAAAAGTTCAAACAACCTTCTTACCCTTATGCTATAAGGAAGTTATTGGGTTAGCCAATTTAGAAAAAAATCAACAAACATTCTATAATAACCAACTAATCCCATAAAATTATGCACTTAATGTATATTCATAGGAGCATGCTACTCTTGAATAGCCTTAATCTTAGCTGGATCAACAATAATGCCAACCTTAGATATTATGTGACCCAAGTAGTGGATCTTAGTTTGAAAGAAAACATATTTAGATAATTTACCAGGTAACTCATTTTATCTTAGTCTTTGCAACACTAAACGCATATGTTTTTTATGTTCATATGTATTCTTAGAATAAATCAGTATGTCATCAAGGAAAACTAGATCAAACTTGTTTAGAAAATATTTAAATATTCTATTCATTAAATTCATTAATGTAGTAGGTGCATTAATTAAACCAAAGGGCATTACCATAAATTCATAATGTCCATACTAAGTTTTAAAATTGGTCTTATGGATTTCTTCATCCTTAATTCTTAACTGGTGTAACCTAATCTCAAGTCTATCTTAGAAAATATAGTTGCATCCTTCATTTGATCAAATAGATCATATATCCTTGGCAAATGATAATTATTCTTGATATTAACATTGTTAAGCATATGATAGTCAACACAAAACCACAAGGTTCCATCCTTATTTTTCACAAAGACCACATTTGCACACTACAGTGACACACTTGGCCTAATGCTACTATTTTCTTGAAATTCTTATAGTTGAGATTTTAGCTCCTATAAATATACTACATTCTTATGATAAGGTGATTTAGATGTAGGGGCTACCCCTGACATTACATAAGTAAAAAAATCAAACTATCTCTTAGGAGGCAAACCATGTAGTTTTTTTGTAAAAACATCAAAAAATTCTTGTAAAAATGGATATTCTCAGAATGATGTTTCTGCTACATGTGTTATTTCTTACGTCTATACAACATACAATTTTTAGCCTTTACTCATTATTTTTTTCACTTGTTCACCTGATAACAACTTCCATACTTTAAGTTTCAACAAACCTTTAATTATTACTAATTTTCCCATGTCATAATAACATTTAACCACTTTATTATAACAATCTAGATTAGCTTTATGCTGTTGTAACCAATGCATGCCTAAAATGATGTCAAAATAACTAAGAGGAGATAAAAATAGGTTAACTTAGATCTATAAATTATCTAAGTCTAATTTTACTTGTTCAAGACATTTAGAAACCAACACCCTTTTGCCTAAGTCAAACTTAACATCCTAACCATCCTTTAATGTCATAAGATTTAGTTTACAACAAGTTATTATTTTAAGATTATCAAAACTATCTGTTTCTCCTGAATCAAACAAAATTAAAAAAAATATCATTTAATTTACTTTTGAATTTGATAGGGGTTGCTTGAAAATATGTGTTTATATTATCCACAGTTGTATAGGCCCTATGGTTAGCTGATTGACCTACTTTTAGTTTGGGACAATCCTTGTTATAGTGACTATCACCACATTCCAACATACTACAGTTATTTGAGGTGATACATGAATGGCATTTGCCCTGTGGAAGGTACATTTTGATAACTTTGGGTCTGATTTCTCTTAAAATTTATAAACTTAGAAGAATTATAATTCTTGACATTTTTATTTTATCCTTAAAATTTATTAAAACCACTCGTACTCCTGGTACATCTTCAATTTTGATCATATCTCTTGAAATTCTTTGATGAAAGGGACATTTTATCATTTTTAAACTACTATATATCCTATTTAGAATCTTGCCTCCCCTTTTGACAAGCTTTCTCTTTCTCTTCTACCCTATGAGCAGATTCAATATTAACAATTAGAGTCTTAGGATTAGTTGTATTGACATCATGCATCAATATTTCCTTCAATCCCATATTTAATTTTTTTACTTTAGTTTCTTCATCATGCATATAATTAACATGATGTAATAGGTTAAAAAGAAAAATTGTACTTAATTACCACCATATTCTCTTATTTTAATAACTTAAATTTAGTTATCTTATGTTCCTTAAAGTAAGAGATGATATGCCTCTTCCTAAACAACCTTTCAAAAGTAGGATAGGTAAGAGTCATGACCCGATAACCCTATAAAGCATAGAGATGGTTATACCAAAGAGATATAGCTCATACTAATTAATAATTAGCCAATCTTACTTTCACATTGGAGGGAATATTGTGAAGTTTAAAGTACTTATGAAGGTGAACCAACCATGAATCAACTGCATCAACATATTCCTCACCTGAAAAGGTTGGTGGAGGTAACATTTTTTAGTTCCTTGATGATAGGATAAACCACATTTATAGGTGGTTTTGGATCTCTTTCTCACCAGCTTTCCCTTCTTATCTTAGAGGATTTTTTTAGGTAGAACACCCTCTAATTTATTTAATCTACATTCTTGGGCGTTCAAATTTTTTTGCATAGATTTCAATGCAATAAGTATCACATTCAAGACTACCTCTTGGATAGTATTAAGTTTATTTTCATCATAGTTAGGGGATCTAATATTTATTCTAGCATTTTCAAGAGGAGGTGCCTCTCTTTTAATATTATCAGTCCTACTATCTAGACCTCTACTAGGATTAACATCCCTTGGGTTTTTGTTTTTAATTTCAAATCTTGTTCTCACCATCTTGAGGTGAAATAAACAACTCAATAGGATAAACAACAAGAAAAAATCTATAAAGTTTCCTATAATAGTATAATTTACTTTGATACAAATATGTAGTAACCAATTTTTTTTTTTTAATAGTAATATAAAAAAATATGGTACAAGTACTTAATAAGAGTTTAGCATGGAAATATGCAGTGAGTTCCATAAATGTATCATAGATAATACAAAAACTAGACTAAGTCCATAAATTAATAATGACTTCATTAGGAAGTATGTTAACAACTTAGTATTCAGATAGAAATTGGTCAGTGTAGAAACACTCATGCATGCCTATCCACACAATTCAATGTGACCTTCCTAGTAAATTTATCATAAACTTATACACTTAAGTATTTTCATAGGCTAAAAAATAGCCAATACCTCAATGGATAAATTAGATAAGTTCATCAAACAGTTGTAGGAAGTAAGATAGATTCAATAAAAGAATCATTATACTAAGCTTGCATATGTAAAATCTATCAAACTCATATGTGGTAGGTAGTGATCATTGAAAGGACTATTTACAAAAGAAATACAAATCTTTGGAACACAAAAAAAAACAAAATACATGCATAGGATGAATCAAACATCAACCTACTAGGTTGCGTAGGGTGATTAGATTTTTGGTTGATTAATTCATCAGAGGAATAAGTGTATTGTGGAATCTTATTTGATTATGATAGAGTTATTTAGACTTTAATATGTTTCAAAAACCATGCTTATGTTCCATTCAAGAACAACTTATCCATTTCTCATGGTATGTTTAGCCTCGTGGCCTTAGCTTGATTGGTCAAGTTGAAAACATGTATTAATTTATTAACTTAATTAGTGTATCTAGACCTTATACTAAGTCATGAACACACAAATTCAAATATTCATTGTTTTAATTTATGTATGAGTTACAAAGAACTGTATGTGCTTATATTAGGTTTACTAATTAACCTTTGTCACTTCAGTGAATTAAATGTCACCTTTGATCAATGTATTTAAGGCTAAGTGTTTTGTTAATGATAATGCTTTAAGTCTTAGAATATTTATCTGTCTTATCTTCCAAGAAAGATTTACCAATTCCACTTAATAATTAAAACTCAAGTTATTGACCTTTAAATTTTTGTGTCATTCAATAAAAATAGGATAACTTGTCATTATTCCATAATTCAATTCTAAATAAAGAGCAAATGTTCTTCAAATACATCATGCTTCAATTCAAATAATCATTTAAATTCAAAGCATTGAATGGCTCATCTAATTACAAGCTTAATTCTAATTTAGTTTACTTAACTTTATTATATGCATAAGATTTGAATATCATTAATTTTTTTTATACTATGATTTCTCACCCCAACACTTCCTATTAATTAAATAAGGCTGTCATAATAGTCTTATTATTTTAACAATAATATTATGGTTTCCATTTAAAATGATTGCCTTCTAATATAATCCTTAAGAGGATATTAAGTTTTAATAACTCTTTAATTTCCTTAAAAAGATTCTTAACAAAGAGTCAATTTAACAATTGTAACCTTTCATAATTTAAGGTAACTATTATATTTTGTTATAGTCCAATGAAGACTTAACATATTGATATAAGAATATGATTAACACAACTTGACTATGATCTAGTAGTACAATTATTCAAATTAATAAAAATATATTCAAATACATATATTAACTTTCCAGTAGATCATATCCACTCAATTTAAAAGCAACATTTTTTTTTCAAAAACCAACTAACTCAATGCCATTTGTTTGAGATTAGAAGATTGATATTATTGATTAATCATATGAACTTTAAAACAACTTCATGAACACTTATTCAATATGTAATATAACTAATGAATTTATTCCAACTATGTGAAAAGATGCATCCACATTCTCCATTTATGCCTAACACTTTAAATATTCAATTATGAATATACATACAATAAAACATTTAAACTAATTAATATGAAACTAATGAATGAATCAATTTAACTCATGTATATGTATGTTATAAATGCCACAACAAATTTTCAAAACACACACACGCGCGCGCGCGCGCGCACACACACACACACACACACACACACACACACACACACACACACACACACACACACACACACACACACACACACACACACACACACACACACACACACACTCACTTAAGGAATGATTTGATTTTTAGAAAAAAAAATTTAATCATAATTAAATGTCAACTTTCATACACTAACTTAATTATGCAAATTAGTATAATGATCAATATTCTACATGCAATTCCAATGAAGCAAACATCCACCTCTCAAATCCCAATGATCCCAACCATAAATGGCCTTAGACCACCCTATTGATCAATTGGATGTGATTTCAAATAGATGAGAGAAGTGAGTAAGGTAACAGTGACTACTGAGCTTGATATACAAACCCAATTGATGAAAACATTCAAATAACATTGTTTACATTCATAGTTAACAAAACTAACACATTTGAAATTATTATAAATATTGAAGATCATGATATATATTTTAATATGTAAGATTAAGAGTGCAATCCATGGTGTTACACCTGCAAACCATAATCATTCATTAGGGGACAACATCAAAAATAAATACAATTATATTACTAGTAGTAACTCCAAATACAAACAATATTTTTAAAATATTTTCATATAATTAAAATGAACTTAAATAAATCAAATATATTTAAAGAATGGAATTAACAATATACTCAAAATGACATCAAAACCCTTCACAAAAAAAACTATTAACTTATAATAATCTAAATATATCATCAAAACTCTACTCAAGTTCTCATGTAAAATAACACATTCACCTAGCCAATGCAGATAAGGTCAATTGCATTATTAAAAAAAAACAACCTTGAAATCCTAAAGTGCTAGATCAATGTTGACCAATAGGGTCAAATGAAAAACATGATGAAAAGATCTTAAAGTCATTATCAATAACTGGTAATGATAATAACAACAAAATCCATCCATATGAATGATTAAAGTCAACCATTTAAAGCTCATGATATATTCCAATCATCAAACTAATCTCTAACCCAAAGTCAAATAATCATGAATAGTAATTAAATCGAAGGACCGATACAGACTTACCATATAAGTCAAAAATCTCATAATGACCAAATCAAATATCCTGATCGTATGGCTTTTGGATTCAACACATTATAATAATTAAGAAAAATGTTTTAAAAAAATACAAATGGTATTCTAACCCCACCTAAAACTCAAGTATTTCATTATATTATTTTAAGGCCATGACATATTAACAATGCACAGGTTTATTCTACTAAAAAATAACCTAGAAATAAAAACTAGAAAATAGAGATTAGGGTTTCAGAAAAAAAAAAACTCATTTTCAGTTGTTCATGTCTGTGGCATAATGACCTTTCAAATACAACACAAGAATTTCCATAAATAATAAATACATGCATACAAATTATATATTGTTTCAAATTTAACACCAATAGAATCCATATTGCATGCTACAATAAAGGTGGTAATGGTTTCTATTTCTATTTCAAAACTAATACAAACCAACCCAAAACAAACCCTACATGGTTTATTTCAACATTATTAGCAATCCATAATATAAATAAAATATCATGCTTATTTTCATCCAAAACCCAATTCAAAATGAAATAGGTCAAACCATAAAACAACACAAAAGTTAAAATGCAATACCTATTTGTATACTAATCAACAAAATGCAAAGGAATGATGAGTTTTTCACATACTTCTAACCTTTTTCCCTCTATTGAATGAAAGTTTAGTTAATTCCTTTAACCAACTTGAACCACCAAAAATACTCCACAAAAACCCATTACATGGTCGACAAGGCAAATAAAATACTACAGTTCAAACTCTGAAGAAAACTCATGCATATAACTGCCTCTATATTTCCCTTGGTCTCCTTACATGAAATCTTACATAGTTTTCTCAAGCGTAGATCTTTCAAATGACAATGCAAAAATGATCAAGCAAAAACCCTAATAGGGTTAAATTTTTCTTGACTTAGTTACATCAAATGGTGTAATAATGCCATCAAACAAAATCAAACAACCAAATAAATACCTAAACTAATGCCAAGACCTAAGGTGGGTCGTGGTTACCAATTACCTAACCAAATAAAAGATAAGACTTGGTTTGACTAAATAATGAATGCAAAAAGAGTCCCATAAAGTGTCCCTCTATGCCACTAACCAATTTTATAATGATCACAATTAAAGATTAATGACACTAAATCAAATTCAAAACAGGTTTGTGATAACAACTAAATGCTACTCATAGGCCAACACAAGTCAAAAGACTTAAGTGATTCTCAACAATGTCAGCAAGTATCAAATCAAGTTTAAGAATTGAAATAAAAAAATTAGTAAAGCAATCAACAAGGAGTCAAAAATAACTCAAGACTCAATTATTTTAATATGCATATGACTCAAACACATTATAAACATTCAAAACTCAATTTTTTTAATTTTATGTTCATTATTTATTTTTATTCAGTTTTTCATCCTCATAGGACTGCTTAGAGTCACATCCAACCTAACTCATATCATATACTTGCAGTCATAATAGACCATTAGTAGCATTTGTACCATATAAGAGTAATAAATGTAATAACAAAACTAAATATAATAATATGATTGAAATGAATAATGAATCAATAACTCATTAAGTATAAAATATCCAATGCTACAATGAAAGTACATAATAACCATTAACTCATAATATCCCACTAATCACTCACAGATCAAAACATCATAAGGGATAAAGTCATAAATTGTAGAAATGTATCACACTAGTGAAAACTAAATAATCATGTCTCAATAGTTGATAATAAAAACCATAATCAACAAGTGAAATTAATGTATCAAAACAAGATCATGACAACCTTAGGGTTGGCCTAAACCTATCCCATGCCTTAATGAGCACTAGATTAGTATATATACACTACTTTTATTCCTTTACCAATTAGATGGAAATCAAATGCAAATACATACAAAAAAACTCATAAATAGTTATGCAAATCAAGGTCATTAATCCCTTATATGCCCTACTTCTCTATATAGCCACTTAAAACATTCTTAAGCTCATACTACTCAGACTTATAGTCTCAAGCACACTCAAAACACTCAAGCTAACACTCATACTAATATTCACTTATACTTGCACCAAGCACTTAAATAGGATAACTACATCGGGCTTGATCCCCTCTTGAGATATTGGTATGTAGGTGACTCTCAAAATAATGAAGTGTTTTGGTCATGTCCAACCTACCCAGCTAACATTATACTTTTGATAATTTTGCTCCTCAAATACCCTAATAATATGGATATCTATAGTTTTTATCCCAAATCAGTAAAAAGTAGCTCATAGTCAATGAATCAGGGTTCATCCTCACAGGCATAGTTGTCTCAAACTAAGTCAAAGGCATATCCAAAATATCATAGTCCCTACCTGCAAGGGAGATTGTTGTGCCCTTGAAGATAGTAGTGCAATGTGCTACTTTCCAAAGGACTATGCTACTATTCAAGAGGAATTCTAAGTCCATATTCTAGTTAACGACACTTTAGTTAGCTTCTATGATAGTTTGCAACCTCTAATTTATTCATCTCAATTAGCTTCTAGTTAAGTACATACTTGTGTGATTCATTACTATTATTAAAATAATCAGATTAGATTAATTATTATATAAATTAATATATATATATATATATATATATATATATTGTGTATTTATACCCTAGTTTAATATTTTGACCTTTAACAACATAGGGTTTTACATTTCATAAATTCCTTAAAAGTTAAATCAGGTAGTCATGCTACTTGTGGTAATTTTATGTATTGCTTTTATTTAAAGCTTTCATTGATTTATATTATTGCATGTATTGTGACTGTAAGTCTTATGATAGCTAACATGATTCTAAAATCTATCCATATAATTTAATATAGCATCATATCTATACGAGCTTAACCTCATTTTGTATACAAATTTAATTTTAAGATTTTTAGTTTTATTTTGAGTTTCAACCCCATATTTTAATGGCCTACTACAAATAACCAATCTTATGTTATCACCTCACCCTTATGGGCTTTTGGTTGATAAAAATATTAGTTAATGTTGTGAGGTGCTTAGGGTTTGGAAAACATTAGTGTAATCCATTTAATTTGAAAAATCTACCACAAGGTTTTTTTTGCCTCTACAAAAAACTATCTTTTTGTATCAAGTTCTAATTCAGCTTTCATATGGAAGTTTTGAGCCACTTTGAGAATTACGAAAAAAAATCAAATTTCTCATTTGACCTAAAACATTAAAATACAATAGATCTTTTTGTATATAAAAAATTATTATTATGTATCAAGTGTTGATTCAACCTTTGTGATGCAATAGGAAAAACACTATTCATGCAACACTATTCATGAGTATTTTTCACTAATGATGTGGAAAACACTATTCATCTTGGTGAGGTGTCATAGAACTATTATTTATTGGATTAGGTGGCATGGGGCACATTTATATGGAGTCACATGGAAGCACATGGTGGTGGCCTCTCTTGTCTAAAGTAGACACTCATTTTTTTACCTTTAACATGTGACAAGCCTTTCACTATTCATCAATAGTGTTTTCACATGTGAAGGTGGTGCCAACTTTCCAAAGGTGCTTGTTCTTGGTAAAAGATGACCCCATGAAGCATGTGGTGTGGGATTTCCTTGTCTCTTATCATGATTCATCTATGTTGGGTGTGGAATTTGATCTCTCTTTCATTTCCTTGAAAATTTATAAAAGAATGCATTCCTTTGCTTATTAGTTAGGTTGAGTTGGGAATGGGGTGAGTTTGGTAATAGGCTTTGGTAATAAACTTGAAATCCTATTGAAATATTCCTTGGCATGTGGCCAAGTTGTGTATTATGAGAGAGATAAGCTTGATGAAGCTTGAGTATTGTGTATTTTGAATGAGAGAATGCTGAATTTGTGAGTTAAATTCATGATATGTTTATGTGGGTTATGAGAATTATTAATAGGAATATGGATTGTTGAATCCATTATGTGGTTGAAGGCCACATCAATTGGTATCAGAGTTGAGGTATATGGAGTGTTGACTCCATCAACTGGTATCAGAATAAGTTAGAATCTTGTTGGGAGGAGAAGATTATAGAGTGAATGTGTTTTGTTTTATAGGTTTTTGAAGATGGAAAATAAGTGTGGTAAATTATCACCAAAAAAATAATGGGATAAGAAGCGGAAGACTTGGAGTAGACTATTGGAGTGGCTACTAGAAAGAGTTAAATATTATGAAATTGAAGAATTTATGTGGGAGATAGTAGACTTCTTGAAAGTAAAAGTGGCTACATTGAGGAGAGAGATAGCCATGTGGAAGAAGGATCAAGAGTGAAACCATGGAGAGTTGCAAATGGAGGAGAAAAAATTAATTAGAAGAAGAAGGTTGTCATGGATGATAACAAGAGAGTAAGGTTATCATGTGAGGATAACAAATCTGATTTTAAAATCAACAAAGAGGAAGAGGCTTATGAGTCGCCCATTATTGAAGACATCCTTGTGAAGAATGAAGAGAAGATGAAGGAAAGTTGCATCCATGTAGAGTTGATTGAGAATGAGAAGTAAAATCATATAGAGTTGCAAGCTTTTTTGGAAAAAGCTATGGGTGAAGAGGATGTGGTGCAAGAAAATGCACACATGGAGATCTTGGTAGATGTGCAAGTAAATACACATGTGAAGAGTGAAGAGGATGGGGAAATAACCGTGGGATTTGTTGTGGATGGGAAATTGATAGCCCATAGTGAAATTAAAGAGCATGAGGTGCATGCTGAAATTGATGAAGAGTTGTGTGTTTCTTGTGAATTAACTTTGGGTGAAGATGATGTGAAAGTATGTGAACAGGAGGAGATTATGGATAATGAATATTTAAGCCATGTAGTATGGCATTTGAGTGAATTAAATTGTATCCATGAGGATTTTCAAGGAGAGAAAGATTGCATCTATGAGGAGTTGCAAGGAGAGAAAGATTGCAGCCATGAGGAGTTGTAGATAGAGGTAGAGGAAAGCTGGGAAAAGTTGAATGTTTCTTGTGAAGAAAATTTAGAGTTGGTTTTTGTGCAAGTGAGTGTATATGAGGAGAATATGAAGAATGATTTTATTTCCATGAGAGATGAGATGCAAGTGGTGATGTTGTGTTATGTGGAAGATGATCTAATAGACGGTTGAATGATGGGTGAAGAAATCCATGTGGGATTTTCGTAGAGGTGGATGGTTAGTGGTGGGCTTGGGATCACATGGGATTATGAGATGCATGGTAGAGCATATTGGTGAAAGAAGATGGTTTTGTGTGTGTGTGATCCCATGAGTGTTTGTAGTGGGTACAGTCCCACATGTAAATCCATTGGGATATGGATATGTTTTTGGTGGAGGATAGTTTATGGTCATGTGAGGATAGTTTTGAGACCAATGTGTAGATGCTAAAAGTGGAGAAAGAAAAGGGATATTATCTGGGTAAACTATCATATTGGAAAGGGATGTTGTGATCATTACCCTTCATGACCAAAAGAGTAGTACAACCACTTACCCCATCTATGTGATCAAGGGATCATATTATTTATCTCGAGTGCCTGATGCAAGAGCATCCCAAGCTTCAGGCAATCTTGCATCACCCAAAAATAGAGTGGTGTGATTTTCTCTTTGTTAGAAATAAATAGAAAGAATATAATCCATGCAACTCATAGGAGTTGAGTTGATTTTAACTAGAGGAGAATGATGTAGTAGGAAAAATATTATTCATGCAACATTATTCATGACTATTATTCACTGATCATGTGGAAAACACTATTCATCCTAGTGAGGTGTCAAAATGGTATTCTTGATTGGCTTAGGTGGCATGGGGCACATTTCTATGTATTCACATAAAAACATATGGTGGTGGCCTCTCTTTTTTAAAATGGATACTCTTCCTTTTGACCTTTGACATGTGATAAGCCTATCATTATTCATCAATAGTGTTTTCACATGTGAAGGTGGAGCCAACTTTCCAAAGGTGCTTGTGCTTGGTCAAAGATGACCCCATGAAGCATGTGGTGTGGGATTTCTTTGCCTCTTGTCATGATTCATTCATGTGGAGCATGGATTTTGGTCTCTCTTTCATTCTTCCTTGAAAATCTAGATAAAAGAATGCATTCCTTTGCTTATTAGTTAGGCTAGGTTGGGAATGGGGTGAGTTTGGGAATAAGCTTTGGGGACAATCTTGAAAGCCTCTTGGAAGCCTCCTTGGCATGTGTCCAAGTTATATATTGTGAAAGAGATAAGCTTGATGAAACTTGAGTATTGTGTATTTTGAGAATTAATGAGAGAATGCTGAATTTGTGAGTTGAATTCTTGATATGTTTATATGGGTTATGATATTTATTGAGAGGAATATAGATTGTTGAATCCATTATGTAGTTGGAGGTCACATCATTTTGTAAGGAAGTTTTGGGCCACCTTAGGATTCAACCAAGAATAAAAGTGATATGTTTGACCTACAAATTTATGAAGTGATAGATATAGATCCTAAGAATAAACTTTCTTTTTGTGTTAGGTATAGATTCAACGTATTTTTAGTGACATCAAAATTCTTATCAACCATTAAAAGTTTTTTGGGTCAGTTTATTTTTTACAAGTAGGCATAGTATGTGTTTTAAGCACTTTTATTATTTGTTGAGATTCATAAATCGCTGTTAATTTTAGGATATTCAAAATTCTTTTGACATGTATTTTTTTAGTAGAAACCTCTTAAGTTAAAACTATGTTCTGGGAGTTTTAAAACTCACATTAAATATTATTTTAGGAAAAGAGGTAATTAATTTTACATGATCTATGGTTTAAGGGGTATTGTCCCAATATTTAAGCTATTAGACAATCTTGTATATAGGTTTTAGCTTCCATATACCTCACAGTACATAGGAAGTACCTAGGATTTTCCCTGTAGCCAATAGGAAGCCTCTTGATTTTTTGATTTTGTAGTGCATCAGTAAGTGGTTAGCCCTGAAAAGTTTCTCTCTACATACTTTAGAGATAGGGTAGTGCAGCTATGAGAATAGTATAATTTTATGTAGTCATTAGCGTTTAGGCTGTGTTTACTATTTATGCTTGGGATTAGTATATCAAAGAGCTTACAGATCAAACACACCGAACATAGTAATTATAGAGAAATTTAAGGTATACTTGGAAGTTTTGCACACTATTTACATATCTTTATTCAAATTTAAAATTCTTGTTGAATTATAGTATTAGAAGACTTGTTGAGTTAAAGTAAAAAATTCTTATTTCAGATTTAATGTAGAAACATTATTTTAAAATGTAGTTTTTAAACCAGAACAATAAAAGAGAGGTGCAAAGGGCATGTTTGATAGAAAGCAAAAATCTTAAATACCCTTTTATCTATTTAAAAAATATTTACTTGCAACAAGTTTTGGTGCTACACCATGACCAAAAAATTAAATAAGCCTATTTTTTTATTCATATATTTTTTTAAACCAAACTTGCTGTTGTTAAATAGATGTCATTTGTAACCAGGCAATAAAACTGTGACAAAAAAATAATACAATTATTAATCAATATAATATATAAAAAATTTAATACAAAAATCTTAAAATTCATATTATCGAAATATCTATTTAAAATAATTATTTTTATTATTATATATTTTTAAAATTATACAAATATATACACAATAAACTTTATAAAAATTATATATAAATATAAATAATACATCCAAATATCACAAAACATACAATTAAAAATTAAATATAAAATCCTTATCCCAAAAATAAAAAATGATAATTTTTTTTTATCACAATATTCATTCAATAATATGGCTATAAATAAAAACTTATTACAAAGCCCGAAAAAGTCAACTGCCCGTTTTTCTTTTAGATGGCCACGACCACCTTAGCCTCGTTTCCCCAATTTTCTCTGAAGTGCGAAGACTTTAACCTCAAATTTTCCTTTATTTTTCTTTCAAATTTTCCTCATTTCACCAATATTATTTTCCTTTTGAAAGAAATTTATGGAAAGTATAATTGCATTTGGGGATTTGAATTCGGTGAAAGATACATGCCAAAAATTGTATTCAAATTCGTACCCTCATGTAGAAATATGTAATTAGAGGGGTTTTTTTTTTTTTTTTGGTTAAGATAAATGCCATGGATTTGCAATATATTATAATTTTTATAAATAGTGAAAAGTATATTGTTAGATATTATTATCGATGTATTATTATGTTTATAATTAGTATTGATTTGTAGTTACTTAAATTTGATATAAGTTATATAGTTACGGTATTTTTTTAATGTTTTTATGCATTTTATATATTTATGTTTGTGTGTGTGTTTACGGTACACTTTTTTGCATATCAAATTTTTCATAGTCTTATAACATCTACTTTTTTCCTTGAACACTTTCAGATTTATTAGTTGTTTGTATCATGATCCATCTAGTCATCTTCTATTCAACCGAGTCTTTTTCCAACTTGATGGTTTCTGGTGTAGAACAAGATTACAAAGAGGGTTAATCTAACATTATTGAATAAAATCCAAAATGAATTCAAGAACTAACACTCTAAGCTTGTTCCCTAGAGTGAACAAAACTTACTAGACAAGGAAATAATAAAAGAAGACGAACAAGACATTTACCATCCTTGAAGAACTATTTTACAGAGGCTTGAGATCGGTTTATGAACAAATAATCTTTATCAATGCACTTGTTCATGCCAACATCTCCCCTTGTCCACTAATGGTTTTGATCAATCAACAATGAGGAAATGATGAAACTTTTAGAATGATTTCTGCATTATATCTTTGCACAAAAAAACTTGTAAAAACACTGTGAGAACCTTAGTATTTATAGTTTTTATGAAATGATACCAACAGTCCATCTCAAGATAAAGATGTGTGGTCCAAGATTGATTCAATTTTGGAGGCCAAATACATTAAATTTTACAATCGATATTGCATTGATTAGGCATGGTTCAACGTTTCTAAATTTTATTGAATTTATGTTGATATTTTGGATTTTTAACTTTTGTGATTGATAATGTCACATTTTCATATATTTGTTAAATTTTCATTTTCCAAAATTAGATATTCACTAAGTTGACATGGATTTTTCTCTTAACTATTTAATTGGATTTGATTGATTAAGTAATCTTGATTTGCCATTTTAGAAATTTTGGAATTTGATAAGTTGTCTCACATACTTGGTCAAAAATGTCAATTTGCTAGGTCACAATTTGAGTGGAGATGAATTAGAAGAATGTGATGATTGCATATAGGGTAATGCCTCATTTAGAGATACATTGACATGATTCATAATATTTATGTCCGATGCATAGAAGAATATGGGATGTTCAGTGATTTTAAAGCTTAATTTGTATTATTTGTAACAAGTCATTCTGATTGTAATTTTGACACAAGAGTGATGATAATTGAGTGTCTACATCTAATGTCATGGAAAATGGCCCGACCACTTTCATCTTTGCTAAAAATAGTCAAGTTTACTTTATGGGTCCTTTACGCGATGTGTTGATTTTTGATGCCTTGATTTTTAGTTCTCACCTTTTTCCATGGTTGACCTATAAGAAAATGTGTTTAAATTTCAATTCAAAGGAGCCTCTATATACACATGTAACCTAAGTTATTTATAATCAACTATACTCAATTAAAAAGTTTATATCACATAAATATCCATTACACACTTGCCAAGGAGACTATGAATTAATCATATTTTCCCCACTTTATCTCTTGAAATATTGTGGTTATATGCTTGTACCAAAATAAGCTTGCATTAAGGAACATATATATTTATCATTGATTATGTTATGGTGAGGAGGTGAAGTCCTTTCTCTTACTTGGGTTGCATCACTCACATACATAGAAATACATGAGCCCTGAATTTGAATATAGGGGATACATAATTGTAACCCTCATGGGGAATCGAGAAACTAACTTTATATATTTTATATATCCTTGTGAAATTGTGACAAATTTAGGTCAATTGAAATGACAAGAGATTCAAATAGTTGTACACACTCATTATACTTAGAGAAGAAAGATTCCTAGACCTCTACTATTGCTAAAGCTTCCTAGAATGTTTTAGATCCCTAAGATCAATAATCCCATATTTATACTTGCATTTACATTTGGAAAAAATAAATTCACTAACTTCCAAAATGGGTCAACCATATTTGTGGTTGCCAAAAGTGGTCATCATCATAAACACAATCTGATTCTTGGGATATCTTTTGATTCATTCCAAATTCTATTTTCTGATGTCATAGTCATTTTTAGAACTTAGTTAGGTTACATTTAGGTACGTATCTCTATTTACCAATCTCTTTCCATTTTTAATTTCAATTATCAATCATTTCAAATTTCCCCTTTCAATTTCAACATTAAGACATTTTGGAGGTTTGATTTACTATATTTATCTTAGATATCACTAGTGTCATTATTTTACAAGACTGGCTTAGTATTTTAAACACTTGTGTGACCTTTCTATAAAACATTTTCATAGACCATATACTTGCAATCATATAATCTTAGAGTTAATGCTCTATTTCCATATAGGGTTTGATGTTGTGGTTGTTTCAAATCTCATTTTTAAAACATGATCCATGTTAAAATGGATTTGATATGTGCCAAGAAGTATTTAAAAGATATCAAAACCTAAAAATGGCCTTGATATATATATATATATATATATATATATATATATATATATATATATATATATATATATATATTAGTTTGTTAATTAATGATCTAAATTATGTGTTATTAACATGTTTGTTAAATTTTGATTATTCTTGTGTTTATTCTCAACCTCTCAACTCTTCTTGTTCTTCCCTATCTCTCTCTCATGCTTTTTTGTCTTTGTTATAAGATTATCTAATTTTGGTGGCAACTTTCTAGAGCATCCCTTGTGCATGTGGGTATTGTTGTTCGTCTTCATTAACTAAAAGTATAATCATCCCCTTTATCTCTCCTTATATTTTATCTATTATATGCCATTTTACATACCATTAAAGTATTAATTTAAAATCCATTTCGTATAAGTATAAAAGTAATGTAGTTTATTTATTATCAGAGATATATATGATATTATTAGAATTATATTGAGTTTTCATATGAATTTAAGAGAGGTCTAGTAATCATTAGAGAATTGATCGTTTTTAAAACAAGAATTACTTGTGGAATAATTAGAACATAAAATTAAGGATTATATATTATACAATTATTTTTGTTGGTTGTGAAGCTAGTATTCATATTCACTATTCATAAACACTATTCATGGTGACATGGCATGCAAGTGATGTGGCATGAAAGTGATGTGGCATGCAAGTGATGTGGTAGGAAGGTGATGTTGCATAACCCCATGAAGGGTCTTAATGTGATCAGGATGATGTGACAAGTGTGGGGCCTAACACTCCACTAGAGGACATGGGTTTTATACCTAGTAGTCATATGTGGTTTGTCATGTTGTGCAAAAGATAAATGGTCATGTATGGGTCAAATTTATAAAGGAACCTATGATTCACATGTGTGGGAAAATTTAAATGTTATTGAAACACCTTTTGAACTTGTGTGTGCACATGGATGAAGAAGATAAAAATATCCCTATTGGTGATTAGCTTCACATGTGTGAGTGGGGTACCATGTTTGGAGTCACATGGAATGTCTTGGATGTCACCTAAAGTGGAGCATCCACTTTATTCATCCTTGGGAGATGAAGATAAGAATGTTACTATTGCTATTTGGACTCACTTGTGGAAGTGGGGCATAGGTTTTGGAGCCACATGAAGGTCGACTTGGATCTTGTCTAGTGAAAGGTATTTTTTAATGAATTTTGGCACATGGGGACAAACCCCACTAAATATCAATGTTTACCCACTAAAATGTGGCATATTTTTGGGCCTACTATGTGTTTTTATATCTATCTATTCTCATTATCAGTGCTATAAAGCATGAAACTCTCCCTTATAATTGTTATCCATTTCATGGATCACTTTTGGATCTATGAAAACTTGAGATTGAAAGTTAGGAGGTTGGAGATTATAAGGATTGTAATCTTAACTCACATAGATGCTTGGGTTTTAGGCATCATTCATGCTTAGGTGGTTAGAATATATAAGGCTTAGATGAGAGCATGGTTCACCTAGATTGTTGGAAGCATGGGGATCCTTAAGGTTAGAGGTTAGAGCATGGAAGCTTATTTTACTTGGATCACTTGGATGCTTTGGTATTAAGTATTGTATTCTTAGATGTAATAATAGAGATGGAGGTTGATGCTTGGATCTTACCTTGGATGCTATAGATGTTAGCATTATATTGATTGCATGTTACATCTTTGAGGTTAGAGAATGGAAGGCTTTGTTAAAAATTTGGCTCACTTGAGTGTTTGGTTGTTATCACTTGAAAGTATTTACTAATAGGATATATTGTATAAGAGAGTTATTGATGTAATATGAATTCTAGATGCTGCCTTTGTCCCATTATGTTTCCCTAACTAGTTTATCAGGGTTTTTACATATATCTTGTGTAATGTGTTCTCTCCTATTGTGTTGTTTTTTGTATCTTATTTTATTTCCACATTAATTCTTGCACATGTTTAGGATTATGTTTTGGTTCTTAATAAGTGGTAACAAATTGAGGTTTTAGCTATTAGTACTTGATCCATGCATCTGTGTTGATCATAATAAGTGGTATTAGAGCCATGGTTGTTTGGTTGATTTTGTGCAAGTGGAAGTTATATGCAATCATAAATACATCATGCATATAAATCAATCCTAACTTAGAGAAGATATATCATACCATACACTTCTGATTAGGGATACATTAGATAATAAAGAACATGACTAATATGGGGATCTGCTAGACCCAATTAGGGGATCTCTTACCATAATACACTATGATAGGGATGGTTCCAAAGATCCAATCAAACACAATCACTCAATAACCCTAAGGGAGTCCTATGTATTTGATATCTCACTAAACTAATAATAAGCAAATCAAATCTAATCTAGTGCTCACCAAAGCATATGGCATAAAATGAGGGTTAGAAATAATAAAAGCAAACATACATAGAAGACATATACTCATGTACATGTATACAAAATCCTAATGCATGGAAGAATAGTTTAAATTCATATCTATCTACTCTTACAAAAGAGGAACAAAGTTAGGAATACTTACAATTGAAGATGAAACCCTCAAGCCTCAATCTTTCCCTTGGCCAAGGTGCTTTGTAAGAGGTTGTTATGGTATGTAAGGTGATAAGGATAAATTAGATCTAGGCTACACAACCTATTAATGGATCTAAAATACTTTCTCCATAAGACAAGATTCGTATCTCCAAAGAAAGTATAAAACCTTAAGCTTGCTCCTTAAATAGAATGGTGGATAATCAAATGTGCAATAGATCTTACTTATTCTCTTCTCTTAATAATGGAAAAATGAACTTGTATATATAGGTGGATTTAAACTTAATCCCTTCTAAATTATTTGGCCTATAGGGTTGATGCAGTCAACCTAACACAATTTTTGACAATGAACCATGATAAAAATTAATTAAGTCGATAATGTAGGCATATTATCAAAATAATACAGGGTCAACATAGTCGACATAGTTATAAAACTATTGAAAGGAGATTTAGGTTAGGGAAAGGCTAAATGAATATGGCAAATGAATAGAGGAGGTTATAAATAGGAGGATAATCTTAGGGAAATGGTTTTTAAGAGATAATTGTGTAGATAATAAGTGGTAAAAGGGATAATAATCTTGTGAAGCACCAATGGTCTACCCACCTCTTTCTCGATGCATCCCTTAAGGTGTGTACTCAGAGAGATTGAGACTCAAAAGGTTCTTGCAAGATAGAGAGCATCATTAATTGATAAAACTTTAAAAGTACTATGTGCATAGATATGACCCACTCGAAGGTCATCATGTGTCACATGAGTGTGACACGGGATGGTGCTTCAGGAGTAGAACATGATAACACATAATGTTGATGCTAAGTAAAATGTAGTAAGGAGCAAATAAGGTAAATGAAAGGACAACATTGAGAAATACATACCTTTAATTACCTTAGTGTTATATATAAATAAGGAGACTGCAAGAGAAGTGAAGGCATCCAAATGTAAAGAACATTAGGTGAACCTGTAGAGATAGTGCAAAAAATAGCCAAAAATTAATTTTTTTGGAATAGGCATATAGTAATGGAAAAAATTCTATCCAATGTCAGGATTCTATAACATTTTACAATTTGGAAAAAGAGTTAGTAGAGACAAATATATGAGGGTCTTTAGGAAAATTGGCAAATTAGGAGTGTCAAGGCAAAGTTAGAATATTGATGAAAAATGAATGAAAAAATTATGGCAAATGAATGACAAATGATTTTAGAAAACAAAAAATCACATTGGAAATCATGGAAAACATAAATGGCAAAAATGAATGTAGAACATACTAAATAATGTTGGGAAGCATGTAAGACTTAAATGACAAATGAAATATCAATGCAAAACAAATCTAACAAATATATGTAAGTGACAAGTAACTCCATGTAAGATAAGCATGTAAAATCAAACATAAATAAAAACATGATTAAATGAAAATGAAATGTAATTCAAGATGTGAGACAAACATGAAGAAGTCATACATAAAGAAAAATATGCAAGAATACCAAATGCCATATATCATATAAGTGAAGTCCACAAAATTCAAACAATAACATGATAAATAGATGAAAATTAAAAGATCTAAAGGATGAAAACTCAACCTTAGTGCTTTTTCTTAGATATAATGTAATAAAACACAACCACCTAATGACATGACTAGTATGACAATGAGATGGTGTGGTAAGAAAATGGTGTAAGGGTATTTTTGAGGAAGGCCTAGTCTTTTGCATGGTCTTACAATACAACTCATAAAATATAAACCAAGCATAATAAGGTAGATGTGTTTAAGAATGTGATCAACTACAAGCAATATCCAAAAAGGGGAATGTAATTATTATATGTGATGTGAATAAAGAATGTGAGGTACCGCATAGGTAATGTGAACATCTTTAGCAAGAATGAGACACACTAGGCAAGTGAGAAAGGCTAAGAACTATCAACACCAAGGACTTGGGAAATTTTGAATAATGAACACAAAGCTTGGGCTAACAAGTGAAATATATAGATCATCTCATGAAGGCTATATGCATGAAAAGTAAAATGGACCTACCTTCCCACAACATGTTCCCCATTCCTCAGGACCCCTTATAAAACCATTGGTCTACTATGAATATTGGGTAAGTAAATTGTGACTAAAATAAGTAAAGTGCACAAAAAAAAAACACGAGACAAAAAGTAGCATGTAAGATCTAAGCTAACATTTGTATCAAAGATGATCATGCAAAATATAAGTCTATAAGTCTTAGAAGGTTTTTTGAAGCTTAATTTTTTTGTTGTTATGCATTATAGAAAAAGAGTGGGCATAATAAGATGCCCCAATGGGTAAGTGGAAGTAGGTATGGGCATCACAAGATGCCCCAACATGTGAGGTGGAGTGAGGTAACATTGAATTGTTAAAATGATTTACATTGGATTTGTAGGTGCATTTGGAGATAGGTAAATGTATTGGTTTGTTAGATTTTAGGGATGTTATATGTGACATATGGTGTGTAGGAGAGGTATGAAGAGGTAAAGGAGGACCATGTATGATATGCATTGGAGTAGGTATTTAAACTAGGTACTCATTTGGTTTATGTGACCTAAAAGGTTAAGGTTCAATGGATGCAACTATATTTTTAAAGTTGTTCATGTTAGTTATCCTTTCCTTATTGGTGTAGGAAGAAGGATCAATTCTGTTTTGAAAAAAATTAGTGGATGAGGTTTAGGTATGGGATAATTATTGTTGTTCATTAGGTAGTTGATGTTGATGTGATTATGGTTCTTGAGATTGAATTTGAGAATCTTGAGTATAGTCTTGATAATGTTGTTTTATTAGAGTATCAAGATTGAAATGTGGACCAAACAAGGAAGAAAGAAGAAAGCAATGAATATTAGACAAGACTCATGAGAATGACCTATAGTAACATGCCACCAATAAAATTTATCAAGATTATACCATTTTGGAGTAGGTTTGGAAGGATCAAAGCTCGTGGGTTCAGAGGGTGGCAATTTATTCTTAAGTTGTTCTAGACTCAAGGGAGAGTGAATTGGGTTAAATATTGGTTGAATTGGATGCTCCATTTGAGGTTGGGGAGGCTTGGATGAAGCAATGTTATGAGAAAATGGTTGGAAAGGTTCTTTAGTAGTTGTTTGAGGTGTTTGGAATTGATACATAATAAAGTCTTGCCTTTTTTCTTGGTCTAAGGCTTCGTCTAAAGTTTTAGGAGAAAATATTCAAACTTTGTATTGAAGGGGAGCTTTAAGAGCAGTCACAAAAAGTTTTAAAATAGTATCATCATTCATGTTAGGGTCCACTTTATGAGCGAGAGAATTCCATTATTTTATGAAAATATGAGTAGATTCATTAGGAAGTTTCTTGGCATTGATGGAATGGCTAAGGTAATTTTTCGGAAGGTCATCATGTTGGAATTCCTTCACTAGAGCATTGATTGAATCCTCTAGTTGTGAGATGGAATGCGAAAGAATTTGGTTGTACCATTTAAGTGCATCACCAATATATTTTTAGCTAAGAGCTTGGTGGTAGTAAAGGTGTTAGTTTGGATCCATTATTTATAGAGATTACCAAAAGACTTAACAAAGATAGTAGGGTTCTTAGTCCCATTATATGTGATAAATTGAGAAATGTTTCCAATATCTATGGATGAAATGAATGGGGCTACAGGTTTATTTTTAAGATGTTGAAGCATTTTGTTATTCATTGGAGGTTGAGGGATGACATTCCCATTGACATCTCTAAGAGGAGGAGGGACAAACTTTTAATTTGGTTGAGACATGATGACATGAGGTGGTTGACTAATCATGTTGAATAAATGTTATTGCATGTTCATCATTTGATATTGATTTGTTGTTTGCATGCTGTTCATTTGTTGAGCTATTTGTGCCATAATTTGAGTAGTATCAATCCATGAATTAGTATTTGAAGGTGGGGTATTAGTGTTGCTGGGAGGGGGGTTATTTGGTGGAATATTCACAACATTGGTATTGGGAGGAGGATTACAATGAAGGACCTCAACTACAATACATTGTGTAGTGATTGGTTTTAGATTAAGAGAAGATGAAGGAAGAAAGTGAATAATTTCATTTGAAGTAATGAAATAAGTGAAGTTATGATCTAAATCCTTTATTATGCAGTGTTATTGACTAAGGGAAGGCTAAAAATATGACATCATTATGAGATAAGACTAGATAACCACACACATAATAATTGTAAAATAAAAGAGACATGAAGGAACATACAAGAGTATAGAGTTGATAATGTCAACCTAATATAGGAAACTAAGGCTAAAAACTATATAGAGTCGATAGTATAGACCTAGTACAAGAAACTGAGGTTAAAAAATGTACAGAGTCAACACTATCAACCTAGTACTAGAAATAGAGGCTAAAAATTGTACAGAGTTGATAATATCGACCTAGTACAAGAAATTAAGGCTAAAAAACTATATGGAGTCGACAGTGTCGACCTAGTACTAGAAATAGAGGTTGAAAATTATACAAATTTTACATGATCAACCTAGTACTAGAAATAGGGGTTGAAAAAGTGTATAGAGTTGATAGGGTCGACATAGTAATATAGGCAAGGGAAAAATAGATAGTCTATAAGATATTGTGTTGAGTAGAATGACTATAACTAAAACAAGAGATTTTTTTCAAGTATTTTTGAAAGAAAGAAATGAAAGGAAACACACAATCAGTTGAGTCAAAGAGGTTGATCCAATTTAGGCACACAACATAAAACCTTCCACCAACACTGAAAAATTTGAGCAAAGAGCAAGCAGTCAACTTAGAAATTAAAAATCTAACTAAGTGGTCAACCTGAATTTTGTTAGATTATTAGAGTATAATTTTAGATGTGATAGGAAGTTGGTTTTAAATAGAGAACTAAAAAACAATCTAAGGATGGTTTTATGATGTTTAGGATAGAAGGGATATGTATTGCCAATGGTACTGGATTGGTATTGTGGCCTACCCCCTACTTCACACACCATAATGATAAGGGTGTCAGGTGCTTAGTCAATAAATACCATTAACTTTGTGTTTATATTTGGCTAGAAAACCAAGTTGACTTCCCCATTGGTGATGAAATCCAAGTAGGTAGGCCTTGGGTAGATAATTATCAGAGTGTGTTTTATGATTTTATGATTTAGTAATTTGTGCATAAAAGAGAAAATAGTGTAACAAAATGGTATATTGAAAAACCACCTAATTAGACTATATGATCTATTCTAAGCATGTAAGCAATAAGAAATAAAAGTTTGAGCTAATTACTAGTATATAAGTGTTAATTACAACTTTAAAACATAGTACAGTGTCATTTTAGATGACAATATATGCAAAGATTATAGAACAAAGTTGATAATGCTGCTAATGTACTATGGAAGCAAGGGTCTTAAAAAGAACTACATCAACAATGTTGACCTAGTTTTCTAGATGGAAGACAAAAAATAGAACTACATCAACAAGGTCAACCTAGTTTTTGTACAAGGGTAGTTTTAATGAATGCAAACTATGAAAAACATAACTAAAATGAATAACATAAACGAAAAAGAAAGAGACAAAGGAAACTTGGTGGGTTGGAAGATGCTTAGAATTTGTAAAATTTCTGTTAAAGCTACTTGAAAGTTCTACCAACTAAGTCGATAGGGTCAACCTAATTTTATAAAAACATGATACTAAATCTTGTAAAAATAACTAAGTCAATAGGGTTAACCTAGTCTATTTTATAGAAGCTATCTTTAAAACTATGTCGATAGGGTCAACCTAGTTTTCTATCTGGAAGCTGTCTATAAAACTACGTCGATGGGGTTGACCTAGTTTGTTATCTATAAAATGAAAAAGAATATTATGTCGACCTATTTTTTCCAATAACCTATATTTGATGATGAATTACACATAAAGAATGGATTTGTCATGATATAACTATGTGTTAAACCTATGCACAGAAGTTAGAACTATATCGACATTATCGACCTAGTATTGAAAATATAGAAAAATAATAAATAAAATGATAAAATAATGAAAAATGTGAAATAAAACATGAAAGGATTATATTAATATTGGGTTCAATAGATATATGCAATTATAAATGCATCATGTCTATAAATCAATCCTAACTTAGAAAAGATATATCATACCATACACTTCCAATTGGGGATATAATAGATAATCAAGAACATGACCAATATGGGGATCCAATGAACCCGATTAGGGGATCTCTTACCATAATAAACTATCTAGGGAGGATTTCAAATCTTTTAATAAAACACAATAAAACAATAACACTAAGGGAGGCCTATGTTTTTGATATCTCACTAAATTAATAACAAGTAAAAAAAATCTAATCTAGTGCTCACCAAAACTTGTGTCACAAAGTCGGGGTTAGATACAATAAAAGTAAACATGCATAGAAGACATATACTCACGTTAATGTATATAGAATCTTAATTCATGGAAGAGAAGTAGAAATGCATATCTATCTACTCTTACAAATGAGGAACAAAGTTAGGAAACTTACCTTTGAAGACAAACCCATCAAGCCTCAATCTCTTCCTCGGCCAAGGTGCTTTGCAAGAGGTTGTTGTGGTATGTAAAGATGACAAGGATAAATCAACTCTAGGATACACAACCCATCAATTCATCCAAAATACTTATCCACAAGACAAGATCCGTATTTCCAAAGAAAGTATGAAACCCTAAGCTTACTCCTCAAGTATAATGGTGGATAATCAAATGTGCAATAGCTCTTACTTCTTCTTCTCTTCTCTTAATAATGATGAAATGAACTTGTATATATAGGCTAATTTAACCCTAATCCCTTTCAAAAGTTTTGGTCGATAGGGTTGACCTAGTCAACCTAGAATAGTTTTTGATAATGAACCATGTTGAAAATGAATTAAGTCAACAATGTAGGTTGATTATTAAAATAATATAGGGTTGATATAACTGACATAGTTATAAAACTATTGAAAGGGGATTCAGGTTAGGGAAAGGCTACATGAAGATGGAAAATGACTAGAGGAGGGTACAAATAGGAGGATAAACTTAGGGAAATGGGTTTTAGGAGACAAATATGTAGACAACAAGTGGTAAAAGGGACAACACTACTGCAAAGCACCAATGATCTTCCCACCCCTTTCTCGGTACACCCCTTAAGGCATGTACTTAGAGAGATTGAGACTCGATGGGTTCCTAAAAGATAGAGAGCATCAATAACTAATAAAAATTTGAGAATATTATGTGCATATAGGAGATATATGTGGGGAGACTAAGATGTGAAATAAAAAAGTTTTAATGCAAGTATTTATCTCTATGGGAGATGCAGATGGAGAATTGTAGAGAAGATGAACAAGCTTACTAGATGGATCAACTCCAACACAGTGTTCCTATTGAAGAAGCAACTATACAACTTGTGGTGGAGAAAGTTGGTCTCCATTGGTGTAGATGGAGGGTGATGACAAGGCATACTTTTTGTTATGGTTCTCGATTAGTGAAGGGGTATAAGTGGTAAGATACTACTACCATAATGTGCTATTTGATATTGTGATAAATCCATGGAAAGTAGGAGGTACAAAGAAACCTAAAATTATACCTATTAAAGAAGTTCAAGATGATGGAGTAGATCAAGTGAGACCTGAGGTTATCAGAAGGATAAGGTCGGTGTTGAATACAAAGCTTAGAGATGCATTGATTGAAGTGATTGATGGTTGTAGTATAGCAAAAGCGAGTAACTAAGAGGAATGTGGTGTATCTAATCTAAATATCCAAGTAGAACTATGGATGGAGTAACTCTACACATGATTTGGTTTGACATACATTAGAGTAGGATGTAGTTTAACCATGGGATTGAAAACTTAATAGGTTAAATGATGCATTGATTAGTGTGGTAAGTTCCCTAGAATTGTTGACAGGTTCGATCTTGAGTATGGTGTGTAGCAATTTGTTATGTTTAAAAGTCAAGTTTTGACTTATATTGATTCTTCTCTCTCCTTTTGTTAAATACTATCAAGAGTGTGGTGTGAACTTGTTGTTGTTCAAGGTTAGAGTAGTTGGTTTCCTACATGGTGATCTTGTGATGATATTGAGTAGTCAGAGGGCTATGTGGATGAGGCAAAGAGTTATTGGTTTATAGATTAAAGACTGTATAGGATGAAGAAGACATGTAGATGGAGTACATTAGTACCTTCATAGAGAGACAAGTTTTTAGTAGATGTTGTTTCTATGGACTGATGGCATGTTGATTGGGCCCAAATATGATGAAGATAAATGGTATGATGTCTTAGGTGACTAAGATGAGATGAAACCTAGAAAACCAAGGATGGAGATGCACAATGGACAAGAAATTAAGGATGAAAGTATCCAATTTATTATGATATATTTTGAATTTGTCTTCCAGAGTGTCCTAGAGGAGGAGAAGACATGGACATCCTATGCATTGCATTTATCAAGAGTAGGAAAGCCTCATGTATGACATGGTGTGTACTAAACTAGATACTTCCAAGCAATGGGAGTAGTGATTAATTCATGATAGAATCATGAAGAATGATGGGTTTATGGTGAAGTGGTAGTCATTTTGGGTGCTAAAATATGATATGGAGGAGTAGATGTTGACAAAGTTAGTTAGGGTAGAGAAGTTTTAGTACTCTAAAAAATTTATACTAGGCTTATTGTGTGGAAAATAGTGGGCATTGATGATAGTTGGATGGCAGTTAGCTATTAAAATATGCATGTGTGGTAAATCCTATGTATATTGACTTCAAGTGGGAGATTGTTAGGTGTGAATCCAATATTCATAGTCACTGTTCATAGACAATATTCATAATCACTATTCATGGTGACATCTCATGTAGTTGATGTGGCATATGGGTGATATGACATGTGGTATGCAGGTGTTGCATGGTATTATGGTCTATAGATGATGTAGATGATGTGGTATCTTGGTGATGTGTCATGTAAGTGATATGGTAAGAATGTGATGTGGCATAGGCCTATGGAGCGTCTCAAGTGTGATTAGGATGATATGATAGGTGTTAGGCCTATCTCTCTACTACAGGACAAGGGTTTTATTCCTATTAGTCACATGTGGTTTTTTATGTTGTGCAAAAGACAAGTGGTCATGTATGGGTCAAATTTATAAAGGAACCATGGGAAAGTCAAAAGGTGATTGTAACATGTTTTAGACTTGTGTGTGAACATGGTTGAACAAGACAAGAAGATCACTATTGGTGATTGTCCTCACATGTATGATTGGGGCACCAAATTTGGAGTCACATGGGGTGGCTTGGATCTTGTATAAAGTGGAGCATCCACTTTTTTGACCCTTGGAAGATGAAGACAAGAATTTTATTATTGTTTTTTGGACTCACTTGTTGAAGTGGGGTGCAAGTTTTGGAGTCGCATGAAGGTGGCCTTGGATCTTGTCTAGTGGAGGGTCATTTTTGATAAATTTTGGCATATGGGGACAAACCCCACTAAGGATCATTGTTAACCCACTCAAATTTGGAAATTTTTTGGGGTAACTATGTGTTTCTCTCTCCCTCTCTCTTCTCATTTTAAATGTTATAAAGCATGAATCTCTCCCTTGTAATTATTATCCATTTAGTGGATCATTCTTAGATCCATGTAATCTTGAGCTTACAAGTTAAGAGGTTGTAGCTTGGAAGGCTTGTAAGCTTAACTCACCTATATGTTTGGGTTGTAAGCATCATTCATGATTATGTGGTTAGGTCATGTAAGGATTAGATGAGAGCATGGCTCACCTAGAGTTTTGGAAGGATGGGGATCCTTAAGGTTAGAGGTTAGATCCTAAAAGGTTGTTATGATTGGCTCACTTGGATGCTTTGGTATTAAGCATTATATGCTTGGATGTAAGCATGTAAATGGAAGTTGATGCTTAGAGCTCACCTTGGATGTTATGGATGTTAGCATTGTATTGAGTTTCATGTTACGGCTTGGAGGTTAGATCATAAAAGGCTTGGTTGTAAGCTTGGCTCACCTGAGTGTTTGGTTGTTAGCACTTGAAATGAGTTGTTAAGAGGAGATCTTGTAGAAGAGAGTTGTTGATGTAATATGAAGTTTGGATATTATCTTCACCCCATGGTGTTTTCCTAGCTCTTTAGTAGTGTTTCCACATATATCTAGCGTAATGTGTTCTCTCATGTTGTGTTATTTTTTAGAGCTTGTTTTAATATCAACAAAACCCTAACAGTGGAATGCTAAGGATTTTTCCCTCCCATTTTTCTCTTAGTGTTTCAAAATTAGAAGATACTAACAAAAGGTGGATTTATGTTGACTATAAAAATGTTGGGAACCATTTTCATTCATGAATGTAATGAAATTACTTCAAGAATTCAGTATAACAACAGAATTATATCCAAATATGACTGAAATATATCTGAAAATATGATAATAGATAAGCCACTTCGAGGGGGCAACCTCCACAAGTTTCAATAAGAATAGAATTCACAATGATGATAAATGATTACCCACTACCTCCTATATATAGTATAACTAGGCCATGGTTACTCCATAGGCCGACTTACTAATCTAAAGAAAGCCACAAGTCGGCCACAAGTCAGCCATAATATAATGTCAAAGATTGATAAGTAAGCCACAAGTTGGATAATACTATCCTCATACATGTGATAGGTTAGGGGTGTAACATGCCCTTCCCCTTCAAACTAACGTTGTCCTCAATGTTGAACAACTGTGGATGTTGTTGCAAAAATTCTTCACCTTCCCAAGTTGCATCTTCACTGCTTTGGTTTTTCCAATTGATCAAATATTCCTTAATCTCTCTGGTTCTCAACCTCTTAGTACGTGTTTGGAGGATCTTCTTTGGTTCCAAAATGACTTGTCCTTCTTCATCTAGTTCTGGGAGCTCTATTTGGGTAGAAACTTTTTGTCCAATGACCTTCTTCAAACAAGAAACATGAAATACTGGGTGTATGTGAGATGAATGAGGTAACTCGAGTTTGTAAGCCACACTTCCAAATTTTTGTAGAACCTGATAAGGGCCATAATATTTTGGAGCAAGTTTGTTGTCCTTTTTCTATTGCTTCAAGGACATCTGCTTATAAGGTTGCAAACGAATAAATACCCAGTCACCCACCTCAAAATTTTGCTCACTCTGGTGTTGATCTGCTTGTTGCTTCATCCTATTTTGTGCCATGGCCAAATTCTCTCTCAAACTAGCCAAAACCTCTTGTTGATGTTGAATGTGCTCTTCCACATCTCAAACCTTGGTGTGCACCTTTAATGAAGAAGTGATGGAAGGTGGATGGTAACCATATAGTGCTATAAATGGAGACATTTTAGAAGAGGTATGGAAAGATGTGTTATACCACCATTCTACAAGTGGTAGCCATTTAACCCAGTGTTCTTGTTTATCTGATACAAAACAACGGAGATACCCCTCTAAACATTTGTTAACCACTTCAGTTTGTCCATCAGATTGGGGGTGGTAAGATGAACTATGAGCTAGCTGAGTACCCAAACAAGAAAATAGTTCACTCCAGAAATTACTAGTGAAAATAGGATCACGATCACTTACAATTATTTTTGGGGTTCCATGTAATTTGAGAACTGCTTCCATAAAAATAGCCGTGACTGTACTTGCTGAAAATGGGTGTGAGAGAGCACAAAAATGGGCATATTTTGTAAGCCTATCCACAATGACCAAAATAAAATTATTACCATCAGAACAAGGCAACCCAGTGATGAAATCCATGGAAACCTCCTCCCACCTTTGACTAGGAATTGCTAATGGTTGTAACAAACCTGGGGTCTTAACTGTTTCACCTTTATTCTGTTGGCATGTCATGCATTCTTCCACAAACTTTTGTACATCTCCCTTGAGTCCTTCCAAAAATAATTCTTTCTTAATTCTATGATAAGTTTTCAAGAACCCTGAGTGTCCCCCAAGTGGAGATGCATGCAACTCTAAAAGAATCTTATGCTTAAGTTCTAAAGTTTTGCACAAGTATAACCTACCCTTATACCATAGGACATTACCTTTCCATTCAAATTTGTTAGAGGAGAAATTACCTTGCTGGAGATTCTGAATCAGAACCTGTGTATCCTTGTCTTGCTCCCATTCTAACCTAGCTTCATCCACCCGATCTGCTTGCAATATGGATATTGCACCAAGTAATGCATCTGTGGATGCATCCCGTCTAGATAGTGCATCTGCTACTACATTATCTTTACCCTTCTTATAGATGATTTCAAAATCATAACCCAACATTTTGGTTACCCATTTTTGTTGTTCCTTAGATGATAATCTTTGCTCCAAAAAGTATTTGAGACTATCATGATCCGTTTTCACCTTAAAGTGTCTACCCATCAGATAAGGCCTCCATTGTTTAACTGCATGAAGAATAGCCATCATTTCTTTCTCATAGACAGGTTTTTGTAGATTCTTACCTTTGAATTGATGACTTTCAAATGGAATGGGTCTTCCTTCCTACATTAGTACTGCCCCCAATCCAAACCCAGAAGCATCACATTCAACAATGAATGTTTGTGAGAAGTCCGGAGTAGCCAAAACTGGAGTGGTGCACATAGCTACTTTTAGTTTCTCAAATGCTTTGGTGGCATCATCATTCCAATGGAAAGCATCCTTCTTTAGCAATGTAGTGAGTGGAGCTGCTATGCTGCCATAACCTTTCACAAATCTTCTATAGTACCCTGTTAGTCCAAGAAAACCTCGAAGGTTTTTGAGAGTTTTTAGCATGGGCCATTCCATTATCGCTTTGATCTTCTGAGGATCAACTTTGACCCCTTCATGGGAAACAATGTGAAAAAGGTACTCTACCTCCTGTACTCCAAAAGCACATTTAGATGGCTTCGCATAAAGTTGGTGCTTCTCCAAAACTATCAATACCTGTTTCACATGTTGCAGATGTGCTTCCCATGTCTGACTATAAATCAATATGTCATCAAAGAAAACTAGCACAAACTTCCTTAAAAAATGCCTAAAAATAGTGTTCATCAAGATCTGAAAAGTAGATGGTGCATTTTTCAGACCAAAAGGCATTACCAAAAACTCATAATGGCCCTCATGTGTTCTAAAAGTATTTTTATGAACATCTTCAACCTTGATTCTAATTTGATGGTACCCTGAGCGAAGATCCAATTTTGTGAAATAATTAGCACTATGCAACTCATCAAGTAAATCAACAATGACTAGAATAGGAAAATTATCTTTGATGGTGTACTTGTTGAGTTCCCTATAATTGGGGCACATCCTCCATGTGTCCTCCTTCTTTCGCACCAGGACCACTGGTGATGAATATGCACTTTGGCTATGCTTGATGATCCCTGCCTCCATCATCTCATGGACCATATTTTCAATTTCACTCTTTTATGCATATGGATATCTATATGGTCTGATATTTGGTGGTTGACTACTTGGAATTAGTTGAATGGCATGATCATGATCTCTTTTTGGTGGTAGTCCTTTTGGCATGACCCCAAAAATAGATGAGTGATCTTCAAGAATTATTTGTAGATCAGGATGTGTAGATACCTTTATGGGTTGAACTTCTATGGAGCATAATCATGTAATAATTCCCTCTACCCCCTTTTTTAGCATCTTGGTCATCTGATGTGAACTAACCAATTATGGAGATTTTGCATGTAATCCATGTAGTTCAATTTTCTTACCTTCAGAATGAAAGCACATGAATAGTTCTTGGAAGTTCATCTCAATGGTACCTAAGGTTGTGAGCCATTGGACTCCCAACACAATGTCTGTGTTACCCATGGGAATAGCAAACATAGGAGAGTCAAGATTTTACCCACCCATAGTAAGCTTAATACTATGTCATTTGCCTGAACAATTAATTATGCCACCATCTGCAATCATGACCTGAAATTCTGGTGCTGGGTAGATGAAAAAATTCAATCGAGTGGCCAACTTATGGTTTATAAAGTTATGTGTGCCTCCTGAATCAATCAACACTATCACCTTCTGTTTCTTGAGGAAACCCACCACCTTAAGAGTTTGTGGAGTGCTAATACCTGCAAGTGCATGACAAGAGATTGTAGGTTGGGAATCTTCAGGGACCTCCTCTATATCTTCCTCATCATCATTGGAGGCATCATTTGCTTTTTCATCTTCATTTGGTCCCTCAATGTAGAATAACTTCTTCTCAGCACATCTATGTCCTCTACTCCACTTGCTATCACAACCAAAACATAATCCTTTTGCACGCTTTTCTTCAATTTGCTGAGGGGTCAATCTAGTAGGTGGAGGAAATGTTGATGATGATATGCTACGATCTTTGAAGTGAGTGAATGGCTGCTTCTTATTGGCTATGAATTTTTCCTCAGCTCTACGTGCTAGTATAATAGATTCAAAAATATTACGTGGATTAAACATGCGTACCTCATGTTGAATGTGGTCCTTGAGTCCACCCAAAAATAGGTCATTCAAGTTGGCATCAGAAATTGTCTCCACACGTAAGGATAGGTTCTGAAAATGATGAATATAATCCTTGATAGATCTAGTTTGTCACAATTCTGCTAGTTGGCTGAAGTAATTATCTGTCACACTATTGCCATAGTGTAATTGGAGCTGCTTTGTAAAAATTGCCCAGGTGACATTGAGACTCATCTTTTTCTTTTGATCACACAACCATCGATACCAAATGAATTGATCAGGTTCAAGATACAAGGATGCCATGGTGACCTTCTATCCACTTGGAATCTGATGTAGGTCAAAAAAAACTCTCCATTTGGCTGAGCCAATTGAGTGGATATTTTACATCAAATTTGCGCATATCCACTTTTGGTAATAGGTTCTTCTGTGGCCATGGATGTGGATTTGAAGTAGACTGGTTAGGAGAACCACCTTGGTGGGTTTGTGAAATAGATTTATCTTGATGATTTGATTGATTAATATTCAAAGCTGTCATGATATATCCCAAACTATCTTGTATGGATTGCATATTAGATTGTATGTCTTGCACCTCACTCTGAATGCCTTGCACACTATAGTCAAGCTGGCTCACTTTGTGATCTATGTCAGAAAACCCTAGTACAAAGGGTCTATTACACCCCCCTTCTAACTCCATCTCATCCTTGTTAGGAGTTTTTCCTGGAGTTTCAACACCCTTTCCTCGGCCCCGAGTTTGTGGACCTGCCATAAAAGGGTTTGACGATGTGCGCCCTTATTGACACTTTTGACCCAACTTTGACCAAGCGATTTTGGAATTATTTCAGCCTCAATACAAAATATACAAAGAAAAAACCATAGCCAAATGTTTCTAATATTTCCAAAAATGTAAACAACTCAGAAAAATTCTTTGAATTGCGCACAATAAAGCAATTTTATGAAAAACCATAAAATAGCGATAAATTTTGAAAAATAGATCCAAATGATCTAAAATTTTAATGGAAGCTTAATGTGATGATTTATGATCTCCAATAAAACATTTTCAGATAAATTCGTAACCATTTTTTATATATCACAAAATTAGTGTTTCACCCACAAGATTGCCCAAATCGCAGCTCTGATACCACTTGTAATGAAATTACTTCAAGAATTCAGTATAACAACAGAATTATATCCAAATATGACTAAAATATATCTAAAAATATGATAATAGATAAGCCACTTCGAGGGGGCAACCTCCACAAGTTTCAATAAGAATAGAATTCACAATGATGATAAATGATTACCCACTACCTCCTATATATAGTATAACTAGGCCATGGTTACTCCATAGGCCGACTTACTAATCTAAAGAAAGCCACAAGTCAGCCATAATATAATGTCAAAGATGGATAAGTAAGCCACAAGTTGGCTAATGCTATCCTCATACATGTGATAGGTTAGGGGTGTAACAATGAAATAGTTATTGTAAATCTCAATTAGCTTTCGATTCTATCGAGCCCCTTCTTTCCTGTATAGGTGTGGCATTGGGTTATTTGACTCATTTAACTTCTTCCTTGATTTCCTCCCACTCCTTCCTAATTGGAGACATATCAATCTCATTCATGGAGGATATTATAGTGATTTAGTTTTTTGACCATGAGATGGATGAGACAAAATTATCTTATGGCAGCAGAACCCTGTTTGGAAAGTGTATTGGGACCCCTATCTCCATTCCTGAGATTATTCATTGGGCTACTTCAGTGTGGATTTTTTAGCTTCCCCAACATTTTCCTAGATTAATTTTGGATTCTTCTAAGTTGTTTTTAAATTTGTAGCTGATCGAGATCTGGTATAGTGTTTAGGCACCTAGTTTTATGGAAAGCATGGGATTTTCCTTTGTCAATGGTCCCCTTTTTTTTACCCATCTTTGATGAAGATTACAATTGTTTCCTTTTGGATTAGGATTTATAATTTTCCTCCATTCTTAAGGAATGTATAACATGTCAAACATGTGGTCAATTGGCTAGGATCCTTTGTAAAGTTGGATGATTCTTCCATGGGTAGAATATTCTTTAGAGCTTGTGAAATTATGGATCTCTCTAAATCTATCCCTCACTCAGTCAAGGTTTGTTGGGGCCATGTCTCTTGGACTCAATTTATCAATTTTTAGTGACTCTCCTTCTATTGTTTCCACTCATGGGACATTATATTGTTGATTACCCATCTAGGTCTTATGGGATCTCTTCATCTATCCTTAAGCTCTCCTGAAGGAAAAAAGAAGGGGACCCTAATAAGGAGTTTGTTTGGTGCAACCATGCTAATTTATTTCATCTTCCTTTCTCTTTCATCCCATAAAAGGAGCTACCTAAGGAAGTTCTATTGCTTATTCTGGAGGCTATCCCTTCTCTTGTGTAAATTTTTTTAGTCTCTCCTCAACCTCTTGTTTCGAAGTGTGAAGATGACATGGGGGCTACCTCTAAAAAGAAAGGTTACAAATATGAAGGAGAATTATTGAGAGTGAAAGTAAAATCTTTGATGTTAAATAGCATTCAATGAACTTTGGATGAACTTATATCTCAGCAAGGAAGAAGAATAGATATGGCCTTTACTTAGCCATCCCCATCCATTTTCATGGGTTCTAAGTGGCGCTTTCTCTTTCCTGCTGACTAGTTAGAGTTGGTTTTAGTTTGTTTGTATTAGGCCTTCTATCTTTTATCCCTCATTTCCTTAATAAGGGTAC